>JAPJBO010000025.1:102500-605710 GCA_030068145.1 Diplonema papillatum
CTTTGGTTGGGTTCCCCTCCCTCTCTCTTCTTGTGCCATTTTCGGCCCTTTCTAGCTTGCCTGTTTCCGTTTCCTTTTGTTGCCCTGCATCCCGCAGTTGCTGCGAGGACGTGCACCCGCTGGAGAACGCCAGCGCGAAGCAACCGGCCAGTGTCGTGGCCAGTGGAGCTGAGACCTCCAGAGACGTCGACAAGTCCATAGAACGGAGTAAGGATCCCATACTAGCAAGCTTGCTTGAGCGCCGAAGGCGCGTCTAGTGGGATCCACTACGTTCTGTGGATAGGCAATGCATCCCCAGTTTCACATCCACTCGTTACGAGGTTGGACGGGAGGGATCACAATCCAACACACGTCGCAGGCTGGGTGTTGGCCCCCCTTTGGTTGGGTTCCCCTCCCTCTCTCTTCTTGTGCCATTTTCGGCCCTTTCTAGCTTGCCTGTTTCCGTTTCCTTTTGTTGCCCTGCATCCCGCAGTTGCTGCGAGGACGTGCACCCGCTGGAGAACGCCAGCGCGAAGCAACCGGCCAGTGTCGTGGCCAGTGGAGCTGAGACCTCCAGAGACGTCGACAAGTCCATAGAACGGAGTAAGGATCCCACACACACACACACACACACACACACACACACACACACACACACACACACACACACACACACACACACACACACACACACACACACACACACACACACACACACACACACACACACACACACACACACACACACACACACACACACACACACACACACACACACACACACACACACACACACACACACACACACACACACACACACACACACACACACACACACACACACACACACACACACACACACACACACACACACACACACACACACACACACACACACACACACACACACACACACACACACACACACACACACACACACACACACACACACACACACACACACATACTAGCAAGCTAGCTTGAGCGCCGAAGGCGCGTCAAGTGGAATCCTATCCTGTCCACGAGAAGGGCGATGTATTCTTGTTTTCTCCACTCTTTTACGAGGTTGGAAAGGCTGGTTGATGCAAACAACGAACAGGCCAAAAAGGAACCGCACTGCCTTACATCTCTTGTTTGCACTCCCTCCTTCCCAGTTATTCGTGCCGTCTCTCGGCCCTTTCTTTCCTTTCTTCTTGGTTCATGTTCTGTGCCTGACGGATACGATATGATGTTTTCTTGTTTCACCGTTTTGCTGCCATTTGGGAAATCCACAGCACAGCATGGGTTGCATGTGATTGAGCAATAAACTCGGGACAGGATAAAGGATTCCACACACACACACACACACACACACACACACACACACACACACACACACACACACACACACACACACACACACACACAGGTTTCAGGAGCTGCAAGACAAGCTCAACTCGGAGACGATCACACGCCGGAGTCTCCAGAAGGAAGTTGAGCTCTTGCAGCAGCAGCAGAACCTGCAGGCGAACGAGTTCGACCAACTCAACCACCAAGTGGAGCTGCAGCAGGTCATGCACCGCAAAGAGGCGGACAGCATGGAGGACATGCTCGAACGCGAACGAGCCACCACCCGCAGTGCCTGGGAAGAGGCCCAGCGGAGCGACGCCCACCACCGCAACGAGATGCGAATGGCACAGGTATTCTTCTTCTGTACAATTCTCTCGAGGACACGACCGAAACCAGAAAAAAGAACGGGCGGCACAGCCTGTACACCACAGTTTGGACGGCTCAGTGGGTCCACTGCAGGAACCTCGGGAAGAAATGCTCGGAGCATGGTATTTCAGCGAAAAAGTGCCCGGAGCAGGAATCGACTTGGAAAAGGGGTCCCTCCCAAAGGACCTGAAAAGGAGGAGCCTGAAAGAACCTTAAAAAGGCCTTTCGGGAAGCAGGGGACACTGCCCGAGAGACCACCGTATGTATGGTATGAAGCTTCTCAGGAAGGCTGACATACTGTGCAAGGCCATTTTTCGGGAAGCAGGGAACACTGCCCGAGCACCGTATGTATGGTATGAAGCTTCTCAGAAAGGCTGGCATACTGTTTTCGGGAAGCAGGGAACACTGCCCGAGAGCCCACCGTATGTATGGTACGTAGGTGAAGCTTCTAGCATCTGTGCAAGGCCGTTCCGGGAAGCAGGGAGCACTGCCCGAGAGACCACCGTATGTATGGTATGAAGCTTCTCAGGAAGGCTGGCATACTGCGCGAGGCCATTTTTCGGGAAGCAGGGTACACTGCCCGAGAGCCCACCGTATGTATGGTACGTAGATGAAGCTTCTAGCTGTGCAAGGCCGTTCCGGGAAGCAGGGAACACTGCCCGAGGCTCTGAAGCACCGGACCTTCACTTCAAACCTCAAAACCCCGCTTCAAACAGAAACGCTTCGAAGATGAACTGGAAGCCGTGCGCGGTCGGCTTGAAGCTGAAAAACAGCACATGGCGCTGAAGATAGATGAGCAGAGCAAAGTCATGGACGCCGCCGAAGACGAGCTGGCTGACCTGCGGAAGTTAGTCAAGGCGCTGCAAGCCGAGCTCTACATTGCGGAGCAGACGGTCAACGACTTGAACCACAGGAAGGACCACTACAAGAAGCAGTGCATCCTGCTCCGAGAGATGCACGAAGCCGACACCAACATCATCAAGTCGCTCTCCAACGAGCGCAACCTCACCAGCGACGTGGTGGCGGCGGCGGTGACGAACATGCGTTCACCGGACATTGAGCTGGGCGACAAGGCCAGAATCCTGCAGCCCATCCTCGACGACAAGGCGGACACCATCTGCAGGTATGATCAGCGGAGCATCTCAACGAAGCGTTTCTCCAGGGTCGGCTGCCATGAATCCGTTCCAGCTTTAGTCCAGTTCAACATTATTCCAATTACGGTATCGTAAATACGCGTGGTGTCGGTCACACTGACTAGCCATGTGTGTGTGTGTGTGTGTGTGGTCTCCTGGGCTGAAGAGCCTCCGACGTGTGTCAGCTCTCTCATTACACATTTCGTCGTACATCAAGCCCCTTCGCGAAGCTTCGTGTGAGAAGTAATCGACCCCCTTGAAATGCTTCAAGCGGGGGCAGGGTTTGCCTATCGCGGAGAGACTGTCCTGGCGCTTGAAGAAATGCCAGAAACGCCACCAAGATATTGCGCGGAGTAGATGTCTACATCCTCCTTCACAACCCGATTCCCAGTCTCAATGGTCAACAAGAAACCGTCATAGTGAGCATACCCATTTGCTGTACGAAACTTTTCTTTTGAAGATGTATTTATTACTATGTTTACTTCACAGAAGGACGGTGCCACGGTGCGACTCGGCAGCCCCTGCTAAACGAGCGCCACGTGGGGGGTGAAGTGAACGGATTCATCCCTTCCTTCAGCACCAAAAGTCCAGGAATACCGGTATTCCCAGCAATAGAGAGCAAAAGACGCATAAAAGGAGAGAATAGCCGTAAAAGGAACAAAAAGAAAGTTTACCACGATTACCATTTCTTTTGAAGATGGTACCCACAGACCCAGTTTGTATCGAACCTTCGCTCGAAGCGAATTTACTCTGAAGAAAACGCCTCACGACAACCGCAGGCTGACGGGCGCTTTGGGCGACTATCAGGAAGCAGCTGCAGAGTGGATGTCTTCGCCTGCAGTCTTGGGACCCGGCAATCGCAACAGGCGCGAGCAGCGTGCGCGTGACAAGCTGAGCGTGTGGCTGCGGCCTGTCAACAACGGCCACCCGGGCCGCGGCCGGTCAACTGGAATTCCTAAACCACCAATAACGTTACACACAAAACAGGTCAACAGGATACGACTACCTTTAACAAGCAGCTTGCAAACAGACGAGAGATGCACTGCCACAAACACTCATCAAATAAGCACATATTTATTCACGCAGTTCACTTGACTTGACCCCAGTTTCACCCGAAAATTGTGGAAAAATACAATCGCAGGCTGACGGGCGCTTTGGGCGACTATCAGGAAGCAGCTGCAGAGTGGATGTCTTCGCCTGCAGTCGTGGGACCCGGCACGCGCAACAGGCGCGAGCAGCGTGCGCGCGACAAGCTGAGCGTGTGGCTGCAGGAGGGGCAGCCTGTCAACAACGGCCACCCGGGCCGCGGCCGGTCCGCGTCGCCCGGCAACTCGCACCGCAGCCCTTCGCTCAAGAAGCAGGCGCGGCCACCCGATCCGGGGGCCATCGCGTCGTACCTCACCTGGCAGAGCAGCCCCTTCGGCGTCAGCAGCTCTTCAGACCGGTACCGGCCACGCTCCGTCTCGCCTTCGGCTGGCCGGCACCGATCGTACCACTGATGCATTCCAACCATTGGCCTGGTTGTACGCATAAACACTGTGTGACTGTGGTGTACTGTCGTAAGCCTGATGTCAGCATGCTGTGTGTCTGCATTGACTTACCAGACCGATACTGGCCACGCTCCGTCTCTCCTTCGGCTGGCCGGCACCGATCGTACCACTGATGCATTCCAACCATTGGCCTGGTTGTACCGCAAAACACTGTGTGACTGTGGTGTACTGTCGTAAGCCTGATGTCAGCATGCTGTGTGTCTGCGTTGACTTATCAGACCGGTACCGGCCACGCTCCGTCTCTCCTTCGACTGGCCAGCATCGATCGTGCCACTGATGCACCCAACCATTGGTCTGCAATAAGATACTGCGCGAAACCCGGCCCATTCCTCTCCTGGGGTAGACCGTGGCACACAACCAAAGGTCTTGAGGTCAGCACGCAAAGAACCCGCGTCTGCCGTGACACAGGTTAATAACTACCATCGTTCTTCGTACGTAGCTACGGCGCGTGCATACGCTTGCGACCAGAAGATACTCTTGGGCTAAAGAGCCTCCGACTGTGGCAGCTCTCTCATTACACATTTCGTCGTGCATCAAGCCCCTTCGTGAAGCTTCGTGTGAGAAGTAATCGACCCCCTTGAAACGCTTCAAGCGGGGGCAGGGTTTGCCTATCGCGGAGAGACCGTCCTGGCGCTTGAAGAAATGCCAGAAACGCCACCAAAGCTCTTTTGTCACGTCTTCGTACCTGACATCTCACCAATGTGACACAGACTGCTGATAGACTGTGTTAGTTTGCGTTAGTTTGGGTTAGCATGCAAAGAATCTGTGGCGATAATCTGCATTAGCCACTGGATGACCACCCCTTCGATCGTACCTTTGCGTTAGTTTGGGTTAGCATGCAAAGAATCTGTGGCGATAATCTGCATTAGCCACTGGATGACCACCCCTTCGATCGTACCGTGTCGTGCTTCCGGCGTTTGCACTCATTCGAATCGTCGTCCTCGCGCGGTCGCTTTGCCACCCTGCCCTTCCTTGCCGGTTTGCATGCTTCTGCGGCCTTTGCCTTCGCTTTTACAGGTGGCGCTGGCACTTCTTTCCGTTGGGGGGTCGTCGTCTCTCGTCTTCGCTTTACCGGCGCTGGTGCAATCCTTGCTGGTGGCGGCGTTGTTTGCGTTAGTTGAGGTTAGAATGCAGAGTATCGTGTAGCGGTGACCTGCGTTCGTCGCTAGGTGACTACCTCTTCGATCGTACCATGCCGTGCTTCTGGCGTTTGCACTCATTCGAATCTTGACAGAGAATGTTCGGGCTTGCATGCAAAGAATCTGTGGCGATGATCTGCATCGCCGGCGTCGCAATTACCTCTTCGCACGGTGATAGACAGCAGCAGGCAATTCGATGCAGTTCCAGGCAATGGGAGTGAACGGGCTCAGTCACGCGGAGACAAAGGGTTGGCTATCCTGATAAGCTACCCTGGCACTTTTTTGCACAAAGGCCGGAAACACCGCCCGAAGCAAGCTCTTTCGATACGTCTTCGCAGCTGATATCACTAGCCCAAGGGATGGTTGCGCTTGCCTCATCCCGGAAATACTCGACGTAGCTGCTTTGACTCCGAATGGAAGGGAGGAAATATAGAGGTAGAGGAGCGAATCCAATTTTTTTTTTTGTACACAGGACTTTGACCTGTTGTGTTTATGAGTCTTGTCGTGTGGGGGTAGGCCCGCTTGTCCTCACGTCCGGTCAACACGTGGTTCGGTAGTTGGACCCTTCGTCCTACGCAGTTTTTCGTCTGGCAGCTTTTGTCGAGCATTTCCTTCCAAGCTGGCGCTTATGTAAAAAAGAAAACTAGTGAACTCGGGGGTGAGACCACTTTCCATCCACCCAAAAAAAAGTATCTGAACTTTCTTTCACACTCACCACGCTCTGTGGAGGCTGTGCGAGAAAGTTCTGATTGGCAATTCCTCGTGTCATCACTCCCTTCGTGAAACTTAGTGTGAGAAAGGGCTGACCCTTTGGAACGCTTCACGCGGGGACAGGGTTCAGCTATTCCTGAAAAGCCACCCTGGCGCTTGACTTGCCTGAGCTCTGTTGTAAGCCGGAGGGCGTAAACCCCCCCGGTATTCCCTCTCCGTACTGGCCCCCAGGCTGATTTCTTTTGGCTGCGATGAACGCTTGCGCATTCCGTTCCGTCGTTTTGTTCAGAGGGGGGGATGGGTAGAAAATGAGGGGGGAAAACAAAATACTACGAGTGAATGTGGGGGGGGGTGGTGGTGGTACGGTCATCCTACAAGTTGTGAAAACCAAAACAGAAACAATCACTTTTTCAAAAAAAAAAAAAAAAAGCAAATGCAAAACGGAGTGGGCCACTTGGCTGATGCATGGGGCCCAAGTCTAGCTCGAAGAACGGTGAATCATGCACCCTTCTTCCAACCTCCCGGAATACCGTAAATGGGTTTATTAGCTAACCCCAAAATCAGCCAAAGACGTCACTAATTCGACCAATAAAAATGGCTAGCCATAACCCATAACGAAAGCGTGCACTAAATATACAACCCGTAGCCACATAGCCCTTTCTTGCTCTAAGAGAACCCATTCATGAACGGTCACACGGAGACCCTAAAACCCCGGAATTTCAAGCGAACTTAACTCTAAAAACGGGGTCCTCAGCGCCTTCGTGCTAGTCGGGGTAGCGTTCCCAGCCACTCCGTTGTTTCTTGGCGTCTTCTTTCATTCCTACACACCCGAGTGGTTGCGAAGGATTCCAGGGCTTTGCCCTCCAGCCCGCCAAGTGCACTCAGAAGGCCGTTTTGATCAGTGAACAGTCAAATTCTCACCAATTCTGAGCGAAAACTTCACTAGTTCGACCGCGCACTAATAAAACCCTTCACGAAATATGCCCTTCACTAATAAACCCGTTTATGGTACTACTACCCCAACGAGCATGCACCGAGCTGAATCACAAACAACAGACGGTGTGGTCCAGCCTCTGAAATTGGAGTTAAAGAGGATGTGTCCGAGTCAGACGAAAAATCAAAATACCGACCTTCTGATCCAAACACCGTTAGATAACGCGGGCGTGCTACAACGAAGTGCACCCGAAAGCGGGTATGGCGCCCGCTTTTTCGACTCCAGCTTTAACTCCAGCTTCCGAGGCTGGACCCCACCGTGGAAGGTCGACAGACACCTTTCTGTACGCCCATACGGGATCATCGGCGACACGCAAAACAATCTTTTGTATTCTCCCGGGGGCCCTTTTAGTACTACCAGTCTTGCGGGTTTCCCTTCAGTATGTATCGTGCAGGCACACTGGATTTGCACCGGATTTGCGGGATTTCGCACTGGGTTTGCGGGTGTCACGCCGGATTTCACACCTGATTTGCGGGTGTCACACCGGATTTTGCACTGGATTCGCAAGTGTCACACCGGATTTCACACTGGATTCGCGGGTGTGTCACACCGGATTTCGCACTGGATTTGCGGGTGTGTCACACCAGATTTCACACCAGATTTCGCACCGGATTTGCGGGTGTCGCACCGGATTTTGCACTGGGTTCGCAAGGTGTCACACCGGATTTCGCACTGGATTTGCGGGTGTCACACCGGATTGTGCACTGGATTCGCAACACGGCACACCGTGCGGCACACCGTGTACATTTAAACGCGTTTTTGGTTGCAGCACGCCCGAGTATTTAGGTGTGGCAGCTTCTGAGGCTGGGTTCCACCGTGTACGTTTACGTCAGGTCAATTCATTCATGTTGCATGGTGGTTGGTAGTAGTGACTGCTGTCTGACTGTTGCTTAAGTTTAGTCTGACTTGCCTGACTGCCGTCTGGCTTCAGTCTGGCGTCTGTTGTCTTGACGGTTGTTTGACTTGCCACTGCTGTCTGGCTTGTTGTCTAAATTAGGTCTGACTTGCCTGACTGCCGTCCGATTTCAGTCTGGCATTTGTGTTATCTTGACTGTTATCTTGACTGTTGTCTGACTTGCCTGACTGCCATCCTGCGTCGGTCTGGCGTCTGTTGGTCTGGCTGTTGTTTAATCTGACTTGCCTGACTGCCGTCCGATTTCAGCCTGGCGTGTTGTCTTGGCTGTTGTCTGACTTGCTTGACTGCTGTCCTGCGCCAGTCTGGGCGTTTGTTGTCTTGACAGCTGCCTGACTTGACTGTGCCTGGCTGCTCTGGCCTCGGACGCGCCGATGCCAAAGAACCCATTCCGCGCGTTGCAAACCCACGGAAAGCTGTCTCCACCCCCCCGCGAAAACCCGGGAGCTCAAGGTGAGCTTTCGGGCAACGAAAAGGCGTATTCTTCATGCGTATTTTGCGCATGTTTGCGGTACCCGCCCAAGTCGAAAATAGAGATATCATGCAGGGTCAAAACCTTGTGTCTTTTTTTAAACGCTGCCGCGGGGCCGATGGCCCCACGTGTGGCCCTATTTACGCTCTTTTTGGGCAAAATCCAAGATCCTATTTAGGGTAGGCGGTTTTTTTTTTTTGGCCCATGTCCGCGCGCGCGTAAATTTTTGGAAACCCCCGGAAAAAAAAAACTTTTGCAAAAAAAAAAACTTTTGGGATCTGTGCATTGGAACCGGTCGTGAGAGCGACTGCAGGCGTAGTCACGAGCGTGTCCGGCTCGGGAAATGTCGAAAACCTGTTCATCACACCGATACTTCACGGCGATGCAAATCGCGTAGACGTTGTTTACCTCAGTGTGTATTGACGTTGAAGCCGACTATGCCCGGTGCTGGGTTGGTGCGCTGGGCAAGCAATATCGTGATACTTTGACATTGGTGTCAATCTAAACAGCAAGATTTGCGTAGCTTTAGCCAGCTCCTGCTGGACGCAGTCGAAGCACGCGGGATACAAGCACAGCCTCAGCCTCGAAACCGTGCGCGGTTTTACCTGCAAGGCATGTCGGGGGGTTTTGCCGCTGTGGTGCGATTATCACACCGAACCAGTCCGCGGGGCAGTGCACGCGTCTATGCCTTCCGACGCCTGGAGCAGCTACTAGTAGGGACGTATCTGAGACTCGACTGAGCAGGCATTAAAAGGACGCAGGGCAAGCGATGCGTTCGCGGTGCTTACGACATAGTGCTTGCACTTGACCGGCGGCAATGTCTTGTGCCGAGGTATATTTGCGAGAAAACGGCACTCGTCGCCTGACAGTCTAGACCGCACATCCCTGAGCATAACTGCCTTCGTTGCACACGGCGTCCAACCAATTGCCGTGTGCTACAAGCACCTGCTCGAGACATCACCGGTCTCTTTCGATGTGGGTGTGAGTCGGCGCCGTTTGTTACGCATGAGAAGGTGGCCACTGGCTAAAGCTTGCTGCCCACACAGGGTCGGCAGAGTACCGACCAACTCCGTTTACACCAAGCAGGGCATCTTTGTGTACTCGGGTATTGTCGACAAAGCCACTACACCCGAAGTGACGGTGTCGACGTCCGCCTTTAGAGGTTTCAACAGCAGACCGCCGCAGAAGCCGCGAGAGCAACCATCCTTGCACAAGGTGGAGGAAAGCAGCAGTTGAAGTGCACCATACTATCTGCGGGTAGCTGGCGCTTAATCTCGCCGATGAAAATGCCACCGACCAGCCGTCAGTAGGCTCTCGCACGGTGGTTCGGTAGGACCGTGACATCGCAATGGGGCATGTCAGAAGAGAGATACAAGATTGACGGACACCCGCACAATCGACAGTCCTCTGGTTCACTGCTTTATCGTTCGCGGCGTACCCGGCGAACCGCGATCTCGAGTTTAAACCCGAGTGTTTTTTCTCCTGTGGCATCGTCTATCCTCTGCAGCCTTCGACTATGGAACTGTTGAACTCTAGATTGCCACCGCAACCCTCGGACATATCAAGCTCATCACACTCATCTTTGAGCTCATCGTCCAGGAATTCCACCAACAACGGGCACAAAAGTGCCAACAGCGGACCGCCAGTAGTATAGCCGGTACATACGGTGTGAAGCGGTAGGTAGAGCCGGTACATACGGTGTGAAGCGGTGTGTAGCCGGTACATACGGTGTGACATCCAGTAGCAGAAAGTCTTGTGGCAAAAGTTTTTTTTTTTCTGAAAAGTTTTTTTTTTGCGCGCGCGCGCGTAAATTTCTGTGGGCCGACGGACATGGGCCAAAAAAAAAAAACCGCCTACCCTTACGTTTTCTTGCACTTTTTCCGCCTGTTTTTGCACCCGTTTTGGATCGTAGCTTAACTGAGAGGGTGAAAGATTTCGGACGGAGGAATGTCGGACTCTTCGCGCTTTCGCTTTCTTTCTGTCGTCTGTGCTAAGGAGGTTGTGCCAGCACTGCCGCTATGATCATCACCATCATCACAATCGGAAGTTTGTCAGGCACAAATTCCAACAGGAACTCGAATGGCTTTGTGCCAACGCTTGCCAATATAAAGCTAAGACCTTCAGAGGCTCCTAGCTTGGTCACAAAACATTTCTGAATAGTTCTTCATCGAACGAAGAAATCGAGCCGAGCCACACGGCATGCTATGTCTGTTTTGCTTTCCGGACTGTGGCAACTTGTCTCTTGCACTCTGATGAATGATCATATCATATGCGGCCCTGGCGGTCATCGAAGTAATGGAGTATTTATCATCCCCTTCTTCGGCTCGCGTAGCGAGCCGGAAAAAACGGTATGATACACCCAATTCCCCCACTCGCGTAAGCCCGAAGAAACGGGTATGCCTGTCATGTGCAGACATCCAAGCCAGCTTGCTTCCTCCTCCACCAGTTCTTCGAAAGACCTGCATGGGCCTGCTTGGGTGGCCTTCGGGTGGCATCTTGGACACAAGATATGTGCTGATAACGTACTGATTCAGCATGTGTACAAAGAGAAACTAAAAGACTTAACGTGCTGAAATCAGTACGTTTAGCATGCTGAACGTAAGGCCTGGCTGTAGCCTGGTGCAAAAAAAGTGCCAAAAAAAAAGTGCAAAAAAATGTGTTTGGGCAAAATCTCTATTTACATTCACGCTTTAGGGCCACACCTGGATGGCCCCCATTTTTTTTTTTTGCTCAGCTTCATCAAAAGTTACTGCAGTGTTTGTTCCACAATTTTAAAATTTAAGAACCCCAATTTTTTCCCGGAAGAAAATGGGTGGCCACTTACAAAAAGGACACAAGGTTTTGACCCTGCATGCTATATGGAGTTTGGGCAGAAGAAAGGAATACTAGCATCAACCATGCATGAGAGGCAGACGGTACTGCCTGTAAACACTAAACTAAGACTTCCCCCCGGGGCCCCATTATGTGAATCGACTCAATCAAAAACAAAGAGAAGCAACTCGCGAGAATCTGCTAGATCGACCACACATCCGACATGGAAGACGGACAAAAGCCGACGCGGGCCCACGAGCCGAAAAACAACGAATGTGACGTGCTCGCATGGATGTCTCGTGAAACTCCCCGTCGATACGACCCCAGAGCACCGACGCGACTTTCACAGTGCCCGAGTGCTAGCAGCCCCACAGGCAACAGCGAACATCGCCCAACCGTAACTACACGGTGGGGTCCAGCCTCAGAGGCTGGAGTAAAGCTGGAGTTTAAAAAGCGGGTGTCACACCCGCTTTTCGGGTGTGGATTTACACGCGTTTTTTGGTTGTAGCACACCCGCTTTTCGGGTGTGACTCGGTACACCCAGGCCTTACGTTCAGCATGCTGAACGTACTGATTTCAGCACGTTACTTTTCTTACTTTCTCTTTGTACACATGCTGAACCAGTACGTGTACACGTGCTGAAATCAGTACGTTCAGCATGCTGAACGTACTGATTTCAGCACGTTACTTTTCTTACTTTCTCTTTGTACACATGCTGAACCAGTACGTGTACACGTGCTGAAATCAGTACGTTCAGCATGCTGAACGTACTGATTTCAGCACGTTACTTTTCTTACTTTCTCTTTGTACACATGCTGAACCAGTACGTGTACACGTGCTGAAATCAGTACGTTCAGCATGCTGAACGTACTGATTTCAGCACGTTACTTTTCTTACTTTCTCTTTGTACACATGCTGAATCAGTACGTGTACACGTGCTGAAATCAGTACGTAATCAGCACGTACTATCTTTTCTGCAGATTCATCTGGGGAATCAACCGCAGTACCGGGGATTCCGGTCGGCAGATCCTGCTGTTGCTAATCACCGCGACACTGGAGGGTTGAGGCCGGAGAGGAGGCAGAGGCAAAGACTTGCCAACACTGGCAGTTGAGCCCCCTATGCTCTATTTCTTTTTTGCCTGACCCTACGTCCTGATCTTCAGTAGGTATTTAGCTCCAAGACAAAAGAGCTGCGTATGCCCTGGGTACACCCTCTTTAACTCCATCTTCTGAGGCTGGACCTCACCGTGTACGGGTTCACTTGTCGTCAGAAAGGACAACCCGCCCCATCCCATATGTGACCACGAGTGCGTGTCAAGCAACAAAATGAAAACAAAGCAAGTTTGAAGACAAATCTAGAAGAGAAGAAGAAAGAAGAAAAAGGCCGCTCCTGGTCCAGGAACGTGACGGTCAACCACAGCTTGCAAAGCTTGAGTCGGAGGCAGCACAGTGCCACAACCCCGTCCGCTCGCCCTGCGGCTGACCGTCTCGACGAGCTTGTGTTCAGCGCGAGCGCCAAGCCCCAAGGTGCGCCAAGCCTTGATGCTTTAGTTTGGGAAATCGGTAGCCACTTGACCCATAGGCCCGTGGCTCTGCAGTACCGCCGAACACGTGAAGCTTAACCTTGTACAATGCGTTAGGCTTTCGTCGGATATACTAATCTTATACAACACACAAAAAGAAAAGCTCCCCCGACACCCATCAGTCACCCTGCTTTACAGTGAAAATGCTTGAGGGCGGGGCACGATCGAGGGGGGTGGTGTTGCTGAGCCACAGTCGGTTTCGTTTCTTCTAGATTTGTCTGTTGGGCACCAGGGAAAGCCTGCTGCCCTCGTTTCTTTTTGGAGCCCGCGTTCTGGGACGTTCAAGATGATAGTGACACCGCAGGTCCGATCGCAAAGTTCTCCCAAAACTTTAACTTTAACCCCCACACTTCGGATGTTTTGGTGTTTTCACATTTCTTCATAGCGCAACACCTTGTCGGCAACTAACAAGCAAAATAAGAAGGCAATAACTACGCACTTCTTTGCTGCGCTAGATCGGAGATCTTCTTCTCTAAAAAGCACAACATTCGCACAAGGTTATTACCCCGTTGCTAACCCGAGCAACCACCGTACCCCAGCGCTTGCAAAGCACCCGCTTTGAAGAAGATCCTCGAGGAGACTTGGTGAAATTTCATCGCTGGACCACGACACAGCACCTTTTCGATGAAATCTTGCTCGCTTTCAGCTCCGATGAAGAGATCCGCGAAAAATAGGCCCGAGGACCAATAGTGTGGGCCTGAACAGGCTATCTGTAGCCCATCCGTGATCACAAACTCAAGAAAACGCGAGCGCCGTGCCAAGCGAACCTTCAATCTAAAAAAAAGGTGCAACCTGCGTTGACGTGCAAATCGCTCGTCAAAGCTGGGTATAGGGGCGCAAGACCCGTCGAACCATCTAGTAGCTGGGCCACAGCTGGGTCAAGATAGCTAGAACCAAAAAAGGAGGTCCTCCACCACCCAACAAAGGAAGCGAAGAAGCCAAAGAGAAGGAATTGCTGACGTGGCAGGGTAGAAGAAAGAAGAAGAAGAAAGAAGAAAAAAGGCCGCACCGGGTCCAGGAACGTGACGGTCAGCCACAGCTTGCAAAGCTTGAGTCGGAGGCAGCACAGTGCCACAACCCTGGCCGCTCTGCCCTGCGGCTGACCGTCTCGACGAGCTTATGTTCAGCGTGAGCGCCAAGCCCCAAGGTGCGCCAAGTGAGTGTTGGTGAGGGAATATGATCGTTAGGCGAATCTTCTCCCAAACACGCTGCCAGCGTTCTCTTTCGTGTTTACAATGCGTTGCTACGACGAAAAACAATGCGTATTATTGTCACATATTTGACACGTGCGCCTGCGCCTCAGCGTTCCGAAATGAATCAGCGAGAATTGGCGGTCGCACTCTGCGTCTCTTCCCGACGGCTCATCCTGTCTCAATCGGCGGTCCCAGGCCCCGTCCGTCGTCGGTTGCGTGAATGTCTCTTGCAAACCGGCGGCCCCTCTCCCCCACACCCCTCTGCGAGCTACGAACAGCCGCTCTACAAAACCAGACTCACACCGCAAACCCATTCCAAGCACGTTCTTGCAATCCCCCCATTCTAGCAGGGTACTCCGCGTAACGCGACTTGCTGCCCTCACGCAGGATTACTTCCTCGCACTCTTTTTCCTTTTGGTACTTCAACCGTTGGTGCTGCACACGGCAACCCCATGTCCACTGTGCTCTGCGGAGTTTACTTCGCAGATTGCCACCGTAAAAAGAAGACAAGTTAGTGCTGCCTAGCGAGTCGCAGTCACAATCAGGGCGAGTGTCCTGAGTTTTTTAGCTGATTGCTCAGTCACGGTTGTAGGGGCCTTCTCCCCGTGACGGATTTGCCTGTGCTCTAGTAGCACGGGTGGTCCTGGCTGTGACGAGCTACGAACAGCCGCCTGACAAACCAGACTCACACCGCTGTCCTGTCTGCAGACACTCAGGTTCCGCGCTGATGATGGTCCGCCGTACGTGTCCGTGGGCTTAAAGGGCCGAAACACGGCGCAGACGTGACCAGTGCGGTGTTGAGCACATACCCATTCCAAGCACGTTCTTGCAATCCCCACCCTCTGCGGGAAGGCGTGCCGCCCCCCTGGAAAGGTGCCCCAAGGCTGGGGCGTCTCCACCGCGAGTTTTTTTCGGAGAGGAATACGTGAAACGTCATTTTTCTGCTTCATTATTTCTTGTTGTTTGAACGCAAATTTCGTCCCCCCCCCCCACTTGAGGCGAGTGAGGGGGGGGGGGAGGCGGCCGCTTCCGTTTCCAGCGACGTTCGTCGTTCTTGCTCATCTCGTGTCCAGTCCGTGTTGTTTCGTTTTTTTCTTGAGTGGGATAAACACGCAGTCTTTTTCCCTCCGAGGTTTTATTGTCGCAAACGAATCCCCGTGTGCAGCGGGCGGTGCCCACGGCACACGGCACCAAGCATCCATGCGGAGCATCAAGCTCGTGTAACAGCCAGCGCACACGTATCAGGCTGCCACACAAACCCACATCATCGCACACACACGTATCAGGTTACCACACAACGCACATACACCCTCTCCGGTAGCTCCGGTCCGCTGACCTCCGCGGCCTTTGAAAAGTTCTCCCCCTCTTTTTGGTAACAATCTTGCGGGTTGCCCTTGAATGTATTGTGCTGGCTAAAAAGACGTAGGCAGCGTGTTTTGGTGGTTGATCAGAATTCCTTACCTGAATATACACAGGGTAAATACAAGTGGGAAAACGATCACCCGGCACGCACAATCAAAACCTGTTTTGATTGTGCAAAATGGGGCTTGCTAAAAACCCTGTTGCCACATTTCTTTCGCCACAGGGGGGTTCTAAAATGCCAAAGAGCAACAGTGAACCGATACGCAAAACCCTCACCCGGAGACTTTAAAACTCCAGCTAACTTTTTACTTTCCACCCAGGTAACTGACCGAGCACAGCTCGCCGGAAAACACAAACCGGAAGGGGGGGGGGTAGCAACAGAAGGGACATCCCCGTGTATTCGGGTCCAACATGGACCGAATACAGCTGCAGCGCCACCTCGAAGGCGACGGTGAGGATGAAGAGCCGTATTTTGAATTGCAGACGGAAGTCGACGGCCGCCCCTTGACCGAAGAAGAGGAGGCTGACCACTTCATGCACGACGATGCGTACGAGGTGCTGAGCGTCATCCGGGACCCGGAACACCCTGACTACACCCTCGGTGACTTGCGCGTGGTGCAGAGGGGCAAGATACAAGTGTCATACTCGGAAGGGTTCCGACGGGGGGTGCTGCGTGTCGTTCTGACGCCGACAGTCCCGCACTGCCACCTGACCACCCAAATCGGGCTTTGTGTGTATGAGCGGATTATGCGGTATCTCCCGCCGCTTGTGCGGTGGAAGCTGGAGCTGGCGCTGACTCCGGGCTCGCACAACGACGAGAAGGCGACGACGAAGCAGATCAACGACAAGGAGCGGGTGTGCGCCGCGCTTGAGAACGAGCAGCTCCTGCGGGAAATCCTGAAGTGCACCGACGACGAAGTGTGTGCGTAGTGAAGCAGGCGAAGATGCCCCGCCGCCCCACTGCTGCCACGAGAGCTACCACACGCGCGTGTTGGACAAAAACCGTCTTTGCGTCTTGAAGAGCCGCAAGATTCCTGAAGTGCTGCACACGAAAGCCCGCAAAGATGCCCCACCGAGGCGCAGCCATGTATCAGGTAGCCCTGCCGCCGAACTTATCCGTGATCGTAGACGGCATCTTTCGCCTTTATGAAAGCTGACGAGCCCATCCTGCTGGTCTTTCTTACAATTCTTGATCGCTCGGGACGCTCCAAAAATGCGTGTATGGGGCCGCCGCTTAGAAGGCAGATCAACGACAAGGAGCGGGTGTGCGCCGCGCTTGAGAACGAGCAGCTCCTGCGGGAAATCCTGAAGTGCACCGACGACGAAGTGTGTGCGTAGTGAAGCAGGCGAAGATGCCCCGCCGCCCCACTGCTACCAACGAGAGCTACCACGGGTGCGTGTTGGACAAGAAGCGTCTTTGCGTCTTGAAGAGCCGCAAGATTCCTGAAGTGCACACGAAAACCCGCAAGGATGCCCCGCCGAGGCGCAGCCATGCATCAGGTAGCCCTGCCGCCGAACTGATCTGTGATCGTAGACGGCATCTTTCGCCTTTATGGAAGCTGAGGTCTTTCTTACAATTCTTGATCGCTCGGGACGCTCCAAAAATGCGTGTATGACGCCGCCGCTTAGAAGGCAGATCAACGACAAGGAGCGGGTGTGCGCCGCGCTTGAGATCCTGCGGGAAATCCTGAAATGCACCGACGACGAAGTGTTTTTGCGCACAGTGAAGCAGGCGAAGATGCTCCGCCCCCGCTCCACTACGCTCGCACGTTTGACAAGAAGCGTCTTTGCGTCTTGCGGACGCAAAATTTCTGGAGTGACACACGACAGCCCGCAAAGATGCCCCACCTAACCAAAGGTGATGCTGCCTGCGCAACAAACGCGTTCCATCTGCTGTGACATAAACACGGAGTGTGCATAGTGCGTACCTCAGGGGTAGTCGAAGGCGTGACAATCACACTAATGCAACACATTTGCCGACTGCGCCGCGCTTGAGAACAAGCAGCTCCTGCGGGAAATCCTGAAGTGCACCGACGACGAAGTGTGCGCACACTGAAGCAGGCGAAGATGCGCCGCCCCCGCTCCACTACGTTCGCACATTGGACAAGAAGCGTCTTTGCGTCTTGCGGACGCAAAATCCCTGGAGTGACACACGTCAGCCCGCAAAGATGCCCCACCTAACCAATAGTGATCAGGCCCTTTTGATTGATGCTGCCTGCGCAACAAACGCGTTCCATCTGCTGTGACGTAGACACGGAGTGTGCATAATGCGTTGCTCAAGGGTAGTCGAAGGCCTGACAATCACACTAATGCAACAAATTTACCGACTAATGCTGCCTTGTGTCGTCAACAACCGCACCCGGCATCTTGCGGGTCAGACCGCCATTTCTGAGCCGATCAGTCGCTTGGCGTTGCCTATGAGCACCCACCCAGTCATTGACCGGTCTAGCCCCTTTATTTTGCAGTCCGGCTGAAGGTACCAGGGAAAGCCTGCTACACGGGAGCCAAGCTTCACGTGTTCGGCGGTACTGCAGAGCCACGGACCTACGGGTCAAGTGGCTACCGATTTCCCAAACTAAAGCATCAAGGCTTGGCGCACCTTGGGGCTTGGCGCTCGCGCTGAACACAAGCTCGTCGAGACGGTCAGCAGCAGGGCAGAGCGGACGGGGTTGTGGCCCCCGACTTAAGCTTTGCGTGGTTGACCGGCCTTCTTCTTCTTCTTCGCAGTCCGGCTATGGCCACCCTGTTTGACCGATCAGCCGTTTAGCGTAATGAATGCGTGAACATTCCGCAACCCGGATGCAGAGATCTGAAGTGGTGACACATTGACGATCCTGTTGACCATGTCCACAGGCCCCGGATGATGCAGTCGTCTCTTTTTGAAGGAAGGGTTGACCCTTGAAACGCTTCACGCGGGGACAGGGTTAACTATCCTGGAAAGCTGCACTTTCTTCGTGTAGTAGGGTGTTTTGTGGTTGTGCATGGAAAACACAGGGGAGATCTCATTCTCTTGCATCGGGCCGTACCGATAACCGCAATAGGTCTCCTAGGCTAAAAGCCTCTGGCCGACAGAACAATGTAGGTAAGGGAAGTCGGCAAACTGGATCCGTAACTTCGGGAAAAGGATTGACTCTACTAAACTGTCCATTGTGTCACGAGCGGATGGGCTTCCGTGTCGTGGCGACAACGTTCGATCCGTATCTTCAAAAGCTGCCACCACACGCAAGCTCCAAAACGTCTTTTGCCCGACGGGCCTCGCCGCCTTGCAGGGCGGCACCGCCGTTGCCTAGCCTTCGCACACTTCCGTTCCTAGGGCCTCTTCGGGTCTTGTGCTTTTGTTTCTCTCGCGCCGCGATGACAGTCTTCCTTCCTGCCGGGAGCCTTTCTGTAGCGCTTTTCTTCCATTACGATCTTGCAATCCACAGCCGGCGTGACGTTCCAGTAAAAGTTCCCAAGCGAAGTTCTCGAGCGCGACGATCAAGACGAGCTAAAGGGGCGAAAGCATGACACACCACGTGCGAAGAGAAAATTGCGCCGCCGGCGTGACGTTCCAGTAAAAGTTCCCGAGCGAAGTTCTCGAGCGCGACGATCAAGACGAGCTAAAGGGGCGAAAACATGACACACCACGTGCGAAGAGAAAACCGCGCCGCCGGCGTGACGTTCCAGTAAAAGTTCCCAAGCGAAGTTCTCGAGCGCGACGATCAAGACGAGCTAAAGGGGCGAAAGCATGACACACCACGTGCGAAGAGAAAATTGCGCCGCCGGCGTGACGTTCCAGTAAAAGTTCCCGAGCGAAGTTCTCGAGCGCGACGATCAAGACGAGCTAAAGGGGCGAAAACATGACACACCACGTGCGAAGAGAAAACCGCGCCGCCGGCGTGACGTTCCAGTAAAAGTTCCCGAGCGAAGTTCTCGAGCGCGACGATCAAGACGAGCTAAAGGGGCGAAAACATGACACACCACGTGCGAAGAGAAAACCGCGCCGCCGGCGTGACGTTCCAGTAAAAGTTCCCAAGCGAAGTTCTCGAGCGCGACGATCAAGACGAGCTAAAGGGGCGAAAGCATGACACACCACGTGCGAAGAGAAAATTGCGCCGCCGGCGTGACGTTCCAGTAAAAGTTCCCAAGCGGAGTTCTCGAGCGCGACGATCAAGACAAATTCTGAAAACAGGCCGGTGAAAAAGATTTTTTAACCACGGGGATTTCTGGTGAAAACTTTTTGGCAAGGGACCCAGGCTACAGGCTCAGATCCTGGAGTCGTAGTTGCTGTTTTGTGTGTACACAGCCTGCCAGCGATGTGGTCCAGAAATATCTATGGGGCATGAGGGGCGTTGGGATTAGCGTGTTGGGGGGCGCCTGTCGTGAGCAGCTTCGCCCTGCCTCGATTCGTTAAAAGGCGTTGAGGCCATCATGCCGTAGTGCCCACTGGGACTGACAAGTGAAGCTACAACAAAGTGGAGAAGCAGCAGCCAGATTGTGTTTCCATCACACCCAGTAATCAGTCACTGGAGGATCGTTTGCTATCCTGAAGCTCACAGGCCTGAAAGGATTTTGAAACTAAAAGAGATGTCGCTCACCGCATTTGGTTTTAGTGGTGCTGCCACTGTGGTCGACACTGTGCTAACATATGACGCTACTGTGTGGGACACTGCTTGCTTCAGCAATCCATGCTTTCCCACGCGCAGCGTGGGAAACATTTTTTTCTCAGCCATATCAAAGATTTTTTAACCGGGGGTTTTTCAGAATTTCGGGGATTAGAATAACCCCTGACAGGACACAAAAAAAAAAAGGAAGGAAACAGTCTGAGAAGAAAGGTTCACCCAGCTGGATGCCGCCACCAGAAGCTGGCGGGGCCGGGCCTCCACCGTCGGCAGACCCGGAGCGCAACCTCCAGCAGTTGCTCAACGGCTTCAGCGAACTCTTCGGGCAGAATTCGAAGAAGCGCGTCATCCCCGAAGAAGACGCAAGCCCCTCGCCCGCTCTTTCACCGGGCGAAGCCGGGCCCAGCGCCCCGCAACAGGCCCCATCCGGCGGCGCCGCCCCCTACCGCCCTCCAGGCCTGGGCGCATCTTCTCTGGAGGGCTCGAAAACTCGCCAGCCGGCGACCCACTCGGCCCCGTACCGCGCCAAAGGACACGCAGCCCCGAACGGCACCGCCGGTGGATCCGCCGCTGGGGCCCTGCCGGCGGGGGGCCGGCGCCGGTGCGCGGAGGAGTTCACGCCGTTCTTCGCGGCGGCGCTCCGGTACGAGGGGTCGTGCGCGGGCACGTGCGAGGCGGAGATGCTGCGGCGCTTCGGCGTGAAGCCGTCCTACGAGAAGGGCGTCGGCAGCCCGCCGAAGACGCGCGTCTCGTGGGCTTTCGAACACGAGGACCAGTACCTCGTGTTCGAAGACCTCTGGCGCGCTGATAAAGAGTGGGTATCCCGGTACATCAAGGAGTACCGCGACGTGTTGCCGGCAGCCGCGTCGGATCAGACCCGCGTCATCATCGGAAGGGGCTTCAACGTGACGTCGGTTCTCTGGTCCGAAAAGGAACAGGTCCGCTTCTGCGTGGAGTGCCGCCCGGACGTTGACATGGCGGACACCCTCCTGTGCATCCGGGGGCAGCCGGGGGTCTGCAGCGCTACGGCCAAATTTTGGGGCTGCCGCAAGCGTGGCGACCGGGGTGAGCCCCACGTCAGGGTCTACCTCACGAACCTACCCGACGCGCGCGGGTTCGAAGAGAGCGTGCGATCCGGGAGGATTCGAGGCGTCCTCAGATCGTCTCTCGCACCGCCCGCCATCCCGACCGCGAAGTACCCCCCCAAAACGACCCCCCCGGCGGCGCCCGCCGCGCCGGCTGATACAACAGTCCTGCAGCGCGTGCCGGAAGCGCAGGCGACAGCGCGCGGCGTTTGCTTCGTGTGCCGGGAGGTGCCGTCCGAAGCGGGGCCGCAGCTGTTCGACTGCGGCGGGGCCGGGTTCGAGTTCTGGTGTGGGGACACGGTCTGCCGCCGGTGCGCGGGGCCGTGGCTGCGGGCGCTGGCGGGGGAGGGGGGCGAGGTGCGCTGCGGCGCCTGCGGAGAGTGCCTGGGCGTCGCGGAAGTAGAGGCGATCGCGCACGGGGACGACGGGCTGAAGGCGGCGCTGAAGGAAGCGTCGGTGCGCAGGTGCGTCGCGCAGGGCATGGCGGCGGCGTGCTCCACCGCCGGCTGCCGCGGGATCCTGCCGAAGGATTCCCGGTGCAACATCTGCTCCGAGTGCGGCACCCGGCAGTCGACTGATGCCTGAGGAAAATGCGGCAGAGAGCACGCATTGCCAACCTCTAGTCCACAGGATTTTACAACGCGAGAACAAGGAACCCTTGCACACAAGAGGAGCAGTGTACGTTCCGACGGGACAAAACAACAACCGACTAGCTTTCATCGCCGACAACACAACCACAAAAAAAAGACGCCAAATCCAAGCAACTTCGGCCGGTAGAAGAAGTCGATACCTGTAGCAAACAACTGCTTTCGAGTGGGCTGGTCTGACGCTGGGGGGGAGGTGCGCTGCGGCGCCTGCGGAGAGTGCCTGGGCGTCGCGGAAGTCGAGGCGATTGCGCACGGGGACGACGGGCTGAAGGCCGCGCTGAAGGAAGCGTCGGTGCGCAGGTGCGTCGCGCAGGGCAGCTGGCGGCTGCCGCGGGATCCTGCCGAAGGATTCCAAGCGCAACGTCTGCTCCGAGTGCGGGTTGCCCCGACAGTCGACTGATGCCTGAAGAGAATGCCGCAGCGAGCACGCATTACCAACCCCCGAGACACAGGAGTAGACACCCCTGTACACAAGAGGAGCAGTTTACGTTCCGATGTGACAAAACAAAACATGACAACAACCGACTAGCTTTCATCGCCGACAACACAACCACGAAAAAAAGACGCCAAATCCAAGCAACTTCGGCCGGTAGAAGAAGCCGATACCTGCAGCAAACAACAGCTTTCGAGTGGGCTGGTCTGACGCTGGTTTGTTGTCATCGGGGGGGAAACTGTTTTGGTGCGGGGACACGGCGTCTGCCGCCGGTGCGCGGGGCCGTGGCTGCGGGCGCTGGCGGGGGGGGGAGGCGAGGTGCGCTGCGGAGAGTGCCTAGGCGTCGCGGAATTAGAGGCGATCGCGCACGGGGACGACGGGCTGAAGGCGGCGCTGAAGGAAGCGTCGGCGCGCAGGTGCGTCGCGCAGGGCATGGCGGCGGCGTGCCCCGCCGCCGGCTGCCGCGGGATCCTGCCGAAGGATTCCAAGCGCAGCGTCTGCTCCGAGTGCGGGTTGCCCCGACAGTCGACTGATGCCTGAGGAAAATGCGGCAGAGAGCACGCATTGCCAACCTCTAGTCCACAGGAGTAAACAACGCGAGAACAAGGAACCCTTGCACACAAGAGGAGCAGTGTACGTTCCGACGTGACAAAAAGCATATCATGACAGCAACCGACTAGCTTTCATCGCCGACAACACAACCACGAAAAAAAACACCAAATCCAAGCAACTTCGGCCGGTAGAAGAAGCCGATGCCTGTAGCAAACAACTGCTTTCGAGTGGGCTGGTCTGACTGATGGTTGATGTCATCGGGGGAAAAAAGGTTCTGGTGCGGGGACACGGCGTCTGCCGCCGGTGCGCGGGGCCGTGGCTGAGGGCGCTGGCGGGGGAGGGGGGCCAGGTGCGCTGCGGCGCCTGCGGAGAGTGCCTGGACGTCGCGGAAGTAGAGGCGATCGCGCATGGGAACGACGGGCTGAAGGCGGCGCTGAAGGAAGCGTCGGTGCGCAGGTGCGTCGCGCAGGGCATGGCGGCGGCGTGCCCCGCCGCCGGCTGCCGCGGGATCCTGCCGAAGGATTCCAAGCGCAACGTCTGCTCCGAGTGCGGGTTGCCCCGACAGTCGACTGATGCCTGAAGAAAATGCGGCAGAGAGCACGAATTGTCAACCCCTGTTCCACCGGAGTAGGCATCGGAACACGGAACCCCCCGACGTGACGAAACAAACCATAGAACCAACCGACTAGCTTTCATCGCCGATAACACAACCACAAAAAAAGACGCTAATCCAAGCAAGCAACTTGGCCCGGTAGAGGAAGCCTGCGCATAGCAAACAACTGCCTTCGAGTGGGCTGTCTGACGTTGGTTTGCCCTGAGAAGTCGTCGGGGGAAAAAAGGTTCCTGCGGAGAGTGCCTGGACGTTGCGGAAGTCGAGGCAGTCGCGCACGGGGACGACGGGCTGAAGGCCGCGCTGAAGGAAGCGTCGTTGCGCAGGTGCGTCGCGCAGGCCAGCTGGCGCGGAATCCTGCCTAAGAAATCTGAGTGCAACGTCTGCTCCGAGTGCGGCGCCTGGGTTGCCCCGGCAGTCGACTGACGCCTCAGGAATTGCGGCAGGGCACGCGTTGCCAACCCCTGGTCCGAAGGAGTAAACAGCGAGAACAAGGAACCCTTGTACGCAAGAGGAGCACAGTGATAAACTAAGTCACAAAACCAACCGACACGCGTCCATCGCCGACAACACAACCACAAAAAGGGCGCGAATTCAAGCAACTTCTGCCGGTGGAGGTAACCTACCTGGACACGGTCTGCCGCTGATGCGCAGGGCCGTGGCTGCGCTGAGGGAAACGGTCGCGCAGGGCATGGCGGCGGGGTGCCCCGCCGCCGGCTGCGCGGGATCCTGCCGAAGGAATCCGAGTGCAACGTCTGCTCCGAGTGCGGCGCCTGGGTTGCCCCGGCAGTCGACTGATGCCTGAAGAAAATGCGGCAGAGACGCATTGCCAACTGCTAATCCACCCCCTAAACCCTAGCGACCGAGGGAACCTCACGTCAGGGTCTACTTCTTTGTCGCCGTCCGCTCGCCTTTCTGGTTGCACGCGGCCCGGGACCGTTCGCCGCTTTGCTGCGGCGTCTGGTGGTGCTGGTTCGCCTTGATCCTTCGACTAGTTTCGAGCGCAGGTGAGTCCCCGCGCTTTTGTCCACGTAATCCCTCGTGTCGTTGCGATATCTGGTCGGTCGTGTGGGGGGCTGTTCTAGCTATTTTGTTCATCAAAGGCCGAGGGCCACGGTGCCAGAAACCCTGTCGTTGATCTGCTTCGCGGTCGCCTTCTCTTCGTTGTGCGAGCCCGGAGTCAGCGCCAGCTCCAGCTTCCACCGTGTAAGCGGCGGCCTCGAGCATCACGAGCGATCGCGCATACTTTTGGGGGAGTACAGCTGGTTGAGAACGAGCAGATCCTGCGGGAAATCCTGCAGTGCACCGACGACGAAGTGCGCGCGCAGCGAAGCAGGCGAAGATGCCCCGCCGACCCACTCCGTTCACACGGGACAAGAAATGTCTTTGCGTCTTGAGGACGAAAAGTTCCTGAAGTGCACGAAAACCCGCAAAGATGCCCCAACCATAAGTGATCAGGACCGCACCCAGCATCTTGCGCTGATCGGTGGTCAGGCCGCCCTTTTTGGCCGATCAGTCGTTTGGCGTTGCCTATGAGCACCCAACAATTGATTGGTCTAGCCTTTTTTTTGGCAGTCCGGCTATGGCCGCCCTGTTTAACCGATCAGCCGTTTAGCGTGATGACTAAACTGTCCATCGTGTCACGGAGCAGAAGGCCCCAACCTTCCATAATGCTCGATCGGCATTTTCAAAAGCTGCCACCGCACGCAAGCTCCAAAACGTCTTTTTTGCCCGACGGGCCATCGCCGCCCTGATGGCACACATCGTCATTGCCTAGCCCTTGGCACACTTCCTTGAATAGGTCCCCTTCGGGTCTTGTGCTTTTGTTTGTCTCGCCACGATGACAGTCCTCCTTGCCGCCGAGCCTTTCTGTAGCGCTTTCTTTTCATTACGATCTTGCAACTGCCGGCGTTGACGTTCCAGCAAAAGTTCTCAAGCGAAGTTCTCGAGCGCGACGATCAAGACGAGCTACAGAGGCGAAAGCATGACACATCACGTGCGAAGAGATAACCGCGCCGCCGGCGATGCAGATTATCGCCACAGATTCTTTGCATTCTGTTAGCCAACCCAAACTCAAGCGAACTACGAAGGTGTCGGTGTCGCGAGAACCCCCGGAAATGACTAGCCACGTAGAAACTGAAAGCGCACACCTAGAAGTCGAATAGACGGCAAGCGGCAACAAAGACACACACGCACTGGTACAGGAGATTTGTAACTCCCGGATCCTGAAGCGAACTTTTTCACTCTAAACGTGTTGTCGATGTTGGTCGCATGCGCCCAGCTGGATGCCAACAGGAACCAGCCTCCATCATGCCACCCTTTGGCGGCAATTCCGAAGCGCATCCTCCAGCAGTTGCTCGACAGCTTCAGCGAACTCTTCGGGCAGAATCGAAGCGGCAAAGTCTTAATTATTAGATTCGCGGTTAAACGAAGCTAGCGCACAAGGGTGTGTCTAATCTTGCACCTACTTTTCGCTACCAAATAGCTGCTCGAACCTAACTCTATCTCAGTCACTCTCTCGAGGTTGCGGGTTGTTCTTAAGGTCTGTGTGCGTTCTGTACTACGTGCAGGTTCATCCAGATACGCCCTTCGGCGCGTCATCCCCGAGGACCCAATTCCCTCGCTCGCTCTTTCACCAGGCAAAGCTGCCCGCGACAGGCCCCAACCGGGTGAAGCCGTCCTTCGAGAAGGGCGTCGGCAGCCCGCCGAAGACGCGCGTCTCGTGGGCTTTCGAACACGAGGACCAGTACCTCGTGTTCGAAGACCTCTGGCACGCGGATAAAGAGTGGGTGGCCCGGTACATCAAGGAGTACCACAACGCCTTGGCGGCGGCCTCCTCCAGTATTTACGACAAAGATTTCCGTCTGATTCTCATCGCAACCACTGAGGTTGGGTTGGGCTGGCATGGTAGTGCTTGCCTGTTGATTACCAATTCTACTTAACCACATACGGACGGGGGGGGGGGGGGGCAGCGCTCTTGTTAAGGATCAGCCACTTTGGCCGGATGGCCGGATAAACCAGACCCCCCCCCCCCCCCTCTACAGTGCAGTTGCCTTGGAGGCTGGGTGGTCAAATTCTCTAAGGTGAAATGGTCAAAATTTCCTGCCAAAAGTGGGCCCACAAAAATTTTCCAAAGTGTGGTATTTGGGGTATTTGGGGCAAAAAAAAAATTTTTTTTTTCTGACCGCCCACCGTGGTGACCACCTTAGAGTGTGACAGGTAGCGTCTCCCCCCTCCACAGTGAAAATAGCCTGAGGGGGGGGGGGGGGGGGGGGGTCAGCCGGCTGATGGATGGATGGATGGTTCTTAACAAGATGCCTGGGGGGGGGGGGGGGGGCAGCGCTCTTGTTAAGGATCAGCCACTTTGGCCGGATGGCCGGATAAACCAGACCCCTCCCCCCCCCCTCTACAGTGCAGTTGCCTTGGAGGCTGGGTGGTCAAATTCTCTAAGGTGAAATGGTCAAAATTCCCTGCCAAAAGTGGGCCCACAAAAATTTTCCAAAGTGTGGTATTTGGGGTATTTGGGGCAAAAAAAAATTTTTTTTTTCTGACCGCCCACCGTGGTGACCACCTTAGAGTGTGACAGGTAGCGTCTCCCCCCTCCACAGTGAAAATAGCCTGAGGGGGGGGGGGGGGGGGGTAGGGGGGGTCAAAAGCTGTCAAAATAGGTCATTTTTTTGGGAACCACATAGGGGCTCCTAAAAGGCAATAAAATTTGGTAAACCGCCCCAGAACCGTATAGAAATGCCTAAAACATGCTTTTTGGCTGCTGAAGTGCCCCGAAAAGGCCTTTTTACGAGTGCCCAATTTTTGGACTCAGGGTGGACACCGTTTGGTACCGGTGTTCTTCTTTTTAGGTGACAACCCCAAAAATAGTGACAGCATGAACCGAAGAAGGAAAACAACACTGCCCAAACCTATGTATTTTTACTCAAAAGACTATCCTGGGAGTTGGGGATGGTGGGGCTTCGTAGGAGGCATCGACAAGCGACTCAATGAGGTACGGCTTCGTAACGTGCCACCCCCTCGAGTCCTTGACGTCAGCGCCAGCTTTCGTAGTGGCCTGTGTCGTGTAGCGTGCTACCGCAAGCTGCAGATACCCTGCCCTGAGCTGCTATGTCGTGGCAGCCCTATGAATCCACCGCCGAACCTTTTCGTTCAAGTCCAGTTTTCTATTTTTGTTCAAGCTCAACGTGCGTTGGGGTTAGGTACCAGATACACCCCGGTGACCAGTATTGTCTTCCGTGCGTGTGCAATGCGACCCTTTCGGGGTGGTGTACGAAAGGCGAACTTGAATAAAAGACACTGTCGCGTGCATCCCTTCAACAAAAACGTTGGGATCTGGAAAATCCCACTACGGATGCGAGCATCTCATTGTTTTTCTCGGAAAGACATCGAACTTTGTGAATATCGCCCCAGCAGCAGTTCGGGGAAGAGCTGCTGCCTGCGGTGTCAACAACACCTCAGCTTGCGCAAGACTCAGAGAGCCTTTTGGGACGTTGTTAACCATCCAGACGAGCAACGTTCATAGCTGCCTTCCTCCTGGGTGTCGTTTGCCCTTTTGTTGCTTCCATTTGTGGCTGCCTGCACGTGATTGTAGCCTCATCTTTGCATGGTATGAACAGTGAAGCACACACACAGGCTGCTAGCCGGTACCAAACGGTGTCCACCCTAAAACCATCAACTAATACACCCCCCCCTGGGCCATTTTCCATGAAACTTTCCCCAAAAACACGTTTCCGGGCATTTCTGAGGCGGGTTGCATGTTTTTTTAGCCTTAAACTGCCGTTAAGTCTACAGGCTGAAAATGTCACCATTTTGACGCAAAAAAAGACCTTTTGACCCCCCCTAGGGCTAAGTTGGATGGAAACGCCGTTTCTTTTGGATTTTCCAAAACATGGAAACGGAAACGGAAACGGAAACGGAAACGTTTCCGTTTTTTTTAAAAGAAACGCCGGAAGGCTCCTGCAGAGGGGAGAAGGGGAACTTCCCTGCACTGGCAGGTCACCATAATGCTCCTATGGCACTGCAGTATCCACCAGTTTGTAGCCTACCCTCATTCCGCTCTTCTTCCGCTCTACTTTTTCCACTTCTTCTATCTTCGAGACATTCCTTTTTTCACCCGTGGATCGTTGCTGACCATTTAAAGTCCTGGCATTCTTGAAGCCCATGCAGCCAGGCATGACGCATAGGATGATGCCACGGGCAAATGAGGTCGTGATGAAGCGAACACCACACACGATAAATATACTTAAAATAGTTGGGATGAACCCACTATAGGCAACACTCAAAATGGCTGTGATGAAGCATTCGCCGCATACAGGCAAATAGCACCATAGTAGTCGTGATGGCGCGTACCCGCGCACGGGCATCGCACTAAAAATGAAGACACAGGCAAATGAGATCTGAAATTGTCATGATGAAGCGTTCACCATACGCGGACAACTAGCACGCATGATAGTCGTGATGTCGCGTTCACCACCCAGCATATGACTTTAAATGACTCAGTGAAGTGCAAACGACATTCAAAGTTGTCGAGATGAAACAAGTCAAAATCAAAAGTAAAGTCGCATTCTTGACAAAATGCAGGCATCGAGATTAAGGACAATAAAAAAATATGGTCGGAAAGCGTTTCGCTACCGAGAGTGTGTGGGAGTCGGTGGAGATAACTACCGTGCAAGGGAAAAGTAAGCAGGTCAAATGCCTCTTCTGCGAACAAAACTTCACGGTTGCTTCTACCAGCCGCCTTGTCGCTCACCTTCTCCAGCAGCCCGGGCAGGGTGTGGCGATCTGTGCGCCGAAGGAAGACAAGAAGAACGCTCACAAAGCCCTTGTCGAAAGAGTGACTGGCGAAGTGTCCAAAACGAAGACTTTGAAGAAACAGAAGACCGAGCAAAACGCACCAGCACACCAGTCGATCCAGTCGTTTTTGATTGCCACCAGCACAAATGAGGATGTTGATCGTGCAGTACGTGACTTTTTCCTCGAGACGGCGACACCATTTGCGAGAGTTGAGCATCGGGCCTTTGTTACGATGATAGACAAGATAAGGTTACTCCCGACAACATCGACCTACGTTCCACCCGACCGAAAGAAGCTATCAGGCCCGCTCGTCGATGACGCTGTCAAGCAAATGAACGCTAGCGTCAAGGAAGCTTTGTTCCTGCGAGGCGGCAACGGTCTCACGCTGACACACGATGGCTGGACGTCGCAGAAGAAAGCTCCCATCTTCAACGCGATGCTTTGCACCACTGTTGAAAGTTGGTACATCAGCAACAAAGTCATCACCGAGTCAAAGACAATGGGTGCCGTAGCTAACTACATAGCTGACGTCGTGAACAATTTGGAGGAGGATGTCAGGGAATCCGTCGTGCACGTTTGCGTTGATGGCGCATGCAGGGAAGCGTTGCCGATTGTAGAGCAACTCCTTCCAAAAACGGTCGGCAGCATTTGCCTTCTCCATACCGTAGACCTCGTGTTCGAGGATCAATGCGATTGGAACAAGAAGACGTACGCGACAAGGTTTAGTTACATCAACCAAGTCTGCAAGCGTGCGATTGAATTCGTACGCTGGTGGAAAGCAAGAGAGAGGCTCGTGACCCTCCTGAAAGAACACACACCCGTGTGCCTGCTTTGCCCCATTGACACAAGAATGGGAACCACCTATATTTGTCTGAAAAGACTATTGCGACTGCAAACGCAACTTCGAGCAGTGGTATCCTCCGCCTTGTTCTCCAACTGGCGCGCATCGCAGAAAACAGCCGCAGCCAAAACTGCAGCAGATAACCACCGCGCTCTCGTAATTGGAGACGACCTGTGGGAAGACGTGGCAAATGTGTGCACCTTGTCCGAACCGACGTGGTCATTCCTCCGCGTGCTTGACACTGAGGCAACACAAGAAACGAACACCGGTGCTCCTGTATGTATAGGTAATGCACGCATGCGGTGGGAAGAATACGTTACTCAACTCCAAGCCCTGGACCTCAATCTTCTGCTCACGGAGGAACGTCGCGCGGACTTGGTGCACCATGCAGAGGAACGATGGGACTACGCTGTGAGGCCAGTCCACAACGCGGGCTTTGCTTTGCATCCCGCAACGCGTATGGAAGCGCGATCCTGCAGCAAGGCAAAATCCGGGTTGCAGTTAATCCTCAACCGGTTTCTACCCAGTGAAGTCGCGCTGACAGCGCTGGAGGAATGGGAGTCGTGGTCTTCGGCTCCCCTTCCGCCAGGGCTGGCGTCCACTTCAATGCAACATGGGAACCGTGACAAGTGGCCACCGCACAGGTGGTGGTCGTCTTTTGGTGGGGCTTGGCCTGCTCTCCAAAAAGTGTGTGTAAAGCTTCTGGGACAAATTGTAAACGTCGCTCCATGTGAGCGAGGGTGGTCCGCCTACAGTGAAGTCCTCACTAAAAAGAGATTCAAACTGAAGGACGAGAAGGCACACCAACTCGCCCGTTTGAAGTACAACACACGGAACTGGACGACTACCCAGGCCGTGCTGTCACACTTTTCCGCAATCAAAGTAGGCGAAGAGGACGATGAAGAGCCAGGAGACGAGTAGGCGCAAACGACTCACTCGCAATCTATATGTAAGATTTTGATGGGGGGCATATTATTCGTCACCCGACACTCTCCGTTTTCTTCTTGACAAACGTTGGTTCCCTTTCAAAAGGCCGTTCTCAGTTAGGGCGGCCTTTTGCGTTTTCCTTTTTCTTCTTCATCTTCTTCTTCTTCTTCTTGACAAACGTTGCTTCCCTTTTTTGCGTACACACGTACAGTAGTCGACATAGTTGCGACGATACCTACTGTAACACACTGTGCGAAACCAACCGCATTACAGAGTCAGAACCAACCACACTTCTTCTACTCGTTTCTTTGTATCAAGTCGTTCTACAACGTCTCTACCTGTTTAGAGTGCAAGCTCACCTTTTTACCACACTTCTTATCATAAGCGGCATCCCAGTATGCATAGTCTTCATTACAGGCGTCGGCGAATTGCGTACTCTTCTTTTCTTTTTTTCTTTTTTCTTGAAAGTATGCTGATACTGCAGGGAATAGTTGACTACACCTCTTGAGTGCTAACCGCGATTGGGAGTCGGGAGAACCTACAAAGCACCCGTTCGTGAGAAAAAGCGAAGAATAAGGACGCCTTTTCCATCTGTCTTTGTCAAGAGCTGCAACTCAACCATTCTTCCTTTTCTTCCACCTTTGCGACAGGTACACCTCATCCGAATGCTGTGTTCTGCTGCCACCACACTTGAATGCAAACACTGCTCCGTTTTACTCCCGTATCTGCGGGGATGAGACGACAACTGCTACTACTTATTTCTTCCTTTTTATTCCTCTCGTTGCCCCAAGTTCAAGATTCTTTCCCACACTGTCTCCTTATTGCTCCTGAGATGCTGTGTCGCTTGTTTGCCTTCCTTACTGACGAACCTACAGCCAGTACACCAGCTGTCGCACCAGCCGTTTCTTTTGAAAGGAAACGGCGTTTCCATACACCGGCAAAAAGAAGGAAACGGAAACGGAAACGGAAACGGAAACGTTTCCAACGTTTCCATCCTACATAGCCCTAGGGGGGGGGGGGGGTCAGCCGGCTGATGGATGGATGGATGGTTCTTAACAAGATGCCTGGGGGGGGGTTAATTTGCAAAAAAGGGGACTTTTTAGGGTAAGCCACCGGCTATACTCAGAGTTGGGGAAGATGGGTCAGAAATAGGAACCGAGGGGCGCATTTGAAAGATTTCGTGGCATATCTTTCAAATGCGCACCTCGGAGCTAAATGAGAAATCATTAACGCACCACAAGATGAGCATACGAAGTCGACCATGCACCAGAAACAAGAATCTGCACAAAGTCACCGGGCACCCCCTGAAGAATGTTCTTCTCAGCGCAAGGGTGTGCCATATCTTGTTTCTGGTCCCTGTGACTTCATAATACGTTGCGCAGACTCAGAGAAACAATAGTCGGTGTCAAGGAGCTACTTGTATGGCACACACAAAAAGCACAGCGATACGTTCATAAGCCACTCGCCTTCGCTGGGAAGATGAGTTTTGACAGGGTTTTGGATCGCGGTGTACGCTTCTTTTCCGCGCGGTGCTGGCGACTTTGCTCGTCTCTTCGCCTGTGTTGTCGGGGCTCCGGAATAGTCTGGCCTCATTTGCTTCCGTATCTGCCCCGCCAATACAACGGCCTTGATGCCGTAGCGGTGGCGTTTCTGGGGTATGAACTGCTTGAAACTGAGGCGGCCGTTGAATCGGATCACCGATTCGTCAAAGGACAAGTGCCTACCTGGTACATACGCACTTGGCCCATCCTTCGGCCACCATGTCAAAGCAGTTGTTTATTTTCTTCAGACGATGGTCATCGTCGACACTGTTGTCGGTAAAGTCTAAGTTGTAAAGAACCTCGAGCCATCGATCACGAGACATCGTTTGGCCGAAGATGGGCATGTAGTCAACCGGATGGGTGGACCAGTAGGCTTTGAGGTCACCTTTCACACTGAGGCCCATGGCGAGAGTAATCCCGAGCCATTTCAGTGTCTCTGGAACGTCTGGGACCTTGAATGTGCTCTCCCTCCCCTTTGCAGATTTTGTTCTGCATACACTCAACTCTGGCCTAGAATCTTTCCCACCACCTCATCGGTGAAAATTGGCGGAAGATTGACAACGGGGTTGCACGGTCAAGATCGCCCTGGGGACCGACTTTGGTGGTGTCGAACGGGATCTCCGGAGTGGAGTGGCATTCGTTCGACCACGGGACTGAGGAGCTGTGTTTGCACGGGGTTGCTTCCTCCTTTGATGCCTCCTTCGCTTCGGTGCCACCTTCGCTGCTGCCTTCTTTGGTGCCGCCTTCTTTGGTGCCTCCTTCGCTTCTGGGTTCTTCGGTGCCACCTTCGCTGCCGTCTTCTTTGGTGCCGCCTTTGCTGCTGCTACCTTCTTCGGTGTCGTCTTTGCTGCAGGTTTCTCAGGGGCTGGTGGTGCGCAGAGGAACAGAATGAAGTGGCCAATTGTATTGCCTTCGGAGGAATGTAGGAATACAATGTTTGTGTCACGTAGGCCTGCTGTATCCTCGGTCGTTGAGTGCCCACTCCACCAGTGCTGACGTCAGCACATGCGGTGTGACAAAGAACCCGATGTCGTGTTGGAGGCAGAAGGTGTGGACCTCTTGACAGTCCAATGCCCGTAGCGATCCTACACTCCTCGCGGTCACCCTAAAAGTGTCGCGGGCATAAGCCCGCATGTCCTGAGGCAGGTTCAGACAGCCTGTCGACCGGTAGTGCGTCGCCCGCCATGTGCAGATGTACCCGCACTCTACACCCTTCTGCTCATTTCGCAAATGACGTGCCAACCCTGGCAGTGGCGCGAACCCCCTCGCACTGCGCCCGTTCTCCCACGCACATGCTGAGTCCACCACGGCGCACCCGCTGAACTGCTGGAGTTTGAGTAAGCCCATCACGCCGACCGCCTCCACAGTCTCTGGTTCTTCCTCGGACACATCGGACTCCTCATCTGACGAACTCTCCAGCGACTCAAGGTCTTAAGGCTGTGCAAATGATACAGTCTTCTTCACCATTTTTCATTTCTCTTTCTTTGGCACCTTGTGATTGAAGGTTGATAATTCATGATTGAACCCCGGTTTCGCTTAGTATCAGCTCTCGAGCGATATTTCTGCCCAACGAATGACGTATCGGAGAGATCCGAGCCATATCTTTCCGAAGAAGCAAACATTGAGCACCTTCGATGAGTTTCCAGACACTTGGCGTGTCTGGGGGACTTGGCACGTGTCCTAACTTGTATTCTGATATGACTACAGGCCAAAACCTGAAAACCCCCACTTTTTGACTGCGCCGAGGCCCAAGAACTGGAAGTCGAAGACCGAGCTCGGGAACCTCATCCTGTGCCAGGTGCGCGACGTCTTGGAGGAACACCAGTGTATCCTCGAGACTGTATGGGTCCCGACTGCTGAACAACTGGCAGACGTCTGGACACGGGATCCATACAGGCGGTGTATCCGGCCGCCCCGGACCCCGTTCTGTGTTGCATGAGGTTCCTTACCTCGAAAGTTTTGTATTTGCGCTCCTGATAGCGCTGTTTTCTTTTTGCGAGACCCGGAGGCAGCGGGATCTCAGCTCATTGAGTTTCACGTCCAGGGATTTTTATTCCACATTCTCGCTTTCATTTCACCAACCCTGCGACCTTTATTATTTCACCGTTTCTGCCAGCGCGACCTTTTCCGAGTTTGAATAGAGTATCTATTTGGTATCGGAAAGTAGGTGCGAGATCAGGCAAACCATGTGCTAGATTTGTTCAAGCGTGCCGTGGCTGTCCCGAAGGACTCGGACGTCGCCGTGACCACGATCGGCGGCAACGGCGCCGGGCAAGTGGGCGAGTACCGGAGCGGCCCCGACTCGCAGTCGATCTGATACGTCACGTTGCGCGACGGCGTCGTGCAGTCGAGCGTCACTCCCACCGTCCTTCTTCGTCGACGTCAAGGAGTTCGCCGGCTTCCGCTTTGACGCAATAGACACCAATGACACATATCCAGTTGAGATAGCCGTGACCGTGCTGGTGAAGGAGGGCCGTGGAAACCTTTTTACAAGTGAGAAGGTGGAGTATTCCTGGCCCAAGGCGCCGGAAGGTAAAACACATTACGTGCATCCCCAGATTGCTGTTGAAGTCGAAAGCGGCGACCACATTTGGTTCGAAGTCGCAGCCGTGCGTTGTTACGACCACTGCTATCTCGATCGGCGGCGATCACCTGGCTTGCGGTGTGATGCCTCTCTAAGAAAATGGCGCTGCACCAAGTCGCACCGCAGTGGCAGGAGTACGTGTTCGGACTGCAAAGATTTCGAGATGTCAAGTGACGTGGTACTTGCACTCAGAGCTCATAGCACGAAACTCATAGACAAGGCAAATGCTTTCTTTAGATGTGATGAGCTCCGTGAAACGTTTCAAGCGATGCAGATTACGCAGAACACAGGTCCCCGAGGGGAGGGGCAGCAGTCATGAGGTTGAGTGGCGCCGCGTCCCCAAGCCAGTTATGAAAAGGACGTGATTCGGCTGCTTCAGCAGTGACCCTGGTAGAGGAAAACTACGCCACCGGATGGGGGAGGGATTTTGCGGTCGTTTGCGGTTGAGGTCACTCCTGCAGGGAGTCCCACTGCCGCATTTATAGGCAAAATACAATGAACGTGAGGCACTTCCGCATCATACTCCGTGTTCTGTACCTGGGGAGATGCTGCTCCACCTTTGTTTATCAGCACAACCCTGCCCGTCGCCAGGGAAGTTCCAAGACTTTGTTTGCGGTCTGGCACGACCTGCTGTGTCCCACCCAGCAACTCGCAGCGAGAAGACTCCGGGCGTGGTCCAGCTACAGTTGAGAACAGCACCAAGATACCTCGAACAAGGGACCAAAAGGACCGCGGCAACTTTTATTATCGGGGTCAACTCCACACGTTGGCGAGCGAGCTGGTCTGGACCGCTCATCTGCGATGGGTTGAATCGGGTTACGCGCGCTCCGATACTGAGTAGTCCGGGGACGACAGAGTTTTGTTACGCACGTTCCGATACTGAGTAGTCCAGGGACGAAAGAGTTTTGGATTCCCCATCGTATCCCGTCACTCGCTTTCATCCTGACTGTCTGAGCAAGTTCGATATGGTACGATGCCAAACCCCCCTAGGCATACATCCGATCCGACTCGTATGCGAGAATTCTCGCATTCTCGCATGAAATTCTCGCATGCGCATATTCTCGCATGCGAGAATGATACGAGTGAAATACGAGAATGTGTACACCACTCAAGAACCATGTATTTGATCCAGCAAAAGAACGAAATAAGGCTACGCCAACTGCAGCTTGCAGCTGGCCTTGTGTCTTGCTTTCAAGACAAGGAGACCTCAACACAATATGTTGTCGACAATAACTCTGGTTGCTCCATGGTATTGCTTTTAGTGCTTGAATAATGGTCGAAAACATGCTTCACAACAAGTGCTCCGTCCGCCACTGTGCCCGCAACTTCTCCAGCTTCGGCTTCTTGTGTTTTCTTCTACGTTTTCCTCTGCCACAGCTCGTTTCGTGGGTGGCAGCTGTGTCAGGTCACGTGGCGAGAACTGGGGCCCGGTGATGGCTGAGTGCACACCTAAGCACGGCTGCATCCTCGTGTTGTAGCCGTGTTGTGCATTAGGTGGCGTGGGAACCTCCTCATCACTACACAGGGCGCACACCTTTCGCGACCGTGATTGGACAGTCGGCGAAGAGAGAAAAGTAAAGCAAGACCTGCCCCCTGCACCTGCTGTCTCCGGCTGCTTCGGCAGACGACACTACTACTACGGGGGCAGCAGGACACCTTGACCAGGTGGGTAGCGTCACATCCCCGATGCGAGCTGATTGCCGGTTGGATGCGGGCAACTGCACCTTTGCACCACCGACACCCTCTGGGTGCTTCCAGGTCCGGTAAGGGCTACTTTGCTCAAACTCACACTAAGCTGAAACTCCTACTTCTACTTCTACTGTCGACAACTAACAAGTAAAGTAAGAACCCAAAACGACGCATTTCTTCTTGCCTCTACGCAAATTGCCTGGCAAACCCCGTTTTCACATTTCTTCTACACCACCACTCTGCACGTCAGAGTTGAAAGTGTATCGCCCCAGATTGTTGCTGCTTACCTAGCTCAAACAACTCCTTTTCTTTCTACACTCCCCTACTGTTGAGACGGTGTGGTCGCATGCTCCAAACGTTTCATCCCATTCCCTTCTCCTCGGCCGCCCCGTGGCTCCGTGTCGTTGATGGCAAACTTACAAACGTGTCCTGACACCTCTTTCACTCTTCTATCAAGCACTGCACACACGCCGGGTCGCACGCCACCAGCTCGAGCGCATTCCGCACCGGTCTTTGAAATGTAGCCGGCCGAGATGAGACCGTCGTGGCCAGTCTGAACCATGGTGATGATATCTGTACCCAATCTGATACCATAGTGCTGATATCTGTATCCTATCTGATACCATAGCTGTATCCTATCTGTTACCATAGTGATGATATCTGTACCCTATCTGATACCATAGTGATGATATCTGTACCCAATCTGATACCATAGTGATGATATCTGTATCCTATCTGATACCATAGTGATGATCCGTACCTTATCTGATACCATGAAGATGCGACCCGTAGCCAGTCTTATACCATGGCGGTTCTTTAGAACTCTGTGCGATTTTTGGCGGACCAAAATAATTCGACAATTCTGCATACGGGTGCGGCAATTCTTTGTCAAATGTAGCCACTCTATGACAATCGTGTGCATGAAGGAACCGGAGTTGCGAGTCATTTGGGGTGGCCAACAAGAACATCCCAGGAATATAACGTCGAAGAGCAGCCACCTACGTTGCAGGGACGTTGCTTGCAACAGGACCGCCGTCAAACTTCTCTGCCAGTGTTGGATGCTTCAATGTCAGCCATGGCGGGGCAAGCATCACCCTTTGTGGTTTACGACAGTACGTTCGCCACTCGCAGTGTATCAAAGTCAGCTGGCAGACAGTAAAGCTATTTTCTTGCCCGCAGCCGGCAGCCGCTGCTTAACGGCTTTATTCATGTGGCGGCCCTGGGATCAGGTGAGGTGACCCCACTGTATCTTTAACCATACTTCAACCTTCTTGCCCCGAGAAGTTGTTTTCTTGCACTCGAGTGCTACGGGCTCTCGTGGCAATCTGGAACACCCTCGTGCGAGAAAACAAGTTTTCTCTCGGCGAATAAATAGCTATTTCTGCCCTCAAGATGGTGTGCCTCGGGCACACCCTCTTTAACTCCAGCTTCCAACCCCAGCAAGCCGGATTCCACCGTGTAGTCGTGTTCAGGCATTTTTTTACACCGCAACGTTACACCGCCACGTCCTCAGTAAGGGCGGCCTTTCTTTTTCCATGTTTCCTTGCCTTCTTGCGAGAACTGGGGCCCTGTGATGGCTGAGTGCACACCTAAGCAGGGCTGCATGTGTTGCAGCCGTGTTGTGCATTAGGCGGCCTGGGGGCCTGGTCAACCTCCTCATCACTACAGGGCACACCTTTCGTGACCGTGTTTGGACAGTCGGGATTGCCTGGGGGCGGGTCCTCATGAAGAAGAGAAAAAGTAAAGTAAGACCTGCCCCCATGCACCTGCTGTCTCCGGCTGCTTCGGCAGACGACACATACTACTATACTTTTACTACTTGCCTTTAGGGGCAGCAGTCAGTTGTGAGACTGACAGGTGAGCAGCGCCACCTCTCCTAGCGAGCTCTCGGATCAAGCTGCGTCTGATGCAGCTGTTGTATGGATCGCACTACATGCACTCCACTTCATTGCGAAGCGGCCGCCAGGGTGGCAGCTGTGTCAGGTCACGTGGCGAGAACTGGGGCCCGGTGATGGCTGAGAGCACACCTAAGCAGGGCTGCATCCGCGTGTTGTAGCCGTGTTGTGCATTAGGCGGCGTGGGGGCCTGGTCAACCTCCTCATCACTACACAGGGCGCACACCTTTCGCGACCGTGATTGGACAGTCGGGGTCTCCGGCTGCTTCGGCAGACGACACTACTACTACGGGGGCAGCAGGACACCCTGTCCAGGTGGGTAGCGTCACATCCCCGATGCGAGCTGATTGCCGGGTGGATGCGGGCAACTGCACCTTTGCACCACCGACACCCTCTGGGTGCTTCCAGGTTACGCGCAGTCGGGGGTTTGAAATATGACGATTAATATCAAAAGCCCGCACCCACGCGGCGTTGACTGTGGCTGGTCTTTGTAAGGGCTGCCTTGATGTTACTTTGATCAAACTCACACTAAGCTGAAACTCCTACTTCTACTTCTACTGTCGACAACTAACAAGTAAAATAATTACACAAAACGACGCATTTCTTCTTGCCTCTCCGCAAATTCCCTGGCAAACCCCCGTTTTCACATTTCTTCTACACCCGCCACTCTGCACGTCAGAGTTGCAAGTCTACCAAGCTCAAACAGCACCTGTACACTTATTCTACACTCCGATCCTCTATCGCAACGGTGTAGTGGAGTGCCCCTTCTCCCCCCCCCACACGAAACTAAGATTTTCCCCCCGGCAACTAAGATTTTCCCCCCGGCCGCCCCATTCCTTGTAAGCTTGCCTTCAAACGACCTAACACCGCTCATTCTTCTATCAAGCACTGCACCCGCAGCCGGGTCGCACGCCACCAGCTCGAGCGCATTCCACACCGGTCTTTGAAATGTAGCCGGCCGAGATGAGACCGATACCATGGTGATGATATCTGTCCAATCTGATAGCCCTGGTACCATGGAGACGAGACCTGTAGCCAGTCTGCCATGGAGAAGAGACCCGTAGCTAGTCTGGTACCATGAAGATGAGACCTGTAAATCGAGATGAGACCTGTACCCAGTCTGCTACAACAGTGATGAGACTATCTGTCCAATCTGATAGCCCTGGTACCGTGGAGATGAGACCTGTAACCAATCTGATACCATGAAGATGAGACCTGTATCCTGTCCGATTCGCTGCCAGTGTGTGTGTGTGTTTTTGCCTGTTGATTGCACTCTTAAAAAAAGTCCGTCGGAAACTCAACCCCCCGCCATACCCAAGCCTCTACGGTCAACCGGAGACTTTAAAATACCGACCTTCTAATCCACAAACAACGCTGGAAACAAGGAGGGCGACGGGGTTGCGGGAAAGAAGGTGGAGGGGGGGAGAAGCAAGAGAACAGGGAGGGCGACGACCGCCGCGAGAAAGAAAGGGGAAGGGCGGAGCAGGAGAGGTGAGGCGGGGGTAAAGGTGGTCAGCGGGGCGGAGACAACATAAAAAAAAGAGGAGCAACCCGCGCCGACGCGAGTTTCTCTCTCTGTGCTCCGAAACACCTTCCGCCGGTAGAGTAAACCTGCGGAACGAAATACAACTGCCTTCGGGTCGTAGGCCAGTCTGACCCTAGTTGTCGTCGGCAAAAAAAAAAGGAGCAAACCGCGCCGACGCGAGTTTTCGCTCTTTTGGCCACGGCACCGAAGGGTGTTTTCTCTTTTTTTTTTTTTTTTTTTTTTTTTTTCGGCGGCCCCTCTCTCTCTCTCTCCCCGCGGGTGACCACTTCCCGGGTTGTCTTTGCTGCTGCTCCGGGTGCGACTTTTTTTTGTTGGGCGTCGGGAGAGCGTCTTTTTTTTTTTTTTTTTTTTTTTGCATCGGGACGGCCGCGATGCTTGAATTCGACAGCCCGCTGCGGACGGCGTGCCTTTTCGACCCGTGCTGCTTGAGGGCGGACAGCGGGGGGGTGGGGTGCATGTACACCTCCCCCGGGGGGTCGATCCGGAGGGAGAGGGAGTCGGATCCTTTTAAAGTGTCTCCGCCCGGGTTGGACAGCGCAGACGCGGTCGCTGGGTATGTGTTGTACGACGGTGCGAATCACGGGAGGTTGCACCAGCGAGACCATAGGCGGCTCAGCGGCGGCGGCAGGCCCGGGGACGAGCTGCCGCTGCCGCTGCACAGCCCGTCTCACGCGCAGAATTGGAGGCGGACGAAGAAGCGGCGGTCGCTGCTCCCGCAGCACCACGAATCGCACGCCGTGTACAGGACCGGCGCCGCGGCCGAGGGCGAAGCGGTGTTCACGACGCCGTCGCGGTCGGAAGACGAGGAACGGCTCGAAAAGCTGCTCGCTTCGGCGGTCCGATACACCGACGACCGCCTGCACGCCTGCAGCACCCTCGAGCACCACCCCTTCGAGATCACCCCGTGGATCTTCTGCGGCACCGCGAAGTACGCGAGCCAGGTCAGTGCCGTCGCCGCCGACGGGTTCACCCACGTCATCAACATGTGCCCCACCCAGGCCGCTACTTCCCCTACCGCGTACAAACAGCACGGAATCGAACTCACCATCATCCCTGCCCAGGACACGTCCGACTACCCCCTGCTCTCGAAGCACTTCGCGCAGTGCTACACGGTCGCGGAAACGGCGAGGCAATCGAGCGGCCGCGTCCTGCTGCACTGCCTCAAAGCCGTGAACAGAAGCGTCGCCATGGGCATCGCGCTGCGGCTCCGCCAGGTCGAAGGCTCGAGCCTCACCGACGCCGTTCGGTTCGTCGCCGACAAGCGGACGCCCGTCCTGCAGAACAACGACTTCCGCCGGCAGCTCGTGCACTTCTCGTCGAACATGCAGGTGTGGCACCCGCTGGCAGTTTCACGTCCCGTTAGCTGTTTGCTCGCCCAAGGCATCCCAAGTGCTGTAACTACCGAACCACGTGTTGAACGGACGTGAGGTCGCGGGTCAGGTCGCGGACACGACACACAAACACACCAGGTCAATGCCCTGAGTGATAAAGCAACACACGGTGGTGTAAGCGAAGAACAAAGCTTGCACCCGCCACTGAACCCAGATTTACCTGTGTTTCGTGTGGGCTACTACTACAGCCCAAACTCACCTCCTGTTGAGATTGCTATTTATGTTGCGAAAGTGGGGAGACATCGGCATGCTGATGAGGAGTCCACACTATTGCCTTTGAGGCAGTGCAGCGGGACCTATAAGATTTCGCAAATGGCAGTCTCCTCAAAGTGTTTCCCACAAAGCAGGGGCTCAAAATGAGAATTTTCCAAAATTTCCAAATTTCTGACCCAAAAGGGGCTGCATTTCAGACAGAAAACGTGGGACATCCTTTTGCGGAGTGAGTGCTACATCACCTTCAGTAACTCATCGCAAACAACCCTGCTGTTTCGCCAGATTGTAGGTAGGGACAGAAGGAATCTCATTGGTCCATTACTGCGCGTCTTTAATAAGAAGACTGGGCATCTGGCAACCTTAAGAGAGTCACAGCTATTACTCCCGAGAGTTTCTGCTCTTCGTATTGTCTGACGAGAACTGCCTAGAAGAAAGGGAGAAGTAAGAACACGTCTTTGTAACTGATAGCACTAGCGCAAGGGAGTGTTGAGTGACTGCCTTAACCCGGGGAAACGAGCTTGGGCGAGGTCACCTCAGGGAGGGTGGGAAAACTAGCCACGCCCTGAAAGCTGTGTGAAGTTCTCTAATCGACTTTTTCGTGGTGCATCAACTCCTTCAGTGAAACTGTGAGAGTCAAGTACAAGTCCGCAGCAGCCAGAGGCAGCATCAGAGCCAGCCGTCGACACGAAGGGGAGAAGCACGGATTCATGTCTCCCAGAGAGGCGAGACTTCGTGCGTGTCACACAAACCCTCCCACCCCCACAGATGTACACGACCGCGCCGCCGACCATCCCGTTCACCTTATCGCCGAAGTCATCGTCACCAGGATCGTGCGTATCCGACCCGCAAGGCACCCCCCGGATCAGCCGGAGGCTGCGGGACCTCATTGAGGAACCGTAGCACCCATTCCGCACCGGCTTCGCCACCGCGCCAGAGCGTGCACTCTGTCTTCTTCTTTTTCAGTACTAACACACATCTTGCGGGTTGCCCCCACAGTGTATTGTCCGAAGGCCGAAAAAGACGCGGGCGCTCATCGTCGTTTTTTTGGCGTTGGTTGATCAGAGTTCACCTCACCTGAAAAAGAAGCAGCGTGATGAAATGGGACGACAGTCGACCAGCACGCCTAACCGAAACTAAACTACCGGTCTTTTTTAGTACTAACAATCTTGCGGGTTGCCCTTCGATGTATTGTGCAGGCTAAAAAGACGTCGGCAGCGTCAGAATTCCTAACCTTGCACATGAACACAGGGTACATACTGCCCTTGTATTCTGCAGCCTAAAAAGACGTCGGCAGCGTCAGAATTCCAAACCTTGCACAAGAAGACAGGGTACATACAAGTGGGAAACACGATCAACCGACACGCACAAAACGAAACGAAGCGCCTGTCTTCTTTGTGTCGACATCGCATGGTTGACGACTAAAAGTGAGTAGTTTGCAGCGTACCACGCGCAACTTTGCCAAAAACAGGTGAACCGCCTGCTGCGCACAAACCAAGCCAACCCAAAAATAAAGAGCTCCCTTTTTTTATAAAGCCGAAAGCGAAATGTTGGAGTGAATACGAAGCTCGCCACCGCAAAGCCGTGGCGTTTTCACTTGCGTCCTGAATCCAGCTCATGCGTGCTCGAACGATGAGGCACCGCGCTCAACGAGTTCCTTTCTTTTGTGTGAGGCACCCGCTGCTTGCGGGAAGTTCTTGAGGCCGCCCAGTTTCTAGCCCCCGTCGAAATAAGCACCGGACGGCGAGTATGCTCCTGGCAAATGCTAGGGTCAGGGAGCCGCGACCTCATCCCTCCCCTTTCCGCACATCTCACATCCACACGTGTCGATACGTGAGATTGTCGCGACGTAGTAGTAAAACCATTTCCCAGTGTCGAGCCAGCCTGAGCCGCACACATACCGCATGTACTTCTCCCTTGAGTTCAGAATCTTTGATTTCTCGTTCGGGGGGCGAGGAATGACTTCCACAGCCTCAAGGCAACGTGCGTGGTTTGAAAAGCTATGACGCAATACGGGCGTTGAGGTTAGAATGCAGAATATCTGTAGCGAACGCCTGTGTTAGCCACTGGGTGACTACCTCTTCGATCGTCCCGTGTCGTGCTTCTGCCACTCTGATCGTTTGGGTTAGTTGAGGTTAGAATGCAGAACATCTGTAGCGAAGGCCTGCGTTAGTCACTGGGTGACTACCTCTTCGATCGTCCCGTGTCGTGCTTCTGCCACTCTGATCGTTTGGGTTAGTTGAGGTTAGAATGCAGAACATCTGTAGCGAAGGCCTGCGTTAGTCACTGGGTGACTACCTCTTCGATCCGTGCTTCAGGCGCTTGCACTCACATCCGAATTCGAATCATCGTCTTCGCGCGCTCGCTTTGGGAATTTGCTGTGGGATCGTTGCTCACGCAGCACGCATAAAAGGAAGGGAAACCTCGTTTCAGTAGTCATTCATGAATCAACCGAACACACGGTAACTTGCGAAATGGAAGAAAAGGTCCCCACCTTGGTTGGAGAAACAACCCGGCGAAGTCACTTTCCTCCCACCCCAACGGTTGGCTAGGAGTGCACGTACGAACAACCCACTACCTGTGTTGTTCGTACGTGCACTTCCGCACCTCCTCTGTGCACAAACTCAGCGGGGTACTGCAAGTCCTTTCCCTTCCACACCCGGTTCCTGCACGCGGTAGACACGTGCCAGGGCCCGCTTCCCATTGCCGCAATGCAAGCCTCCCCCTCTTTTTTTACATAAGCCCCAGCTTGAAAGGAAATGCTCGACGATGCTGCCCGACAAAGAACAGAAGGGATCCAAAGTGCTGTAACTACCGAACCACGTGTTGAACGGACGTGAGGTCATGCGTACACGACAAATCACACAAACACAACAGGTCAAAAGTCCTGAGTGAGAAAACAACACACGGTGGTGTAAGCGAAGAACAAATCAGATTGTGTTTGTATTGTATTTGCCCCTTACCTCTATATTTCCCCCCTTCCATTCGGAGTCGAAGCAGCTACGTCGAGTATTTTCCCCTCCCGGAATTTTCGCCCGACCTTCCTAGCCTTCGAAGGCACGCCTCCAGATGCCATCGAACCCAAGCTCCGGACGCGGGCCACCTGCCACCCGCCACACCACCCGCCACACCCCCCACTGTACGCGGTCGGGGCCCTGAATTCTTTAGCTGGTTGCTCAGACACGGTTGTTCGTCGGGGCCTTCTCCCCCCGTGACGGAATTGCCTGTGCGCTGGTAGCACGGGTGGTCCTCGCTGCGACGAGCTACGAGCAGCCGCCTGGCAAACCCACCGCGCCCGGACTCCGCGCTGATGATGGTCCGCGGCTTGAAAGACCGAACCACAGCGCAATTATGACACAGTGGTAGCCAATTCGCTGCAGTCGAAAGCTGAAATGACCAGAAGCACTTTGCGTGGGTGCTGTCGACGAGACGCATGAACTCCTGACCCAGATGACCAACAGCAAGAACTCGAAGGAGGAAAGCGAGACGTAAAACGCTCGTTTCTCCGTTACGACGCCGCGGTGCCGGGTGTTGAGCACATAACCATTCCAAGCACGTTCTTGCAACGTTCCTCCCCTTCCCCAAAGAGGTTTCTACACGATCCGCATGTTATGAAGAAAAAAGCACAGACGATTTCGCATGCTCAGAAACATGTCATACCATCATTTTGATCGCAGGGGTTTCAACTGTATTATCATGTGATCGCATGTTCTGTCTCTTCACATGCTATGCCGTTTTAAAGGGGGAGGGTCGAATAGTAACAGTTATTTGACACGCGCCTGGCTGTCAAAACCTTTACCATTTTTTGACCTTTTTCTCATGGTAACCCAAGCTTGCTTGTCTTTTATCAAAAAGGTGTCGAATGTGCTAAATCACATAAAACAGGGGTTTCACACGTACGCACAAACCGACAACTCGTGCCTCCCCCGGAAGTTTTTAGTACCGTAATTGGAAAAATGTTGAACTGGAATAAAGCCGAAACAGGTAAATGACAGACCGGGGAAAACCTGGGGCACCCAGGGGGGGTGTCCCAGATGGTCAGGTGGCCTGCGTGACTGCACCAGTGGTGGTCCTGCAGCCTCCTACGACAGCGGCATCTAGGGGTCGAGCTGAGTATTGAGCACCCCAAAGGCGCGGGCAAACACCAGGGTCGCGATGTTCTGCAAAGTACGCAACGTCGCAAACCTCGGGGTGTCCCAGGTTTTACCCGGTTCAACATAAATCCAATTACGGTAGTTCGACAAACCGAATTATATAACGCAGGTGTTGTTAAAGGGCGGGGGGCGAATAATAACAGTTGTTTGACACGCACCTAGTTGCCTAAAAGCACGACCACTGTTTGATCCTGCTACGGAACTTTTTTCATTTTTCGACAAATCGAATGAAGGGGGGTCGGAAAATAACATTTATTTGACACACGCCTGGTTGTCTAAAAACACTGCCACTACTTGATCCTGCTACTGTTCAGCCACCCGGAACTTTGTTTTAGTATTCGACAAATCGAATAATAACGCAGGTGTTATTATTCGACCCCCCTTCCCTATTCGACCTGACCCTTTAACCTCATAACAGGTCGTGTACCCTGCGTGCGCTCGCTCCTGTGACCGAAACGTCCAGCTAGTCACACAGGGCTCGTTGTCAACATATTTCCTTTTTGCTTCCCTGTCTCTACGAATGCCCGTCTCCTCACCCTTTTCCTGTTTCTTTTTTCGTGTGCACCACCTCTCCCCTACCCCTAGTGTTAGTTAGACAACCCACCCCCACCCCTCTGGTTTATTGTTAGAGCTTCCCGTTTCCTCGTTCTTCTTCCACTTTCCCATCCCCCCTCCACCTCTAAGGCTCCTCCCTCCGTGCGCGGATTCGGATCCAATAAACAAGAGCAAGCCGGTCCTCATCCCCTCCTGATACACCGTGTTATTGACAGCTCCAGGCAATCCCTTACAGCTCCACGGAATAGGGATAGGCCTGTAATAGACCAGAATGTACCGTAGTGCACCGTGATAACAGCAGCAGGTAATTCGATGCACACCGCGCAAGACTTCTGCCAGCCGACTATATCAGCGTGCTCGGCGCTTCGAGAGGCGGCTTCGCCAGCTGTCCGGTCAGCTGCCAACACGGCTGGCGAGAAGGGCGTGGCCCCGCTCAGAGCCGTGACGCAGCCTGCCCAGCCTTCGGGGGCCAATGTCAGAAGGTTGCACTGTCAGCTGCCAACAACCCCGGGATGGAAGTGCAGCGGACCGGCTTAAAAGAGAAAGCGGATCGTGTCTTTGATTAGAGAAGGGTCTGCACGCGAAATGCCGAGATGAGAAGGTTCCGCGTACTTCTGTACGGCCGTCGAAAACATTCTGACGTGTCCGTGGCTTTAATGGACCGAAGCACCGAAACCTGGCGCAGTTGATACGGTGTCATACACGCATCATTATCCGAGCACGTTCTTGCATCCCTCCTGGGTCTTGTAGCATGCACGGGTAGTTCTGGCAGCGATGAGCTTGCCAAAGCCAGACTCACGCTGCTGTCTTGTGCAGACATGTCCGGGGCTTAAAGGACCGAAGCGCCGAAACCTGGCGCAGTTGATACGGTGTTGTACACGCATCATTATCCGAGCACGTTCTTGCATCCCCCACGGGTCTTGTAGCATGCACGGGTAGTTCTGGCAGCGATGAGCTACGAACAGCAGCTTGCCAAAGCCAGACTCACGCCGCTGTCTTGTCTGCAGACATTGTCCGTGGCTTAAAGGACCGAAGCGCCGAAACCTGGCGCAGTTGACACGGTGTCAAACACGTACCATTCCGAGCACATTCTTGCATCCGCCCTGGGTCTTGTTGCACGGGCGGTTCTGGCTGTGATGAGCTACAAGCCCAACCAGGCGCTTCGATCGCCGTCCTCAGGTTCCACGTGTCCGTGGCTTAAAAAAAGCATACGATGCCGAGACACGGTGTTTGAGCACAATACATACGGGGGTTCAGCAGGGCCTGTCAAAACCTGTCTGGCTGTCATTTACTGAGACGATGGGAATCGTCTTGTGATATGCAGCGCATGTCCTCCGCCCAGTTCTTTCTTCTTTTTCCCACAGCCGACCCGCCCAACCGCCTGCTTGTACCATGTCCTGGCCGACGAAAACTGCAGCCAGACTAGCCCACCAAAGGCGGTTGTCCTCGTTGCAGCTGCTGATGGCTGTTTTTGGACGCCAAAAGCGGCCTCCTCGTGTTGGTTGTGCACGCGCACCGCTAGTACTTGTGTGTGGGGCCTTGAAAGCGTGGATGATGCCTCTCGCGCTGCTCCCCTTGAGGGTCCTGGCTCATGCCAAACCACCGCCGCCCGGGTTAAGGGGTTGCGGCATCAGGCGTGGGCCAGGGCCAGGGCCAGGGCCAGGGAGGCTGTTGCCGGAGGGGTCACCACCCACCGTGTGTCACGAATCGTTGCTGCGTTTCAAGTCCAAAGCTTCTACGACTGCGTGTGTCGATGGGCCCAGTAGGCGGGGCAAGAAGCGACCACAGCACGACACGACACACAACTAAAAGGGAGTCAGTGGCAACTTGCGGAGTCTCGTCGCCACAGATCAGATTTGGGTTAGAATGCAAAGAATCTGTAGCGATAATCTGCATCGCCAGCGGCGCGGTTGTCTCTTCGCATGCCGAGTTGCTGCACATCAAAAGTTCCGCATGCCGAGTTGCTGCACATCAAAAGTTCAAAGTACCACCGCCGCTTCTATACCTTTCCTCGGGAAGCAGCACTTTCTACCTGGGATACTCCAGCACTGCTGCATCCCACCCCTTCCCATGCTTGACCTTGCGGTCAGCGCCCACATTTTTGTGTACTTCCCCATCCCCCGTACCGTGCGCGCCCCCAGCGCGTTCTGATAGATTTGTAGCCCTTTTTGTTATCGTGTCTTCGACAGCCGATCGCAGTTCCTTTCGCCCTTCTTTTATCCAGCTTTTGAGCAGTTCCGAAGTAGTGCCACCTTTCCGGAGTGCGCCGGAGGCGGGTTTAGGGAATCGCTGTGGATGGAAAGTGGAGAAGGAAGGGGACAATTCGGGCGCGCCAGACTGCAGGGCTAGCTTGCCCAGGGGCCAGCAGCCTCGCCTGGTGCCCACGGATGTCGCGCATTTTCAAAGCACGGCAAACAACTTGACTACCGACGTGGGATTTTTGTCCGAAAATAAAAGTTGAACAGTAGCAACTTCTTTGGCACTCGACAAGGGAAGCTCTCAAGGCCGTATAAAATCTTGCAGCTCAGCCTTCGTATGACTTGATTCGCGAGCAGCTACGGAGGTCCCGGCGTGCAGGAGCCAACATGTAAACTCATAGACGAGGCAGCAGATTCGGCTTTTCTGTCTTCTGTCGTCCACAGGTTTATGCGGCATGGTTGCAGAGCCGACCGTGGCAACCGCGGATACCCGAATGGGGCCCGTAAAGCTAGGATCAAGCCCATTCGCATAGGGTACCGATGGATCCATGAAACGTCACCTGCACACCACAAAAGCGGATAGCCGTGAATGGGCATGAAAGGGCTATCGTGCAGGAATACCCAAATTTTAGGCTTTTTCATCAGCCCTGCTACCTTTTGCAGAAGGATTCGCGCTTGCCCAATCCCCCCAAACTTCCTCAAAAATTACTGCAGAGTTTGTTCCAAACTTTTAAAATTCAAAAAACCCAATTTTTTTCCGGATATTTTTTTTTTGCCATTTCCAACAAGACACAAGGTTTTGACCCTGCATGATACGCTGGGTGAAATCTGGGGACAACCCAGCTGACCTACCCTCTCGTGTGCACCTAGCTTCCCGTGGTTTGGGGGTTGGAGGGATTCCGAGAAGTCCACGGGAAGTATAAATGCAAAGAATTGCCAGAAATCGCCATCTTACCCTATTTGGGGTGTCCTTGGGAAGTACTTGTGAAGTTCTTAGTACGTGCATGGGAAGTTAAGTTTCCTACTGTGGATCACACCGAGTCCTTTTTCCGAAGGTGTTCCTGAGCGGTTGTAGAGGTTGACGAATCGATAATAAAAGATTTTCTTTTCACTTTTTGCTGTAAACAGTTACAGTGTGCAAAAATGAATGAAGACCTCCTTACTCTTAACCGTCCTCCAACCTTCTTCTTCGTCTGGGCACACCACCAACGGCGCTCCAACCAGTGGTATTGACTATGGGAACAGGGGCGCGCCAATGGGTCGGTTGATCGGAGCGCTGCTGCTCTGCGTGAGGTGCGTGGTTGCGGAAGTTGCAGAGGTGACACCCCCGTTGGAGGTGCTGTCTGTGCGAAGCGGGGAAACAGTGGTGGTCAGGGACGTTCGGGTTCCTGGGTTTGTGGACGTTGAGTTGCTGTGTGTGGCCGGGACACGAAACGAGGTCAAGGTGTCTTATCCAGCGGTCCAGCCGGCGGCGGTCACCGTTGAAGTGCACACACACCGCGCGAATGGTCGGGCGACTGCGAGGGAGCTTCTCAATGTCGAGAAGTCCGCGTTCGTCTGCAGCGCCGGTGGTATCCGTCACACGGCGAGGATAACCCTCGGCGCCGAAGGCGTGCGGCCGCGGGCCGAGCGGGGGGAGGCCGCCGGCACCACCACGACGCTCCACGTCCACCTGGACCAGCTTGCCTTCGGCGTCGTGCCGGGGGAAGACACGCTGCTGCTGGCGGGGCTCATCGTGGCCGCGGTGGCTTTCTCGCACTGGCTGGCGGCGCCGCTCCTGTTGCGGGTCATCCGAGCCGAGTCGCAGCGAACTGACTAGGCATCCCTCCGTGGTAAATGCCGTTAGTTCGGTGCCTCAACTACATCTTTAAGTAGGCCTTCAGTTGTGCGGCTGCAGTCCATGAAACCTGTCTGTTCCCTTGTGACTGTGTGGGTTCTCTCTGGCGCTGCATCTTTTCTAATCGAGCCGAGTCGCAGAGAAATTATTGGGCACTCCTCAGGAGATGTGCCGTTATTTCGGCGTCTCGATTACATCTTAGAGTAGGCCTTCAGCTGTGAAGTGGGATACCCGGCACTGGTGAAGTTGAGTTGCTGTGTGTAGCCGGGACAACGAGGTCAAGGCGTCTTATCCAGCGGTCCAGCCGAGAGAGCTTCTCAATGTCGAAAAGCCCGCGTTCGTCTGCAGCGCCGGCGGCGTCCGTCAACCCTCGGCGCCGAAGGCGTGCGGCCGCGGGCCGAGCGGGGGGCCGCCGGCACCACCACGACGCTCCACGTCCACCTGGACCAGCTTGCCTTCGGCGTCGTGCCGGGGGAAGACACGCTGCTGCTGGCGGGGCTCATCGTGGCCGCGGTGGCTTTCTCGCACTGGCTGGCGCCGCTTCTGTTGCGGGTCATCCGAGCCGAGTCGAAGCGAACTGACTAGGCATCTCTCCGTGGTTAATGCCGTTAGTTCGGTGCCTCAACTACATCTTGGAGTAGGCCTTCAGTTGTGCGGCTGCAGTCCATGAAACCTGTCTGTTCCCTTGGGTTCTCTCTGGTGCTGCATCTTTTCTAATCGAGCCGAGTCGCAGAGAAATAGTTGGGCACTCCTCAGGAGATGTGCCGTTATTTCGGCGTCTCGATTACATCTTAGAGTAGGCCTTCAGCTGTGAAGTGGGATACCCGGCACTGGTGAAGTTGAGTTGCTGTGCGTAGCCGGGACAACGAGGTCAAGGCGTCTATCCAGCGGTCCAGCCGAGGGAGCTTCTCAATGTCGAGAAGTCCGCGTTCGTCTGCAGCGCCGGCGGCGTCCGTCGCACACGGCGAAGATAACTCTCGGCGCCGAAGGCGTGCGGCCGCGGGCCGAGCGGGGGGAGGCCGCCGGCACCACCACGACGCTCCACGTCCACCTGGACCAGCTTGCCCTCGGCGTCGTGCCGGGGGAAGACACGCTGATGCTGGCGGGGCTCATCTTGGCCGCGGTGGCTTTCTCGCACTGGCTGGCAGCGCCTCTTCTGTTGCGGGTCATCCGAGCCGAGTGGCAGCGAACTGACTAGGCATCACTCTGTGGTAAATGCCGTTCGGCGCCTCAACTGCCAATTGGTCAGCTCCTGCTGGCGGGCTTCATCGTGGCCGCGGCGGCTTTTTCGTACTGGCTGGTGTCGCCTCTTCTCGTTTGGGTAACTAACGTGGAGAATGCTGTTAGTCCGGCTGCTCAACTACATCCTGGAGTATCAGCTGTGAGAATCAGTAAGAGTTTCTAGCGATATGTCTGCTTCAGCGTGATGCCGCTGTCGGCAGGCAATGTGCCCAGCGCATACTAGACTAGAACGCGCTCCCTTGTGAGGCGAACCCGCCCGGAAGTTGTGACGCCTCCGAACGAAGGACTTACACCCGCCGTAGTAGTACGGGTGGTAGCGAGACGACCGGAAAACTCTCCCGGAGAGATGATCTCTGCACTCTAACTTGCGTCTCTCTCTCGCTCTCTCTCCTCCTCGTTCATCCTCGCTTGCTGATGGATGCCATGCAGACGCGAACCGTGGGACCTGAATCGCCGGGAGACCTCTCTCCCTGCATGGAGCTACTTCAGCAGGGGAAGGACGTGAGTACTCAAAAGTCGGCGTGATCGCACGAATGCCCGGGTAAAACAAGAGTTAACGGAGCTGTTTCGCGTGTCATTCTTTTGATCGAAAAAACGCGCCGCCTGTGACACGGTCACTGAGTGTCAGGCGGTGTCCGACAGGTGTCGTAGTTATTAACAGATGCGACGAGGGGGTTACCCTGGGTTGCGCGTGGAAGGCTTGAAGTCAGAATGCAGAGCATCTGTATGGATGGCCTGCATTAGTCGCCAGGGGCCTGCATCTTTGATCGTACTGGTTGTGCTTCGGAGTTTGCGTGGGAAGAAAGGCGAAAGCAAAAAAAAAAGTCAACTTGACTCGAGAAGTGAATTGTGCACCCTGTAGACCCTTCCAAACGAACCAAAGGTCGCGAAAAGGACACCAAAACTGATCGTCCTCGGGATTGACCGGAACACGAAAAAAGAAGGGGTGAGACCGTCTTCAAGAGAGAGGGAGAGATGCGGCGGTCAGTCGCGGCGCTGTTCAAGCCGAAGGGAAAGTGGATGTACGACACGAAGAACGTCAGCGAGACGCACCGGTAAAAGCGGTTAGAGAAGTACAAGTCGTTGTCGGACCAAGAGGCGAAGTCGTATCGGAAGCGCGAGATGCGCGGGACGGCGCCCGACGACAGCGAGAGCTACTGGGACATCGTGCCCACAGAGTTCCGGACAGAGACGTTCATGATGCAGGCCACCGGCGCCGGGTTCAACAGCATCTTCGAGGACCGCAACCCCCGCTCTTTGGCTGGCTTTGACACGGGTTGGCACCCGTGAACTGACTGTTACGTGCGGTTGGATACGTAAACAAGGGGGGGGGAAAAGGCTCGAGAAGTGAATTGGGTGGGCACTCTGTCAAACCTTTGAAACAAACAAAAGGTCGCATAAAAAAAAAAGGACACTAGAATCGTCCCTCGGGATTGACGAGAGCACGAAAAAAAAGAAAGGGGGGAGACCGCCCTCAAAAGAGAGAGAGAGAGAGGGGAGATATGCGGCGGTCAGTCGCGGCGCTGTTCAAGCCGAAGGGAAAGTGGATGTACGACACGAAGAACGTCAGCGAGACGCACCGGCAAAAGCGGTTAGAGAAGTATGAGTCGTTGTCGGACCAAGAGGCGAAGTCGTATCGGAAGCGCGAGATGCGCGGGAAGGCGCCCGACGACAGCGAGAGCTACTGGGACATCGTGCCCACAGAGTTCCGGACGGAGACGGTCATGATGCAGGCCACCGGCGCCGGGTTCAACAGCATCTTCGAGGACCGCAACCCCCGCTCTTTGGCTGGCATTGACACGGGTTGGCACCCGTGAACTGACTGTTACGTGCCGTCAGGTGCTGGGCTGGATACGTAAACAAGGGGGGGGAAAAGGCTCGAGAAGTGAATTGGGTGGGCACTCTGTCAAACCTTTCAAACAAACAAAAGGTCGCATAAAAAAAAAGGACACTAGAATCGTCCCTCGGGATTGACGAGAGCACGAAAAAAAAGAAAGGGGGGAGACCGCCCTCAAAAGAGAGAGAGAGAGAGAGAGAGGGGAGAGATGCGGCGGTCAGTCGCGGCGCTGTTCAAGCCGAAGGGAAAGTGGATGTACGACACGAAGAACGTCAGCGAGACGCACCGGCAAAAGCGGTTAGAGAAGTACGAGTCGTTGTCGGACCAAGAGGCGAAGTCGTATCGGAAGCGCGAGATGCGCGGGAAGGCGCCCGACGACAGCGAGAGCTACTGGGACATCGTGCCCACAGAGTTCCGGACGGAGACGGTCATGATGCAGGCCACCGGCGCCGGGTTCAACAGCATCTTCGAGGACCGCAACCCCCGCTCCACAGCCATCGCGGAGGACTTCGTCGCGGCGCGGTTCAAGCCTCCGTTCACCGCCAAGGCGCGCACCACAGCAGCAAGGTCCACCCCAACATTCGAACTAAACCTTAAGATTATTCTCCCCCCAGAAGTGCCGGTCATCCGTTCATCTCCCCCTGGTACTGCATCGCATTGCCTGCCGAGTCTATCACGATAAAACAACGCTGCACAAGCTGTCATCGTTGCCTTGTGCTGTCTTTCACGATGTACCGTGGTGGTCTATCAAGATACCACGCAGATAGCACCGCACGATGAAAAAAGATGTCTTGCCGGATGGAGACCCAGACGCAGCGTATCGGAAACTCTAAGCCAAACCTGGTGAACGTGACAACTGTGATATACTTCGCTTCACCAGACTTTACCCACCTTATTGTTCATGCACTTTACCACACTGCACACACACCCACACAGATCGGCGCAAGATTTGTACGCGGATGTACCCGAGCTTGCGATGCTCAACGAGTTCCAGTTCCAGCGACGCGGGTCGAAAATGAGCCCCATCCATACCTCGATGCCCACTACCGACGCCCAGAGGTCTTCTGCCCTGCATCCCCACACCGGCCTCTTCGCGCAGCCGCCCTTCCCGGTCAGCGCGAAGGTGCAAAACCCGTACCCGAAGAGCAACTACTCTCCGCAGAAGGATCCCGCCTTCGACACCCGTGTCGGCTGAGGGACTTCAGGGTCGAGCGCTTCTCGGCACAGTGTACATGGTCCTGTGGCAGAGGGAGCCGATGCCTCTCATCTCGCCTTTAAAAACACGGCTGAGTGCCGGACGCTAGCGTCCGACATCGTGCACGTGCGTCACAGTCGTTGGGTGGTATTGGCAAGGGGTTTCATACGCACTCCTCGGCGGGACAGTGTGCGTTCCACGTAAACGCAGGTGCCCAAGCGAGCCACTGTTAGTGAGCAGGACCGGCGCGGGATGCCCGGTAGCTGGGATGGGCCTCAAGCTGGCTTAATGTGTCCCGAGAGCTCGCTCATCAGTTCCTACTACTCGCCGCAGAAGGATCCCGCCTTCGACACCCGTGTCGGCTGAGGGCCCGACTTGGACAAATTCAGGGTAGAACTTCTCGGCACAGTGCATGGTCCTGTGGCAGAGGGCGGCGATGCCTCTCATCTCGCCCTTAAATAGACGGCTGAGTCACGCATGCTGTTGACAGACGCTAGCGTCCGGCATCGTGCACGTGCGTCACAGTCGTTGGGTGGTATTGACAAGGGATTTCATACGCACTCCTCGGAACAGTGTCTGTTCCACGCAAACGCAGGTGCCCAAGCGAGCCACTGTTAGTGAACAGGACCGGCGCGGGATGCCTGGTGGCTGGGATGGGCCAAAAGCTGGTTGAGGGTGTCCCGAGTGATTGCTCATCAGTTCCTGGCAAAAAGTGTGACTTCAGTCAAGTGAACTGTAGCTCTAAAAAGTGTCGGTTCATCTCGACGGCAGGGCTGGGCGGGATGCCTGATAACTGGGATGGGCCAAAAGCAGGCTTAAGGTGTCCCGAATGATTGCTCATCAGTTCCCGCAAAAGGTGTCGGTTCACTTTGACAGCAGGACTGACGACACGGGATTTACCGAGCTGACTGAAGGTGTCCGAGTGGTCACTCATCAGATCACAGAAAGGTTCAATGGCGTGTTAAGAACAAGTCACCCGCTGGATGCACCGGTCCCGAAAATGGATGCTCAAGCGATTCCACCGTTATAGTTTGGCCGCGTCTGCTCCGACTGTTGGCACATGACCGATTCATTTTGCATTCCCTCCATGTCTTTCGAGCATGTGGTGTGTCATTCATACTCATTCTAATCGGCATTCCTCTTGGAATGTTAACACCGCCATTTGAGATTATCGAGGCAAGGTCATGCCAGATTAGTTAGCTATGTCACTAGAGTGGAGTGCTGCTCCGATTCAGAATGTGATTGACTCCCAGAAAGGTTGCAGGACGGTGGTCGGGGAAGTCGCCAATCAATACTGGGTGTGCAACAAATCACATGCTGGATGCACCGGCCCCGAATATGGATGGGGCTCCGTATTTTTTGGCCGCGTGCTGGTGCGAGCGATTCGCGCGAAGCTTTGGCTTCTTCAACGCCTTTCGAATCACAGGGCAAGGCGCTCCGTCCCCAAGCTATTCAGTTTGCCGGTTTTGGAGACCCTTCCCACTCTCATACGCTCCTCTCGCCCTCTCTCAGCGCGAGAGGAACTTCCATTTCTAGCCCCTTCGGTATCGACGGCCAGTTGAGTGCGCGCCGTGAGTTACTCTGCAGTTCTTCAACCCCTTGACGCCACGCTTGATGATATTTTTTGCGCGATCCGATCTGTTTCAAAACAACGGTCAGCCGGAGACTCACAAAACTAGCAGTCTGAACTAGCAGAATCTTCGGAGGGGCTTCGGATCCACAACGTACCGCTATGAAGAAAATGGCTGGCCATTCGAGTCCCGGAACCCCAGCCGAACTTTCGTTGAAAAAGTTACAACGATCAACCGAGATCAGTCTAAAAAAGAAGAAACCCTCCGTGATTCGTGCGCATGCGTGGCAGTGTCTGCAGGCGGGTAGAGCTCGTTGGCTGTGAACGAGGACGGCGAACGCGTCGCATGGAGCGCGCTGCAGCGCAGCGACCTCAACGGCAGCAGCAGCCGCAGCCGGGGTCGTCCTCGTGAGCGCTGGGGAGCAGCACTGCGCCGCGGTGCGGGCGAACGGCACGGTCGCCCTGTGGGGAACCCGCCCCGACCAGCAGCCGGAGCCCCCCGCGGAAGCCCCCCGCCGGCGCGCCTCCGCCGCATCCTCCGGCGGCCTTCAGAAAAGTTGGCCCACATCAAGGCTTCTAAAGGTCAGTCCCTTCAGACAGTCCCTTCGGAAAAGTTGGCCCACATCAAGGCTTCTAAAGGTCAGTCCCTTCAGACAGTCCCTTCGGAAAAGTTGGCCCACATCAAGGCTTCTAAAGGTCAGTCCCTTCAGACAGTCCCTTCGGAAAAGTTGGCCCACATAAAGGCTTCTAAAGGTCAGTCCCTTCAGACAGTCCCTTCGGAAAAGTTGGCCCACATCAAGGCTTCTAAAGGTCAGTCCCTTCAGACAGTCCCTTCGGAAAAGTTGGCCCACATCAAGGCTTCTAAAGGTCAGTCCCTTCAGACAGTCCCTTCGGAAAAGTTGGCCCACATCAAGGCTTCTAAAGGTCAGTCCCTTCAGACAGTCCCTTCGGAAAAGTTGGCCCACATCAAGGCTTCTAAAGGTCAGTCCCTTCAGACAGTCCCTTCGGAAAAGTTGGCCCACATCAAGGCTTCTAAAGGTCAGTCCCTTCAGACAGTCCCTTCGGAAAAGTTGGCCCACATCAAGGCTTCTAAAGGTCAGTCCCTTCAGACAGTCCCTTCGGAAAAGTTGGCCCACATCAAGGCTTCTAAAGGTCAGTCCCTTCAGACAGTCCCTTCGGAAAAGTTGGCCCACATGAAGGCTTCTAAAGGTCAGTCCCTTCAGACAGTCCCTTCGGAAAAGTTGGCCCACATCAAGGCTTCTAAAGGTCAGTCCCTTCAGACAGTCCCTTCGGAAAAGTTGGCCCACATCAAGGCGGCACACGCCCACGCTCGTTCTCTTCGAAAACGGCCAAGTCGCCCGCGTGGGACCGCATCTAATGTTTTTTAAGAATCGGGCGCTCCTATCTAAGTCTAATATCTTCTGTTTGCGGAATCTCTTGTTGCGTGAATGGGGAGTCATTTTGCATGCAACTGGCGCAAATGAGTACCAAGGTGACTCCTGGCGGGTCGCTTTTGCTCTGCGCGGTACAATCAAATAGCTTGGGGCAAAAATTCTGCGAATCTAGTAAAAGGTAGGAATCTGCCAACCTGCGTAACGGTCAACCGGAGACTAAAAAATGGAAACCTTCGGAGGGGGGCATGTCGGCAGGTGTCCGCAGGTGGGTACAGCTCATTGGCTGTGAGTGAGGACGGCAAAACGTCGCATGGGGCGCGCTGCAGCGCAGGGACCTCATCGGTAGTAGCGACCTCAACGGCAGCAGCAGCAGCAGCAGCCGGGTCGTCCTCGTGAGCGCTGGGGAGCAGCACTGCGCCGCGGTGCGGGCGAACGGCACGGTCGCCCTGTGGGGAACCCACCCCGACCAACAGCCGGAGCCCCCCGCCGGCGCGCCTCCGCCGCATCCTCCGGGGGCCGGCACACGCTCACGCTCGTTCTCTTCGAAAACGGCCAAGTCGCCCGCGTGGGACATCTAATGTTTTAAGAATCGGATGCTCCAATATCTTCTGTTTGCGGAATCTCTTGTTGCGTGAATGGGGAGTCATTTGCATGCAACTGGCGCAAATGAGTACCAAGGTGACTCCTGACGGGTCGCTTTTGCGCTGCGCGGTACAATCAAATAGCTTGGGGCAAAAATTCTGCGAATCTAGTAAAAGGTACGAATCTGCCAACCTGTGTAACGGTCAACCGGAGACTAAAAAAAGGAAACCTTCGGAGGGGGGCATGTCGGCAGGTGTCCGCAGGTGGGTACAGCTCATTGGCTGTGAGTGAGGACGGCAAAACGTCGCATGGGACGCGCTGCAGCGCAGGGACCTCATCGGCAGTAGCGACCTCAACGGCAGCAGCAGCAGCAGCCGGGTCTTCCTCGTGAGCGCTGGGGAGCAGCACTGCGCCGCGGTGCGGGCGAACGGCACGGTCACCCTGTGGGGAACCCACCCCGACCAACAGCCGGAGCCCCCCGCCGGCGCGCCTCCGCCGCATCCTCCGGGGGCCGGCACACGCTCACGCTCGTTCTCTTCGAAAACGGCCAAGTCGCCCGCGTGGGACCACATCTAATGTTTTAAGAATCGGGTGCTCCAATATCTTCTGTTTGCGGAATCTCTTGTTGCGTGAATGGGGAGTCATTTTGCATGCAACTGGCGCAAATGAGTACCAAGGTGACTCCTGGCGGGTCGTTTTTGCGCTGCGCGGTACAATCAAATAGCTTGGGGCAAAAATTCTGCGAATCTAGTAAAAGGTAGGAATCTGCCAACCTGCGTAACGGTCAACCGGAGACTAAAAAAAGGAAACCTTCGGAGGGGGGCATGTCGCAGGTGGGTACAGCTCATTGGCTGTGAGTGAGGACGGCAAAACGTCGCATGGGGCGCGCTGCAGCGCAGGGGCCTCAACGGTAGTAGCGACCTGAACGGCAGCAGCAGCAGCAGCAGCCGGGTCTTCCTCGTGAGCGCTGGGGAGCAGCACTGCGCCGTGGTGCGGGCGAACGGCACCGTCGCCCTGTGGGGAACCCACCCCGACCAGCAGCCGGAGCCCCCCGCGGAAGCCCCCCGCCGGCGCGCCTCCGCCGCGTCCTCCGGCGGCTGGCACACGCTCACGCTCGTCCTCTTCGAAAACGGCCAAGTCGCCCGCGTGGGACCACATTTTTTTTTAGATTCGGGTACTCCCATCTAACACCTTTCTGCTGCGAAATCTTGTCGCGTGAATGGGGGAGTCATTTCCGTGCAAAATGAGTACCCACACCATGCCGGCTTTTTGCAAGGTGAATCCTACTTTTGCCGCGTGGTAAAATCAACAAAAAAATGGAACAAACAATCTACCTTGTCAAGTTAACTGGAGACTCAAAACGACAGTCTGAAAAAGCAAAGCTTCGGAGGAGGGAAGCGTTGGTTCACGTCATGTCGGCGGTGTCCGCTGGCGGGTACAGCTCGTTGGCTGTGAGTGAGGACGGCAAACGCGTCGCATGGGGCGCGCTGCAGCGCAGCGACCTCGATGACATCACCGACCTCAACGGCAGCAGCAGCAGCAGCCGGGGTGGTCCTCGTGAGCGCTGGGGAGCAGCACTGCGCCGCGGTGCGGGCGAACGGCACGGTCGCCCTGTGGGGAACCCACCCCGACCAGCAGCCGGAGCCCCCCGCGGAAGCCCCCCGCCGGCGCGCCTCCGCCGCGTCCTCCGGCGGCCGCCCACTCGCTCGTCCTCTTCGAAAACGGCCGAGTCGCCCGCGCGGGACCACATTTTTTTTTTAAAGATTCGGGTACTCCCATCTAACACCTTTTCTGCTGCGAAATCTTGTTGCGTGAATGGGGGAGTCGTTTCCGTGCAAAATGAGTACCACACCGTGCCGGCTTTTCGCAAGGTGAATCCTGAAGAGTCACTTTTGCCGCGCGGTAAAATCAACAAAATTTGGGGACAAAAAATCTACCTTGTCAAGTTAACTGGAGACTCAAATCGACAGTCTGAAAAAGCAAACCTTCGGAGGGGGGAAGCGTTGGTTCACGTCATGTCGGCGGTGTCCGCTGGCGGGTACAGCTCGTTGGCTGTGAGTGAGGACGGCAAACGCGTCGCATGGGGCGCGCTGCAGCGCAGCGACCTCGATGACATCACCGACCTCAACGGCAGCAGCAGCAGCAGCAGCCGGGTCGTCCTCGTGAGCGCTGGGGAGCAGCACTGCGCCGCGGTGCGGGCGAACGGCACGGTCGCCCTGTGGGGAACCCACCCCGACCAGCAGCCGGAGCCCCCCGCGGAAGCCCCCCGCCGGCGCGCCTCCGGACCACATTTTCTTTTGGATTCGGGTACTCCCATCTAACACCTTTCTGCTGCGAAATCTTGTCGCGTGAATGGGGGAGTTATCTCCGTGCAAAATGAGTACCCACACCATGCCGGCTTTTCGCAAGGTGAATCCTACTTTTGCCGCGTGGTAAAATCAACAAAAAAATGGGACAAACAATCTACCTTGTCAAGTTAACTGGAGACTCAAAACGACAGTCTGAAAAAGCAAAGCTTCGGAGGGGGGAAGCGTTGGTTCACGTCATGTCGGCGGTGTCCGCTGGCGGGTACAGCTCATTGGCTGTGAGTGAGGACGGCAAACGCGTCGCATGGGGCGCGCTGCAGCGCAGCGACCTCGATGACATCACCGACCTCAACGGCAGCAGCAGCAGCAGTAGCCGGGTCGTCCTCGTGAGCGCTGGGGAGCAGCACTGCGCCGCGGTGCGGGCGAACGGCACGGTCGCCCTGTGGGGAACCCACCCCGACCAGCAGCCGGAGCCCCCCGCGGAAGCCCCCCGCCGGCGCGCCTCCGCCGCGTCCTCCGGCGGCCGGCACACGCTCGTCCTCTTCGAAAACGGCCAAGTCGCGGCGTGGGCCCACCAGCGGTCCTACCGGGGGGCCGTGCCGAAGTTCAAGGGCAAGGCTGTCCAGGTGTCGGCAGGGGACAAGCACTCCGCGGCGCTGCTGGACACGGGTCGGCTCGTCTACTGGTGCGATGCCGCTGGGCCGTTGCTGCCAGAGCACCAGCCGAGAGTCCCCGAAGGCAGGTCTGTTGCCTTCGTGTCCTGCGGAATGGGTGGCCACTCGCTGGCGGTGCTTGATGACGGGTCGCTGCTGGGATGGGGCGGCGACGAGTACGGGCAGGCCTCGCGGTTTCCGGTGGAGAATCCGCCGGAAAACGACCGCTTCGTGGCGGTGTCCGCAGGCGGCCGGCACTCCCTCGCGCTCGCCGCCTCCGGCAGGGTCTTCTGCTGGGGCCACGCGGGTAACGGTCGGCTGCGACCCCCTGCGTTCCGCCACCCGGTGGTAGCCGTGTCGGCAGGGGGCATGCACTCCCTAGCAGTCGACGAACAAGGGTTCGTCTACGCGTGGGGGTACAACGGCAGCAAGCAGGCGCACGTTCCCCCCGGGCTGAAGGCAGACCTCGCGTACTACCTCCAGCGGACGTGGAACGGCGTCACGCGCGGGTGGGGGCTCGCGCTCGGGCCCCGCGTGCCGCAGCCGCCCCCGCCGCTGCCGAAGGCGAAGGCCGGGAAAAAAAGGGGCCCCGCCCGGCCCGGCCGCAGGGCTGCTGCCGCCGATGGCTCGCCGCCGCTCCTCCTCCTCGGCGGCGTTGTCGCGAAGACGCACTTCGTGGTGAAGCACGTGGTCTCGTCGCCAGCGGACGGCGCCGCAGGTGGCGAGCTTGCGCGGGATGTGTTCTCGCTGCCGATGCCTGGGGTCGCTTGGGCGCGCCGCCCGCACACTTCCATGATGCGGCCTTCCTCGAGCCATTCCAGGCGCGATGTTCTGCATGAACGCCAGCTTCCTTCCCTCGTGCTGCCTCATGACTAAATTTAGTCGATGTTCCGAACATCGACTAAATTTAAAACATTGTTCGGTGTCGAAAGGGCAAAACGTAGCTCCCAGTCTCAATCAATGACAATGCCAATTTTTATAGCAGGTTCACTTGGCTTCGCCACGAAGCTGCAGTCCGTAGCGTTCCTCCTGGCGCTGTCTTATGACTAGTCTATGCTTCAGTTCAGTTCATGCCATAGTCCATGCCATAGAGGCCAGGATCAGTCAAAGACAATATCTACCACCAGAAGACGCACTTCGTGGTGAAACACGTCGTCTCTTCGCCGGCGGATTGCGCCGCTGGTGGCGAGCTTGCGCGGGATGTGTTCTCGCTGCCGATGCCTGGGGTCACTTGGGCGCGCCGCCAGCCCACTTCCATGAAGCGGCCTTCTCCAGCTATTCTAGGCGCGACGTTCTGTATGAACGTCAGCTTCCTTCCCTCGTGCTGCCTCACTCGCGGACTTGTGACCTTATGCGTCCACGTCACAGTCCTGTCCGGTACGGAACGGAAGGTCGCACCATAGGAGCCAGTATCAATGAAAGTCACACACACACACACACACACACACACCACACACACACATGGCTGAGCTTGCGCAAGATATTCTGTTCATTGCCAATGCCTAGTCTCACGAGTGCGCCACCCACACACTAGCCGCTGTCGGCGCGATGTTCTGCGTGAACGCCCCGCTTCCTTCCCTCGCGCTGCATGACTAGTTCATGCCACAGTCCCCAGCATGCACAAGCTACAGGTTCCTACGTTGCCTGCACTTGGCGTTTGAAGGCGCGCCATGGCGAAGTACTTCCTCTCGCTTCCGACGGACAGCGCCACGCACTGCAAGCCGTCCGCCAAGGCGCCCCGTCTTGTTTCAAGTTCGTTGCCTTTTCATTTGAAGAAGCACCCGCTTTGTAAAAAAATGCTTCGAGGAGGCCGCCACAGTCGCAAAAAAAAAACCTTGGGGAGGGAGGAAATGTGAAGCTCACGGGTCACGGGCCGGGCGAAGGGCGTTCCGCGAAAAGGATCCGCAGTAGTTATATTGTTTCTCCCCTCTCTACGCCGATCCCGTCCGAGGCGCCGTGTTTTCGTCGTGGTGCAACTAGTGTCGGTTGCAAACAGTTCCCGGATAGTGGGGAAGTAGGGAGTAGTATTCTTCCTGTTTTCACACTTCTTCTTCTTTTCTTGTATACCAAACATTTGTGCGGCACCGACCTGCCACGTTCAAGCTTGCTCCGACCACTGCACCCTCTGCCGACACTCGCTAGCCGTCGACGCTCATGACGGCAGCCCCATCCTGAAGTGCAAATACTGCCGACGCGTCACTGCTGCTGTGTGCGCTCGGATTGGCGCCGCTCAAGGGCCAGCTTATGTCACTCGTTCGTTTGCAAAGTTTGCTCCGTTCTTCTACCTGACGTGTTCCCGGATTAGGATGACACATACTACTGTTCCAATGTTGGAGGAAATGAGAAGCTCGCCGCCGCAAAGCCGTGGCTCGACGAACCACGAAGTAACTCTTTGGCCTCCGGGTCTATTTTCCGCAGATCTCTTCATCGGAGCTGATCTCGAGCAAAAATCGTCGAAAAAGGTCTGGTACTGTGGACCGGCATCCAGGAGCCAGGATCAGGCCCATAGTCGTAATGGGGAAGCACCCAGACTCAATGGTTTTCACTTGCGTCCTGGATCCAGCTTTACGTAAAAATGATCAGGCACTGCGTTCAACGAAAACCAGGATCATTAGTTTTGTAACAGCCGCGGTTGTGCGAGTGACGAGCTCTTATTTTCCCCACCCCTCGCCGACAGCAAGTGTCCGACTACCTTTTTCTTCTACCCACCCTCTGCGTGCCAATCAAAACATTTACCCAGTCCCTGCAGTTGCACATTTGATCTCGCCCCCGCCCACCCGCGTGCCTGTTTCTGTCGCCGTTACCCTTCTACCCTTTGGTTTGAGTGGAATCCTGCTGCCGAACGATTTCGATGAGGGCCCGGCCGAGGAAGGGTCACAAGGTGAGCCCGGTAGAGTAACAGTCGAAGAGGATGATGGTACCAGTTTCCAGCCGATTAGATTTAACGAAGGCCACCTTGGAGCATCAAGAACGCCGCCATCCTCTGCCCCGACTCCCGCAACGCCCGGGTGACCGAGCAAGCCGTCGTCGACACGTTCGGAACCTACGGAGCCCTGTGGTCCAGCCCATGGCATCGCATCCGCCGTCCGCATCTCCTCTGCAGAGCTTGCCTCGCTGCAGGAAGGGATCTACACGGATGCCGTGGTTCTCACCAAACCGCTCACAAAAGCGTTTCTGCCCCCCCGAAAGCCCACTACTTTCGGGAAAACAGGAGTTTCATACAAGAAGGTTCTCAACGCGAACTTTAACTCTCTAACAAATCCGGGTTTCTCGCGTTAGCAGCGCTTTGTGTTTGAGGGCTAAAAAGAAGCAGTCGATGACCGCCTGTTTCGAATGCATGGCAAACGCATCTTGCTACCATCAAACAAGAAGCATCAAGCGAACTTTAACTCTCTAACGAAATCCGGGTTTCTCGCGTTACCAGCGCTTTGTGTTTGAAGGCTAAAAATAAGCAGTCGATGACCGTCTGCTTCGAATGCATGGCAAACGCATCTTGCTACCATGAAACAAGAAGCATCAAGCGAACTTTAACTCTAGAAAACAGGAATCCGGTCGGAAGAAAATAGTAGAAGAAAAACACCCCCCCCCCCTTCATCCTTCACTAAATCCGCGGTTAAAGAACCTGGCCTCAGTGGTGCAAGCACCACGCGCTCTTCAAACCCAAGAAACATTTCCCCCCCCCCCAACACGAAGATTCAAGCCGAACCGCCGTGAGTCCGGCGTTGCACAGCCGGACTGACGCGTCGAAAGGATGGGCAACAAGCCGCTGAAGGCAGGCGGGCCTGGCGGGCAGCGTGCTGTTGAAGCGAAGGCGGACATCCCGCGCGTGAGCATGCTGCTGGACGACCTCGCGCACGACTTGTCGCGCAGCTCCGGGGGCCGCGGCGTGGCCGAGCGGCACGCGGACGGCTCTTGGAGCGTCAAGAACGCCGCCATCCTCTGCCCCGACTCCCGCAACGCCCGGGTGACCGAGCAAGCCGTCGTGGACACGTTCGGAACCTACGGAGCCCTGTGGTCCAGCCCCATCCGCCCCGGCATCGCATTCGCCGTCCGCATCTCCTCCGCGGAGCTCGTCTCTCTGCAGGAAGGGATCTACATGGTCGGCCTGACCCCGTTCTCGGTGTTCAGCCCCATCACGCTGCCGAGCGACGAGTCGTGGCTCCCGCACCTCCTGCTGACGGCTCGCGGCGACGTCTCTGCCCGCGGGAAGCTGCAGTCCCTGGGGCCCTGGACCACACCCTCCGTCGACGTGGGGTTCCTCGTCCGATCGGGCGTGGCCCCGGGGCTGATCCGCGTGTCCGTATACGTCAACAACACCCCCGTTCTCGAAGACGTGGACATGAAGCTCCCCCGCGACGACTCGCTGCATCTTTTCGTATGTTTTTGGAGTTGTAGTCCGCTTGAGAATCCGGGATTTTAGAGTCTCCGGACGACCTTCGTCGAATGGGTTCTTTTAAAGCTATTACGTACCGGTCTACCTACTACTCTGGTCTATCCCCTATTTCTTCTGAGAACCCGTGTGGTACCGAGGATTCCCCCTCTAGGCTGGGGTTCCGACTGTTTTTGGGCGACGTGTTAAAACACGTCGTCTGGCCAAAAATCGTATGTCGAGTTCCGTAGATGGTTAGTCCATCTACATGGTCGGTCTGACCCCGTTCTCGGTGTTCAGCCCCATCACGCTGCTCCCGCACCTCCTGCTGACGGCTCGCGGTGACGTCTCTGCCCGCGGGAAGCTGCAGTCCCTGGGGCCCTGGACCACACCCTCCGTCGACGTGGGGTTCCTCGTCCGATCGGGCGTGGCCCCGGGGCTGATCTGCGTATCCGTATACGTCAACAACACCCCCGTTCTCGGAGACGTGGACATGAAGCTCCCCCGCGACGACTCGCTGCATCTTTTCGTATGTTTTTGGAGTTGTAGTCCGCTTGAGAATCCGGGATTTTAGAGTCTCCGGATGACCTTCGTCGAATGGGTTCTTTTAAAGCTAATACGTACCGGTCTACCTACTACTCTGGTCTATCCCCTATTTCTTCTGAGAACCCGTGTGGTACCGAGGACTCCCCCTCTAGGCTGGGGTTCCGACTGTTTTTGGGCGACGTGTTAAAACACGTCGTCTGGCCAAAAATCGTATGTCGAGTTCCGTAGATGGTGGTCGGTCTGACCCCGTTCTCGGTGTTCAGCCCCATCACGCTGCCGAGCGACGAGTCGTGGCTCCCGCACCTCCTGCTGACGGCTCGCGGCGACGTCTCTGCCCGCGGGAAGCTGCAGTCCCTGGGGCCCTGGACCACACCCTCCGTCGACGTGGGGTTCCTCGTCCGATCGGGCGTGGCCCCGGGGCTGATCCGCGTGTCCGTATACGTCAACAACACCCCCGTTCTCGAAGACGTGGACATGAAGCTCCCCCGCGACGACTCGCTGCATCTTTTCGTATGTTTTTGGAGTTGGAGTCCGCTTGAGAATCGAAAGGGATTTCAGAGTCTCCGGGTCTAAAGGGATTTTAGAGTCTCCCGGGTGACCTTCGTCGAATGGCTTCTTTTAAAGCTAGTACGTACTGGGTGGGTTTGGGGGTTTTTTTTTGTGCCCTTTCCCAATCCGGTCTACCTACTAATCTGGTCTATCCCCCATTTCTTCTGAGAACCCGTGTTGTACCGAGGATTCCCCCTCTAGGGCAGTGATCATGGCAAACGTTAAACGTTTGAACGTTTGACAAACGTTTGCGTTTGCAAAATTCATGTCAAACGTGTATCAAACGTGAGTGAGGCGCTGGCTGCGCCTGCAGTGGGGATCCGAGTGTGGGGTCGGCTTGAACACTCGAGCCACAAGGGCAAGATCTTCATGCCCGGGGCCCCAGAAAGTGGGAGCACCCTGTATCTCCCTGTGCACGCCCAAGGAGAACCAGAAGGATGTCTTGTTCCCTTATTTTCGTCGTGTCCGCCTGCAGCCACGTGGACAAGTGCTATCAAGGGTCGTGTACTGTGTACAGACCCGGTCCATCGATTAGCAAACGTCACGTTTGCACGTTTGTCAAACGTTTGCGTTTGATAAATCTTGTCAAACGTACGTTTGCAAACGTTTGATACCATCACTGCTCTAGGCTGGGTTTCTGACTGTTTTTAGGCGATGTTAAAACACGTCGTCCAGTAAACTTGTACTTTTTGAGTTCCGTAGGTGGCGGGCAAAAAGAAGATGTCCAACCCACCGCCACCACCACCCAAACCTGGGCTCATGGTGAGTTAGGGATCCAACTCTGCTTGCAGAATTCCCTTAGTAAACTTAGAGAATTCGTCTGCGCGCCGTTGTGCAGGAAACGTGAGCGGAATAACACGAGGAATAAACCGGAGCCAATGCCGGGAACACGAGAGGAAACGAAGGATTGTGAGAACTAAACTAACGAGGGGGGCATCGCGGTGCTTGCATGTTATGCAGCAAGCCGCCAGCCACCACCCCTTTGCCAGTAAAAAACTGCCCAACCGCGTGTGCAACCTTCTGAATCAACTCAGGGGTTGCCAGTGATGAGGGTTCAACACGTGATGGGAGGTCCGCCGGATTATCTCCGGATTTGACCCACTGGATTGTCCATGTACACCCCATCCTTTTCAGGATGTTTAACACGCGCATCACTGCGCCGTTGAGCACCTGATTCTGGACGCACATCCGCTTCCTTGTCACACCCATCACTGTCGTGTTGTCGACAAGAATCTCCAGGTGTGTATTCTGGTACCTCGGTGGCAGCCGTGCCAGGGTTTCACCCAGCGCTGTTGCCTCCAGAATGTTGATGTGCCTTCCAGACTCTTCCAGGTTCCACTTATCTCCCATAATCGTCAATTCTGTGGTCGACCTGTCCACTACCACACCTCCCCAACCAGACAACGACGCATCCACAAATACTGTTGCTGTCGGATCGCCTACGACAGGCCTGATGATCCGCGTTTTGCCAATCGCTGCGCTCCACTTCGCCAACTCCCTACGCACCGACGGTGGTACTGATACCGTCTCCTCACCCATCCGTGTTCCTTGGTTGAGACTATTAGTTACACGCCGTAAGAATTTTAAAGCAAACCAGTATTCTCCTGGTGACACCCCGGCGACTGCACTTGCATGCAACAGCCGGCCTCCCAGTGTCTCCAAATCGGAAGCACTCACTTGCAACAGATTCGTTCTCTTCATTTTCAATAGTAATCTCTCTGCCGGGGTTACGTGGTCGAAGACTACACCCAAAAACTCATACCGGGTTGCCGCGTCCACGCTGTCGGCTTCCTTCCACGTGAGACAGCATTTCCTTGCAACTGCGTCCAGACGGGTTGTTTCCTCCATCACGGCAGACCGACATCCCGTGTATCGAATGTTATCGATCCACACGTGGGTTGTGACGTTTCTTGCCATGAAAGTGTCCTGCACGTAGGCTGGATCCCCCGCCGCAGCTGCTGCAAGAGTATGCATAATCTCCGGGGAGCAGGAATGCCCCATGGGCAGTCGCGTCAGCTCGAACCACTCTCCAGCATCTGTCACAAACCTGAACAAATGCCGTGACTCCGCGGGTATTTCTATCGCATAGAACCCCGTCCGGAAATCCCGTGCACTTCCGCACTCATTCAACACTGCCGGCAGGTAGCTCGACACATGTGTCCTAAGGGTACTTCAGCCTTGTATCCCGCTTGCTCTGCTAGCTCGTTCGCTTGTTTTGTCCACAGGATAAAGCGCTGTCTCAACCCTGTTGGCTTTTCCTCTATCACTGTAAAGGGTACATTTTGCAGCGGCCCTGGGCCCTTGGCCGGACATGCTACACCACAACTCACGAGTTCGTTTGCGTGTTTTAGCTGGAACCTGCTTTCTTTCTGGAGGCTTCCTTCCTGTGGGATAGACGGGAAAAACGTCGTTTTCCAGACTTCATCAAACCGTACTCTCTTTGAAAAACGCAACCTTGAACTTTTCAACTTTCATAGGTTGCACCGAGGCCACATGCAAAGGAGCCTTCCGCTCGTCTTCTGTCTTTGGTATCCTCGAGCTGTGGGCTCGTCTTGTTATTGAGTGCGCGATTTTCACTTTATTCAAAGGAATTGTGTCACTTCTTGTGTTCGCAACGCCCGGGCTAGACACACAGGATCGCCTCCGTACCTGATCGTGACTTGTGGCAGTCCCACCATCGTTGCATGTTTTGCCAAACGGGCGAGTAACTCTTCGGGAATCCTGACCCCGGCTGCCACCTTCTTGAAAAGATGTGTTAGTGCTCCTCTCTTCACACTGTGAGCAGAGAACTCCTGCATAACAGGGTTCTCTTTCCATTTCCTTGTTATTTCCTCTGTTCCGAGCGCTGTCAGCCTTGTGAAAGGAGCCAGTGTCTCGTACAACTCCGCTATTTCTTTTGTCAAGTCGCCGACCACAACCGTGAACTTCGACAGGGTGAAAGGATTCGCCCTTCTTCCCTTGGGGTTTGTGTGCCAATCCACGATTACTTCTTGGCGGGTTACAACCAGAAACTGGTCGGATGATAGGTCGGCCGTTTCTCCCCACCTGGAAGCTGTTTTCCACGCAAGAAGTGCGGCAAACCTCCATCTGAGGTTCTGCTGTTGCAGCGCCCATCCTACAAGAACTTCCTTGGGAATTGGAAACGCCTGTTTCTCTGGTATTGCGGCACCTGCCGCTCTCAACGCACTTGCCAAACTTAAGAGGGATTCGCGGGGCAATCCAACATGGTGAAACGTTCCCGACAGAGCCTTTGCATAACTCAACTGAGCTTGTGGAGTTACGCCTGTTGCCACCACGAAAAGGGTTGCTGAATTTTGATTCAAAGGAAGGTTGTTTACACCCGACCACTGCACGAAACGTCTCCAAAGGTTCTTTCTTTGCGACGAAGTCGCTAGTGCCCACATGCTTCCTACTACTCCACGCAGTCGGTGTAAAGCCTCCAGTGTGTTTACATCCTGCTCCTTTCCTCGATTCTTGAAGGGGACGTTCGCCTTTTCGGCGACGTGTCGCAAGACCTCCTGACCAAAAATTGTGCTGGGCACGGCCACCCCAACAGTGTTTACTCGTTTCCTTGAGATGGAGATAGGCGCTTGGCGCTGGAAAGTTGCTTTTTGAGGCCGGACGATCTTCACCATTGTCATTTGTGGCACTCTGCAAGTGCGATTTGCGAAAGTTGTTTGTAAAGAAAGGGGAAGACGGACAGAGTCGCGGCTCGTGACTCCAATCTGATTCCTTAGGATTGCCCTCGCAACAATTGTTTGCGGCTGGTCTACAGCACTCGACACTTGCATTGCCAGGGGCTGATTGACCGACGACGGATGCGGGGACAAGCGGAGGCGGTAACCTGTTAAACGAGTGGTTTGATGAGGCACAAGCTGGAACGAGAGGTGGTGGTGTCGGGAAGCAACTCTTGGTTGAATAATGGGCTGTCTTGTCTGGGTGTGAAACCAGCTCTTGAGAGGTCGAGATGAAGGTTGAGGAAACGACGTAACCGGGACTTGCATAACGTACACGGGTTTTGGGGGGTAGTTGTCTACCGACTGGACGGCGAGAAGCTGAGAAGGTCCCAGTCAATGACCCTTCCCAGCGTTGGCGTTTCCCTGTCTTCGCTGTGGCGGTTGCATGGAGAAACCGCGCCCACGTCCTTTCCCACGCGATGATGGTTGCTGTTTGACAGCAGCCGCAGCTTTCAGGACCGGGTGAACGTGGGGATTGTCAAGAGTAAGCTTTTCTTCAATTTGGTGGCGAGGCTTCTTGTGGACAACGTACTGATACTGTATTAGCAAGCGTTGGAAGACCTTGTTACCCAATGCTGTCATTGGAGTTGACACCCAATTTTGCAAGCACGAAGCACATACAATCCAACCTCGCACGGTGTCAAAATCTTCTTGTAAGATCTGACCCCCCGGAAGGTGTACCAACCCAGCTAACAAGCGAGATTCCAGTTGAGTGATTAACAACTCGTGGCTGTTGGCAATGGCGCTCTCCCACGCACGCACATCATGAGCATCTGCCGGGTGAGTTAACGCCAGGTTGTCAGGCTCGAGCTGCATCTGCTCCGGAAGTTCAGGAGGTAGAGGGTGCTGTTGAGGCATTTGGGAGACCGCTGCCGATGCGTCACGGTCGCCGTGTGACATTTGGGTAGCAACATATGCTTGCTCTCGGTAACGTGCTTGGGCCAGCTGTGTCTCCAGGGCTTCGATGCTAGCACGTGCCTTCTCTGTTTGGTGGATGGCATCTGCCACAATTCGGGTGTAATACCATCCTTCTGCTGGCATCGGCACAAATTCGTCTTCTCTGTTGTGTTCAACACACCCTTCAAGGTAGTTATAGGCACGGCTGCGCAGAACGTTGAGGGTGTTGTTCGGGCCGCGATTGAGGAGGCCGCCGTACTGACGAGCAGGGTGTCCTTCTTCTCCTGCGGTATACACGATTACACGTCCGATAAGCCGGGTTGCCTGATCTTTCAGATTCTCGGCACTCATGTACTGTGGTGCTGGTACCACAGGATGGTGCTACAATACATGCGCTACACCCATTTCAGCGGCACCTCATGTATGGGGCTACAATACGTGCACTGCCACCCATTTTTAGCGGCACCTCAGGATGGTGCTACAATACATGCGCTACACCCATTTCAGCGGCACCTCATGTATGGTGCTACAATACGTGCACTGCCACCCATTTTTAGCGGCACCTCAGGATGGTGCTACAATACATGCGCTACACCCATTTCAGCGGCACCTCAGGATGGTGCTACAATACATGCGCTACACCCATTTTAGCGGCACCTCATGTATGGTGCTACAATACGTGCACTGCCACCCATTTTTAGCGGCACCTCAGGATGGTGCTACAATACATGCGCTACACCCATTTTAGCGGCACCTCATGTATGGTGCTACAATACGTGCACTGCCACCCATTTTTAGCGGCACCTCAGGATGTGCTACAATACATGCACCCATTTTAGCGGCACCTCATGTGTGGTGCTGCACTGCCACCCATTTTTAGCGGCACCTCAGGATGGTGCTACAATACATGCGCTACACCCATTTTAGCGGCACCTCAGGATGGTGCTACAATACATGCACCGTACTCTGTGGATAGCACGTGCAGATACTTATGGCGTACCAACCCTCAGGGCTCTGGGTCGACAATTTCCTCGCACCCGCAGGTATTCCTGAACTTCGTCGGCGACACTGTGCAGGTGGCTCCGAATTGGAAGCCGCCAAGGCTGCCGGACGGCGCGGCCGGGCTCAAAGGCGGCAAGGGAAAAGGATCGCGCGGGGGAGGCCAGCCGGCAGGGCAGCGTTACCCGTAGGTAGCGAAGACGAAACGAGTGCACTGGCACAAGTGTGGCGGACCTTACTCGGGAGGGTTCTATCCAATTACCTTCGGGTAGGGCTGAGGTATTCATGCATGACGGCCCCACCCATTCCCGGATGTATCCGTTTGTCCGGTGTGCCGGTTATTTCTCATGGATCCAACGGTACTCTCTAGTCTCAGTTGACGAGAATGATCGTCGTCCTCTGAGCGGATGGGCGCAACACTGATCGTCGTCCTCTGAGCGGATGGGCGCAACCATCACCACCGATACACGCACACACGCCCGCGCTTTGATGCCTGGGACGTTTCTTACCCCACCCCTCGCCCCCTTTGCCAGGAGTCTTTTTTGGCCAGCCAAGTATGTGAAAGAGTGAAAGAGTACGTACAGTAGTAACAGAACGAGGTGCAAAAGAACGGAGGTGGCGAAAACTACCATACCGCCGGACCACCGCCAAAATTTCTTGTTTTTCCTTATCCTCCAAAACCAGCACCAAGAACAAAGACCCTCCGCCCCCTTTGCGATACTGCCGCCGATGCCAACCATTGGTGCAGCACACGGCAGCCCCATGCCCACTGTGCTCTGCGGAGTGGACTTCAAAGCTTGCCCACCGCAAAAAAGAAGATACGTCGGTGCTGCCTAGCGAGTCGCAGTCACAATCAGGGCGGGGGCCCTGAGTTTTTTAGCTGATTGCTCAGACACGGTTGTATGTCGGGGGCCTCCTCCCCGTGTCGGAATCGCATGTGCTCTGGTAGCACGGGTGGTCCGGGCTGTGACGAGCTACGAACAGCCGCCTGACAAACTCCACTCACACCGCTGTCCTGTCTGCAGACACTCAGGTTCCGCGCTGATGATGGTCCGCCTTATGTGTCCATGGCTTAAAGGACCAGATTGTCTGCTCTAGTAGCATTTGATGGTCCAGGCTGCGACAAGCTACGAACCGCCGCCTGGCATACCAAACTCATCTGTCTGCAGACCACGCTGCTGATGGGACGCCTCATGTGTTCGTGGCTTAAAGGGCTTACAGGACTGACACACACGGTGCATGCGATGGTGAGCACACTCTAAGCACGCCATTGCCAATCCCACCCCCATCCCCTAGACGGGGATCGAGGTGCACACAACACCGCCGTGAGAAACAAGGATCCAGAGGACCCTCATGGGGTTGTTCCCAACGTACGAGGTCTTGTTCGTTCTCCCTTCTTTAGTCTCTCATTTTTCCTTCGACGAAAATCTTGGTGGTGGCGCGGACGGGCCCGGAGAGCAATGCGCCAGGGTTCTACAAATTGAACGTGCTGCAGGAGACGTGTGCATTGCACGGTGCACTGGTACTAGTTACTTACTACTGATCCTACTAAGTAGGAAGCACGTTTCAGTAGCAATATGTAGTCTAGTCATTACGCTGCTTTTCAAATGACTAGTGCACCGTGTGGAGAGGCCCGGGGGTGGTGGGGACCAGCGCCGCAGATTCAGGGTTGTCGTTGGGGTTGGCGGCTAGTTGGTCTGCTGCAGAATCCGTCGCTATATTTTCTGTTTCCAACCGGAAAGTGTGTACTGCTGCGATGCGTTTGTCATCTGGATTATTGATCAATGCGACGTGCGCACTGGACGAGCATGGACTCCCCGGGTCGAGCACTGTTTACTGTCAAGATTTGCGGTGCCTTCTTCGTCGCGTCTGGACGCAACGATCCAGACGGGGGGTTGATGAGCGACAGCACGACACTTTACCATCGTCAACGTATTGCTGCTAACGGTACGGCCCGATGCAGAAGCTAAATACGAAGATACACGGATGCGCAACCGCATGTGACAGTAAACAGTAAAGTAAAAGCGACTCAAAGTATGAATAGGAATGAAACACACACTGCCCAGACCCTGCTCTTACAGGCTTCCCCCCGCCTCACAAGTCAAATGGAGACTTTTCGAAAAAAGGATCCTTCTCTAGGCTTGACTCGACGAGCATTTGCTTTCCAACCAGGTGCATACCAACAGAAAGCGACATTCCATTCACTCAGGGGGGGAGCAAACATGCTGCGTTTTTGTCTCGCGCTGGTGATTCTCAGCGCCGGCGAAGGCCGCGAGTTGACGGGAGAGTCGGACTACGTTTTGGCGGATGCCGTCGAGGGGTCGAAGAAGGTGTCCACGCCGCATGCCAACCCGCTGGGACAGACTGTGGGACCTGGGGAAGGTGAACTACGTCGTCAACACGCCGACGTCAAGCCCAGACTCCGACGTGCCGTACCTTGCCGAGGACGACCAACGCATCCCCACCCCAAGTGTTGACAACTCTCCCTGTTTTCACATCTCTTCTTCGCTTCGAAAAATTGGCTTGACTCGACGAGCATTTGCTTTCCAACCAGGTGCTACCAACAGAAAGCGACATTCCATTCACTCAGGGGGGGAGCAAACATGCTGCGTTTTTGTCTCGCGCTGGTGATTCTCAGCGCCGGCGAAGGCCGCGAGTTGACGGGAGAGTCGGACTACGTTTTGGCGGATGCCGTCGAGGGGCCGAAGAAGGTGTCCACGCGGCATGCCAACCCGCTGGGAGCCAGCGTGGCGAGATCGAGACTGTGGGACCTGGGGAAGGTGAACTACGTCGTCAACACGCCAACGTCAAGCCCAGACTCCGACGTGCCGTACCTTGCCGAGGATGACCAACGCATCGTCGATGCCATTGCGGACTGGGAGCAGAAGACCTGCATTCGGTTCACGAAGTGCGCCACTGAAGCCGACTGCCCGGAGCCGTATTTGTTGTTCAGGGGATCAACCACACTCGGGGGGTGCTCGTCCTCGTTGGGCAAGTCACCCGTCAACTCCATTGAACTGGGCGTTCATTGCTCCCGTATGCGCAATTAATAATTTGGCTGTCTCTTCGGCGTGTTCCACAGTAGAAACCTTAAGGAAATAAATTGGCTGTCTCTTCGGCGTGATCCGCAGTAGAAACCTGAAGTAAATAAACTGGCTGTCTCTTCGGCGTGATCCACAGTAGAAACCTTAAGGAAATAAATTGGCTGTCTCTTCGGCGTGATCCGCAGTAGAAACCTGAAGTAAATAAACTGGCTGTCTCTTCGGCGTGATCCACAGTAGAAACCTTAAGGAAATAAATTGGCTGTCTCTTCGGCGTGATCCACAGTAGAAAACTTAGTAAATAACGTGGCTGTCTTTTCGGCGTGATCCACAGTAGAAAACTTAGCTTCCCATGACCTTACTAAGAACTCCCCAAGCACTTCCCGAGTACACTCCTTGTACACCCAAGTAAGGCTACTGGATCACACCACTCTTCTGCGGCGGTAAGCAAGTCAAACAGGCGCATCAGCCAAAGCCTTAAAAGGAACTTTTACGACAATGCTCACCCGGAGACTAGAAAACCCCGGATCTCTACGCGAGTTTGCACTCTAAAAAAAGACGGAAAAGCACACTGCTCACCCCGGACTTCAGCAGCCGTTTACTAAGTCAATGCGGGAAAGAAAAAGTGCGGGAGTGGCCACTCCCGCATTGAAGGTGTCCCACTCCCTCATTGAGGGGGTTCCACTCCAGCATCGAGGGAGTGAGGCCGACCGCATAAACGACCGGAACACCACTCCCGCATTGAGGGGGTTCCACTCCCTCATTGAGGGGGTTCCACTCCCGCATCGAGGGAGTGAGGCCGACCGCATAAACGACCGGAACACGACTCCCGCATTGAGGGGGTTCCACTCCCTCATTGAGGGGGTTCCACTCCCGCATCGAGGGAGTGAGGCCGACCGCATAAACGACCGGAACACCACTCCCGCATTGAGGGGGTTCCACTCCCTCATTGAGGGGGTTCCACTCCCGCATCGAGGGAGTGAGGCCGACCGCATAAACGACCGCAACACCACTCCCTCATTGAGGGGGTTCCACTCCCTCATTGAGGGGGTTCCACTCCCGCATCGAGGGAGTGAGGCCGACCGCATAAACGACCGCAACAGCACTCCCTCATTGAGGGGGTTCCACTCCCGCATCGAGGGAGTGAGGCCGACCGCATAAACGACCGGAACACCACTCCCGCATTGAGGGGGTTCCACTCCCTCATTGAGGGGGTTCCACTCCCGCATCGAGGGAGTGAGGCCGACCGCATAAACGACCGGAACACCACTCCCGCATTGAGGGGGTTCCACTCCCTCATTGAGGGGGTTCCACTCCCTCATTGAGGGGGTTCCACTCCCGCATCGAGGGAGTGAGGCCGACCGCATAAACGACCGCAACACCACTCCCGCATTGAGGGGGTTCCACTCCCTCATTGAGGGGGTTCCACTCCCGCATCGAGGGAGTGAGGCCGACCGCATAAACGACCGGAACACCACTCCCGCATTGAGGGGGTTCCACTCCCTCATTGAGGGGGTTCCACTCCCGCATCGAGGGAGTGAGGCCGACCGCATAAACGACCGGAACACCACTCCCTCATTGAGGGGGTTCCACTCCCTCATTGAGGGGGTTCCACTCCCGCATCGAGGGAGTGAGGCCGACCGCATAAACGACCGGAACACCACTCCCTCATTGAGGGGGTTCCACTCCCTCATTGAGGGGGTTCCACTCCCTCATTGAGGGGGTTCCACTCCCTCATTGAGGGGGTTCCACTCCCGCATCGAGGGAGTGAGGCCGACCGCATAAACGACCGCAACACCACTCCCTCATTGAGGGGGTTCCACTCCCTCATTGAGGGGGTTCCACTCCCGCATCGAGGGAGTGAGGCCGACCGCATAAACGACCGGAACACCACTCCCGCATTGAGGGGGTTCCACTCCCTCATTGAGGGGGTTCCACTCCCGCATCGAGGGAGTGAGGCCGACCGCATAAACGACCGCAACACCACTCCCTCATTGAGGGGGTTCCACTCCCTCATTGAGGGGTTCCACTCCCGCATCGAGGGAGTGAGGCCGACCGCATAAACGACCGGAACACCACTCCCGCATTGAGGGGGTTCCACTCCCTCATTGAGGGGGTTCCACTCCCTCATTGAGGGGGTTCCACTCCCGCATCGAGGGAGTGAGGCCGACCGCATAAACGACCGCAACACCACTCCCTCATTGAGGGGGTTCCACTCCCTCATTGAGGGGGTTCCACTCCCGCATCGAGGGAGTGAGGCCGACCGCATAAACGACCGCAACAGCACTCCCTCATTGAGGGGGTTCCACTCCCGCATCGAGGGAGTGAGGCCGACCGCATAAATGACCGGAACACCACTCCCTCATTGAGGGGGTTCCACTCCCTCATTGAGGGGGTTCCACTCCCTCATTGAGGGGGTTCCACTCCCGCATCGAGGGAGTGAGGCCGACCGCATAAACGACCGGAACACCACTCCCTCATTGAGGGGGTTCCACTCCCTCATTGAGGGGGTTCCACTCCCTCATTGAGGGGGTTCCACTCCCTCATTGAGGGGGTTCCACTCCCGCATCGAGGGAGTGAGGCCGACCGCATAAACGACCGGAACACCACTCCCGCATTGAGGGGGTTCCACTCCCTCATTGAGGGGGTTCCACTCCCGCATCGAGGGAGTGAGGCCGACCGCATAAACGACCGCAACAGCACTCCCTCATTGAGGGGGTTCCACTCCCGCATCGAGGGAGTGAGGCCGACCGCATAAACGACCGCAACAGCACTCCCTCATTGAGGGGGTTCCACTCCCGCATCGAGGGAGTGAGGCCGACCGCATAAATGACCGGAACACCACTCCCTCATTGAGGGGGTTCCACTCCCTCATTGAGGGGGTTCCACTCCCTCATTGAGGGGGTTCCACTCCCGCATCGAGGGAGTGAGGCCGACCGCATAAACGACCGGAACACCACTCCCGCATTGAGGGGGTTCCACTCCCTCATTGAGGGGGTTCCACTCCCGCATCGAGGGAGTGAGGCCGACCGCATAAACGACCGCAACACCACTCCCTCATTGAGGGGGTTCCACTCCCTCATTGAGGGGGTTCCACTCCCGCATCGAGGGAGTGAGGCCGACCGCATAAACGACCGGAACACCACTCCCTCATTGAGGGGGTTCCACTCCCTCATTGAGGGGGTTCCACTCCCTCATGGGGTTCCACTCCCTCATTGAGGGGGTTCCACTCCCGCATCGAGGGAGTGAGGCCGACCGCATAAACGACCGGAACACCACTCCCTCATTGAGGGGGTTCCACTCCCTCATTGAGGGGGTTCCACTCCCTCATGGGGTTCCACTCCCTCATTGAGGGGGTTCCACTCCCGCATCGAGGGAGTGAGGCCGACCGCATAAACGACCGCAACACCACTCCCGCATTGAGGGGGTTCCACTCCCTCATTGAGGGGGTTCCACTCCCGCATCGAGGGAGTGAGGCCGACCGCATAAACGACCGGAACACCACTCCCGCATTGGGTTCCACTCCATCATTGAGGGGGTTCCACTCCCTCATTGAGGGGGTTCCACTTCCGCATCGAGGGAGTGAGGCCGACCGCATAAACGACCGCAACACCACTCCCTCATTGAGGGGGTTCCACTCCCTCATTGAGGGGGTTCCACTTCCGCATCGAGGGAGTGAGGCCGACCGCATAAACGACCGCAACACCACTCCCGCATTGAGGGGGTTCCACTCCCTCATTGAGGGGGTTCCACTCCCGCATCGAGGGAGTGAGGCCGACCGCATAAACGACCGGAACACCACTCCCGCATTGGGTTCCACTCCATCATTGAGGGGGTTCCACTCCCTCATTGAGGGGGTTCCACTTCCGCATCGAGGGAGTGAGGCCGACCGCATAAACGACCGCAACACCACTCCCTCATTGAGGGGGTTCCACTCCCTCATTGAGGGGGTTCCACTTCCGCATCGAGGGAGTGAGGCCGACCGCATAAGCGACCGCAACACCACTCCCGCATTGAGGGGGTTCCACTCCCGCATCGAGGGAGTGAGGCCGACCGCATAAACGACCGTAACACCACTCCCTCATTGAGGGGGTTCCACTCCCTCATTGAGGGGGTTCCACTCCCGCATCGAGGGAGTGAGGCCGACCGCATAAACGACCGCAAAACCACGCCCTCATGAGGGGGTTCCACTCCCTCATTGAGGGGGTTCCACTCCCGCATCGAGGGAGTGAGGCCGACCGCATAAACGACCGCAACACCACTCCCTCATTGAGGGGGTTCCACTCCCTCATTGAGGGGGTTCCACTTTCGCATCGAGGAAGTGAGGCCGACCGCATAAACGACCGCAACACCACTCCCTCATTGAGTGAGGGGGTTCCACTCCCTCATTGAGGGGGTTCCACTCCCGCATCGAGGGAGTGAGGCCGACCGCATAAACGACCGGAACACCACTCCCGCATTGAGGGGGTTCCACTCCCTCATTGAGGGGGTTCCACTTCCGCATCGAGGGAGTGAGGCCGACCGCATAAACGACCGCAACACCACTCCCGCATTGGGTTCCACTCCATCATTGAGGGGGTTCCACTCCCTCATTGAGGGGGTTCCACTTCCGCATCGAGGGAGTGAGGCCGACCGCATAAACGACCGCAACACCACTCCCTCATTGAGGGGGTTCCACTCCCTCATTGAGGGGGTTCCACTTCCGCATCGAGGGAGTGAGGCCGACCGCATAAACGACCGTAACACCACTCCCTCATTGAGGGGGTTCCACTCCCTCATTGAGGGGGTTCCACTTCCGCATCGAGGGAGTGAGGCCGACCGCATAAACGACCGTAACACCACTCCCTCATTGAGGGGGTTCCACTCCCTCATTGAGGGGGTTCCACTTCCGCATCGAGGGAGTGAGGCCGACCGCATAAACGACCGCAACACCACTCCCTCATTGAGGGGGTTCCACTCCCTCATTGAGGGGGTTCCACTCCCTCATTGAGGGGGTTCCACTCCCTCATTGAGGGGGTTCCACTCCCGCATCGAGGGAGTGAGGCCGACCGCATAAACGACCGGAACACCACTCCCGCATTGGGTTCCACTCCATCATTGAGGGGGTTCCACTCCCTCATTGAGGGGGTTCCACTTCCGCATCGAGGGAGTGAGGCCGACCGCATAAACGACCGCAACACCACTCCCTCATTGAGGGGGTTCCACTCCCTCATTGAGGGGGTTCCACTCCCGCATCGAGGGAGTGAGGCCGACCGCATAAACGACCGTAACACCACTCCCTCATTGAGGGGGTTCCACTCCCTCATTGAGGGGGTTCCACTTCCGCATCGAGGGAGTGAGGCCGACCGCATAAACGACCGTAACACCACTCCCTCATTGAGGGGGTTCCACTCCCTCATTGAGGGGGTTCCACTCCCTCATTGAGGGGGTTCCACTCCCGCATCGAGGGAGTGAGGCCGACCGCATAAACGACCGGAACACCACTCCCGCATTGGGTTCCACTCCATCATTGAGGGGGTTCCACTCCCTCATTGAGGGGGTTCCACTTCCGCATCGAGGGAGTGAGGCCGACCGCATAAACGACCGCAACACCACTCCCTCATTGAGGGGGTTCCACTCCCTCATTGAGGGGGTTCCACTCCCGCATCGAGGGAGAGGCCGACCGCATAAACGACCGGAACACCACTCCCGCATTGGGTTCCACTCCATCATTGAGGGGGTTCCACTCCCTCATTGAGGGGGTTCCACTTCCGCATCGAGGGAGTGAGGCCGACCGCATAAACGACCGCAACACCACTCCCTCATTGAGGGGGTTCCACTCCCTCATTGAGGGGGTTCCACTTCCGCATCGAGGGAGTGAGGCCGACCGCATAAACGACCGCAACACCACTCCCGCATTGAGGGGGTTCCACTCCCGCATCGAGGGAGTGAGGCCGACCACATAAACGACCGTAACACCACTCCCTCATTGAGGGGGTTCCACTTCCGCATCGAGGGAGTGAGGCCGACCGCATAAACGACCGCAACACCACTCCCGCATTGAGGGGGTTCCACTCCCGCATCGAGGGAGTGAGGCCGACCACATAAACGACCGTAACACCACTCCCTCATTGAGGGGGTTCCACTCCCTCATTGAGGGGGTTCCACTCCCGCATCGAGGAGTGAGGCCGACCGCATAAACGACCGCAAAACCACTCCCTCATGAGGGGGTTCCACTCCCTCATTGAGGGGGTTCCACTCCCGCATCGAGGGAGTGAGGCCGACCGCATAAACGACCGCAACACCACTCCCTCATTGAGGGGGTTCCACTCCCTCATTGAGGGGGTTCCACTCCCTCATTGAGGGGGTTCCACTCCCTCATTGAGGGGGTTCCACTCCCGCATCGAGGGAGTGAGGCCGACCGCATAAACGACCGTAACACCACTCCCTCATTGAGGGGGTTCCACTCCCTCATTGAGGGGGTTCCACTCCCGCATCGAGGGAGTGAGGCCGACCGCATAAACGACCGCAAAACCACTCCCTCATGAGGGGGTTCCACTCCCGCATCGAGGGAGTGAGGCCGACCGCATAAACGACCGCAACACCACTCCCTCATTGAGGGGGTTCCACTCCCTCATTGAGGGGGTTCCACTCCCTCATTGAGGGGGTTCCACTCCCGCATCGAGGGAGTGAGGCCGACCGTATAAACGACCGCAACACCACTCCCTCATTGAGGGGGTTCCACTCCCTCATTGAGGGGGTTCCACTTTCGCATCGAGGAAGTGAGGCCGACCGCATAAACGACCGCAACACCCCTCCCTCATTGAGTGAGGGGGTTCCACTCCCTCATTGAGGGGGTTCCACTCCCGCATCGAGGGAGTGAGGCCGACCGCATAAACGACCGGAACACCACTCCCGCATTGAGGGGGTTCCACTCCCTCATTGAGGGGGTTCCACTTCCGCATCGAGGGAGTGAGGCCGACCGCATAAACGACCGCAACACCACTCCCTCATTGAGGGGGTTCCACTCCCTCATTGAGGGGGTTCCACTCCCTCATTGAGGGGGTTCCACTTCCGCATCGAGGGAGTGAGGCCGACCGCATAAACGACCGCAACACCACTCCCTCATTGAGGGGGTTCCACTCCCTCATTGAGGGGGTTCCACTCCCTCATTGAGGGGGTTCCACTCCCGCATCGAGGGAGTGAGGCCGACCGCATAAACGACCGCAACACCACTCCCTCATTGAGGGGGTTCCACTCCCTCATTGAGGGGGTTCCACTCCCTCATTGAGGGGGTTCCACTCCCTCATTGAGGGGGTTCCACTCCCGCGTCGAGGGAGTGAGGCCGACCGCATAAACTACCGCAACACCACTCCCTCATTGAGGGGGTTCCACTAGGGAGTCCCGCTCCCGGGTTCCACTCACGCAACACCACTCCCTCATTGAGGGGGTTCCACTAGGGAGTCCCGCTCCCTCATTTGAGGGGGTTCCACTCCCGCATTGAGGACGTGAGGCCGACCGCATAAACGACCGCAACACCACTCCCGCGTTCCGGAGTGGAGTCCGGGGTGTAGGATAGTGCGTTGCTCAAAGTAGTCGAAGGATGGGAGGCTCCGAGTGGATTAAGAACAGTCACAGCAACCACCTTGAGCCGCGAACTTTAACTCTCACACACAACCTGGACGAGCAAACGAAGGAGAAGCGAAGCATCAAGCGCGTGCCTGAGCGTGACGATCAAGACGAGCTGCTGAAGAGGCGAAAGCATGACACATCGCGTGCGAAGAAGAACCGCGACGCCGACAATGCAGATTATCGCCACAGGTTGTTTCACATGAGCGCCAGCTTGGAAGGAAATGCTCGACAATAGCTGCCAGACAAAGAACCGAAGGGACCCCAAGTGCTGTAACTACCGAACCACGTGTTGAACGGACGTGAGGTCATGCGGGTCTACCCCAACACGACAAATCACACCAACACAAGAGGTCCAAAATCCTGAGTGAGAAAACAACACACGGTGGTGTAAGCGAAGAACAAATCAGATTGTGTTTGTATCTGTATTTCTTCTCTTCCATTCGGAGTCAAAGCAGCAACGTCGAGTATTTTATACCGGCAACTCAAACTCACACACACTATCACAAACCCACCCTACACGTACGTTTCTTGAACCAAAGTTAACTAACTGCTTACAATACGCCCTCACAGTCACCGCGGCGATCCACGAAATTGGGCACAGCGTGGGGCTGTACCACGAGATGTCGCGAGGTGACAGAGACAACTACGTGCGTGTCGACTTCGACCAGATCCGGCGGAACCTTAGAAGCCAGTACGATCAAGACAGCGCCCTGCGCAACATAGGGGAGTACGATTACGCCAGCGTCATGCACTACGGCGGAGGAGCCACTAGCATCGGCACCCTACCAAGCATCGTGACGACGGAGAAAATCGGGGCCCATGATGCCCGCTTGTCCGAAGGTGACGCTGCCGCTATCGACTTTATGTACAACGGGTGTTCCGACACGTATGTCGCGCCGAGGTGCATCACAAACGCGTCGGCTGCTCTCTTGATTCCTCATTCGAAGGACTTCATAGTCGTGTTCTACGCGGACTGGAACGCCGGTTCATCTATGACCGTAAGCTACGGGTCCACCAATGCCTCGGGTGCTTCCTTCTACACTGCGTCGGGAACAGATGTTGGCTCCAGTGCAACAGAATTCATCACGTTGCGTCCGTCGCCGTCAGACGCGGGCCGCACTTTTAGGTTGGCAGCCACGTTCACTTCGACTGGTGCCGGTGCTGAGTCGAGCACGTGCCAAGTTGTGGTGAAAGTCGCAACATCGACCAGCGTATGTTTCGGACTCTCGGCAGATGACGAGTCTGTCTGCGGCGGCGGCGGCGGAACGTGCACATCTGACTCCGGGATTCCCTGTTTGTGCACCGGACAGCACACCGGGAAGCAATGCGAAGAGCATCCTTGCAAGTCTAAGTCTCAAGATGACGACGCCACTTCTACACCGCCTTGCTATGAGTACCTCCTGCTCGGCAACTTGACTCGTCCCACGCACGCAGGTCTGAATGCTGGAGGTCTGATGTTGACGGTCAGCATTGCAGGCGGGAATGACTGGGTTGACTCGGAGGCAACCAAGCAAGCTTTTATTGACGGTCTGACAGCTGCCAGCGCCTCTCCTTCACCCACTGGGTGGACCGCGCTGAAGTCGACGATGATGAACACGACGTTGGTGACCATTTCGGGGTCCACGTTGACCCTGGGTCCTTTGGCGGCAGGCTCGTTTTACACGACAGCTCCTACGGTAGTTTCCTTGACATTGGATGCCAGCATGGTGACCAGCGGCACCCTGGGTGCGGGCAGTGATGATTTGTTCTTCGTCATTCCCGCGTCTTTCACGTGCCCTGCGGTAGAGGAGACGTTTGATCGCGACGAAACCTTTTTTAGCGGCGCTGAACTTGACACATCATTCAGAGCTGCGGGCGCCGCGTCGGTGTACTTTCCTGTCCGTGACGGTTCCCGGCCTTACATCATGTCCAACACGCTAGATGACGACTTGTACACCAGCATCTCTTACTACATTGCCATGAACGACACCGACTACCTTCCCCGCATCGATTTTCTCCAAGCCGATATTTCGTCGTGCTGGAAGATGGACATCGCGGCAACGGGGCTAACTTTCAATTCGGATACCGCTTCTTCCGTCGACTTGCCTCTCGAGCTGAATCGCTTCTACTTTGTGGAGCATCTGATCGACTACTCCACTGGTATGATGACCGTTCGTGTGGACGGAGAGGTCCAGATTGAGAACTTCGCGAGCAAAAGTGGATCCACTTGCACCACCGAAGGCATCAGTCGCATCGTCTTCTTGAACAGAGGCTGGCTCGACGAATTGCGGCTGGTTCCGCCGTGTTCGCAGTATGAGATAGCAGGCACGCTGACGTCACCCGTTCACAAAGAGTTGGTTGCTGGAGGTCTGATGCTAACCGTCAGCATCAACGAGGACGTGGACGTGTGGGTTGACATCGAGGCAACCAAGCAAGCTTTTATTGACGGCCTGGTTGCAGACAGTTCCTCGACGCCGCTGACTGGGTGGAACGCGCTGAAGTCGACGATGATGGACACTTCCTTGGTTCGCATTTCAGGGTCGAAGATGACGCTCGGTCCATTGAACCCGGCAGCTTCGTTTTTTGAGAGATCTTCCACGACTGTCTCGTTGACGCTGCAGGACGGCATGGTAGCCCGTGGGACACTGGGTGAAGGCAGCGTATTGTCCTTCGTCATTCCCGCGACTTTGTCGTGCCCTGAGAACCGAGAGCTGGCGTTTGATAGCGATTCAGCTGCGTTCTCTGGTTCCGTAGTTGACACGTCGTTCAAAGCGAAGGGCCAAGGCTCAGCGTACTTCGGTAAGCCACCGTACAGCATTTCCACGTCGCTTCAAAGCGGCCTGTACACTTCCATCTCTTACTACATTGCCTTGAACGACACCGATTCTCTTCCCGGCATCGACATTATCCAATCCGACTTCGTATCATGCTGGAAGATGGACATCACAGCAACCGGACTAACCTTCACTTCGCGGGGTTCTGTTGCCGTAAACATGTCTCTCGAGCTGAATCGCTTTTACTTTGTGGAGCACCTGATCGACTACTCCACTGGTATGATGACAGTTCGCGTGGACGGAGAGGTCAAGATTGAGAACTTCGCGAGCCAAAGCGGTTCTAGTTGCACCACTGTCGGCATCGATCGCGTTGTCTTCTTGAACAGAGGCTGGCTCGACGAATTGCTGCTGAAACTGCCCTGCCCACGGTACAAAATGACAGGCACGCTGACATCTCCCGTTCACAGTGACTTGGTTGATGGGGGTCTGATGTTGACTGTCAGCATCAAAGGAGACCTGGACGTGTGGGTTGACACAGAGGCAACCAAGCAAGCTTTTATTGACGGCCTGGTTGCAGACAGTTCCTCGACGCCGCTGACTGGGTGGAACGCGCTGAAGTCTACGATGATGAACACGTCCTTGGTTCGCATTTCGGGATCGGAGATGACCCTCGGCCCTCTGAAAACGGCAGCTTCGTTCTTGGAGCTGACTTCCACAGTTGTCTCCTTGACGCTGAAGGGTGGCATGATGGCCAGTGGGATACTGCAGGACGGTAGCGGTGACATGTCCTTCACCATCCCGCCTCCTTTGGTTTGCCCTGAAAGCGAAGAGGAGACCTTCGACGCACAGTCCACCGCATTCCCCGGCTCTGTAGTTGACGCGAATTTCAGCGCGGTAGGTGCCGGCTCTGCTTCTTTCAAGGGGCCCCACAGCATTTTTGCGACGTCGACCGCGAAACAGTTCTCGAAAATCTCGTTCTACGTGGCCCGGGGTGCCGCGGCTTCTCCGGGTTTCGACATTTTGGACGAAAATTGGGGTAGTTGCTGGCACATGTACCTGGATAGCACGGCGCTGAGGTTACATTCCTCTACCTCTGTCGATGCTCCGATGTCCGTGGAAAACGGGAAGTTTTACTTCATCGAACTCCTGCTCGACTATCCCACCGGAACGATGTCAGTTTTCGTGGACGGAGAAGTCAAGCTCGAGGACACACCGAAAGCGGAGTCCGAGTGCCTCAGTGTTGGCTTCAAGTACGTAGTCTTCTTGAATGAAGGGTGGCTTGACGAATTCCAGCTGCAATGTTAGAACCCGCACGCCTTTCACAAGTTATCCACATACGGACGAACTACGCCATATGGCGTGGTTAATCCATTAATTTGCGGGTATCTGCAAGACGCCACGTGTGCCCGTCCTGGGTCACTTCCATGTGTATTCACTCAGCGTCGAGGTGCGCATTTGAAAGACCTGCCACGAAACCTTTCAAATGCACCCCCTCGGTTCCCATTTTTGACCTACGAAACCCCCTTCTGAGTATGACCCAAGGTTTGCCTTGAAACGTCCATTTTCCCAAAATTAACCCGCCCTCCGTCCGTATGTGGTTAAAGGCCTCGGGGTCACTGAAGGGAGGAGGCAACCCAGTAGAAAGCGTAGCATGAAGAGAATGGCGCTAGCCAGCATACCCACGGAAGACGACACTTTACCCCATCTGCACGTCTCTCTATTGGCAGGTTCTCGATGACAATCGGGATGGCTTGTACAACAGAGATGAAGGACTTGTCGAAGCATTAACAAGCTAAGAACCGTCAGCATCAAAGGACCTGGACGTGGGTCGGCACCAAGGCAACCAAAGCAAACTTTCACTGATGGTCTGGTCGCAGGCATCATGAGAGCGACTGACGATTTCCAAAGATTGTCTAGTCTCCTGGGGTTCACACCCATGGGTTGTTCAAATGAATCTAGTGCTCGTCTTTCTCTAGTCAGCGCTGACTTAGATTCCACCGGTTATGGAGCTCAAAACATGAAAGTCGAGGACGTTCAATAAAGCCTGTGGTAGATCCCTGATTCGGTGGCACGGATCATCATACATCTAGCTGCCTGGCGTGTGAGCAAAGTGCAGCTTCAATCCTTCAAGATAGGGAAAAACCACCACACAGCAAGCAACCAGTAATCCATTTCCTCAGGTTCAAAGTTCGAAGGCCGATAGCTATTATGGAACCGGTGAAAGTGCAAGCCATCTGCAGTAGCTGGTGCCAGAATGTGGGGAAGTTCGCACATTTTGCAGTTTTCTTTGGCATGTTTTGCGATTTGCGCCATTCTTTGCAGTTCTTTGCCATTTTTTTTTGGCGGATTCTTGCCAATGCTTGCGAAAAGTTTTCGACATTTTTAAAAGTTTGCAAAGAGTGCATTCCCTGGCCAGAAGTCCATCGAAATCGTTGCCCAACAGGGACGTAGTCCCAGTCGCCAACAATTTCCTTGGAAATTGCTGGGAAATGCACCCGGCGACTTTTCTTTTGCAAATTCTTGGAGACTGGTGCCAGAACTTGTCGTGCAGATGGTGACCAATCCGCGTTGGGCACATTTCAGTAGTAGTAGCGCGGTCAACGAAAACTCTAGGTTTCCTCTCTTCTTTTTCCTCTCGCGGGGCACGGTTTGCCCCACACACAAAATGGAAACCACCCCCTACACGGGGAAGCTTTAAGACAAGCAGCTCACAACCAAGTCACCACAGAGGCACACCAAGTACGCTGGGCTGCCGCCCTTCACCACCCGACACCCAGTCTCAAGCGTCGACCGGCGACTCCGAACACCGGACATTTCAACCTCAAAAAAGCGATAAACGTGCGTCTCCTGTAGGCATTTAACCCGTCTGCCCCAGTTTGCAAGTGTGTCGGTGTGCGTGTATCTCAAACTCTCCGTCGGCTTGCTTACATTTTTGCATTTGGAGAACAGCTACTGCGAGTTTCGCGGGAATATAGAAATGGGGGAAAACAATGGTCTACACGGTGCACTAGTAAAAGTGAAAAAAGGTGTTTTTTACTAGTCATTTTATTAGTGAAAAAGGGTTGGCTAGTGTTTTTACTAGTGCACTAGTCATTTTTACTGGTGGCACAAGTAAAAATGACTGGTGCACCAGTAAAAATGACTAGTGTTCTGGTGGAACCCCACGGGTCTGGATCCAAATCTGGCGTGTGCTGTGAATTTCAGGAGGTCCTACTAGTCGTTTTTACAAGTGGCACTAGTCATTTGTTAACAGTGGCACGAGTCATTTTAGTCGTGTTACTAGTCAAAATTTTGACTAGTACAACCACTAGTCAAAGGCAAAAAATTCCTTGAATGGTGCACCGTGTATACCGTACGATGGGGTGGCCCCCCGAGATCGCGCCCAGCCAATACTTGCAAACAGGGACAGGAGAGCAACCGGTCGAAACGTTGGTCGCTCTGAAAATGCCACTCTCGGGGATGCACGGAAGATTTCGCGGAAACCCTAAAGAGTGAGGGGACGATCGATGTCGATCTGCGGCTGCATCATCCAATGAATTCTCCCATCATGAGCCGGTCCATCCCCTCTTGATAGACCGTGATAGACCGAAGACTACAGCACCGGGCAATTCGACGCAGCTCTGGGGACTAGGAATGGACCTGATAGACGTGTGGTGGACCGTGGTTCACTGTGATTAGCAGCGGCACTTCGATGCAGTTTCAAGAGAAAGGGGACGGACCGGCTCACATCAGGCCCCCATCATCATCACACCCCGCGCTGCCGATCTCAGCACACAAAGCATATATTGCCGCGGATCGGCGGCACAGCAAGCAACTCGATACTACAGAACCGTTCGAAAAGAGCTTTCGAACCCGTGCAAATCTTTGGAAGCGGCCACCCCCTCTGGGCCAGTGACGGTGTGATGCGCGTATCAGCTAAAATGGTGATACGTGATACGTATCATGTCAGATACGTGATACGTATCATGTCAGATACGTGATACGTATCATGTCAGATACGTGATACGTTGCTGATACGTGATACGTGCTGAGGGCATGCAGATCCGTGTGGGGGCTTTATGTGTGTGACCCGCTCGGGCAACTGGCGTTTACACAAATGGTGTTTCGCTACTCCATGCTATCGGTAGGGAACGTGACAGCCGAACCAAGCCGTGTTAGCAATACTTTTCCTCTTGCGCTATCTTTCACTCTTCTGACCCCCATCGACGCAACGACGCAAAGATCACCACAGACAAGGCCATCGTATACTACGTGTTGATACATTGTGATACGCGTATCAGCCAAATCAGTGATTCGTGATACGTATCACTATCATTCCAACGCTGCCTTGGGCTGGCTAGTCTGATCGGGTGTGGGGAAACATTTCGTCGAAAGTATCCTTCTCCCTGCCTGCGGCCGTCCACGCGCACAACGCGCGCCTGTGCCACCTTCTTCGCAGCCTTGGCCATCTTCGCTGCGAGAGCCACGATCGCTGTTGCGCCTGTGGCTGCTGCTTTTTCAGCTCCGAGCAGCCAGCAAGGCAGCAGTGAAGAAGGTGTCACCGAAGAAGGTGACGCCGAAGAAGACTGTTGCCTAGGTTGTGGCAAAGAAGGTTGCGAAGAAAGCAGCAGCCAAGAAGGCAGTAGTTGCGGAGAAGGCAGCAGCGACACGGATGGCGAACATTGTGGCAAGCTTTGGGGGGGGCAGGAGGATCAGTGGGATCTGTTGTTGGTTCGAATAGGCCCGAAGGCCCAAAGCAGCGGGTTTGGAGGGGTTGCAGCATTTGTGACGTGGGGCCTTCCCCCCCCGCCCATCTCCACCATGCGCGCGTCGAAGTCAGCGCCACTCCACCCTACCATCCGGAGTCCCGAGCAGCCGTAGTGGCACCGCCACAGGCACTCGGCCCTTCGAACAGTAGAAGGGATACCACCCGGCGCCTCTCGTCCTAAATCGAAGGCGGCTAGACTCCGCGAGCACGGCGTGCTGGAGAGCTTGCAGGACCGAGAAGTTGCCATGAGCAACCGGCAACAGAGCCCACCCTATGGCGTTCTCGGCTCGTGCCGGCCTTCTAGGAGACCTTCTGACGATTCGCCAGGGCATTTGTACTGAGAAACATTTCCTGAACAAGTGCACCTGAAAAGTGGAAAGGGGTGAGGGGAAACGGAAGGACAGCAGCTTTTGCCTCACCATCATTGTTCAGTTGATGATGTTCGTCTGGAAGAGTGCAAAGCCCCAACACCGGAAACGTTTTTTTCGCACCTAGCACGCCTCACCCAGCGAGCTACAAGGGTCCAAAGAATATCAACTTTTTTTATATGTTCGTGCTGTAAAGTGCAAGTGCCATGAAGGCAGGCGAAATCACAAATTTTGTTAAGCTCGATGGCACCCGCACTTCTACATCTATATGACACCTCAACCACAACAACAAACAAGTACAGTAATGCGCCAAAACTACGGTATTTATTTTTACATAAGCGCCAGCTTGAAAAGAAATGCTCGACGATGCTGCCCGACAACGAACAGAAGGGATCCCAAGTTCTGTGACGTGAGGACATGCGGGTCTACCCCAACACGACAAATCACACAAACACAACAGGTCAAAAGTTCTGGGTGAGAAAGCAACACACGGTGGTGTATGCGAAGAACAAATCAGGTTGTGTTTGTATCGTATTCTGCCCCTCTACCTCTATATTTCCTCCCTTCCATTCGGAGTCGAAGCAGCTACGTCGATTGTTTTGAACAAGCACGCGCAAATACTCGAGGAGGTCGCCAGCAAAAGCAGAAAGGGAGGAAATGCTGTGCCCCCACACGATGCCCACAGGTGAATCTGGGTTCAGTGCCTGGGGGGCTCCCCAGTGAGACTTCGACAACAAAACTCAACCCAACGGAAGTACGCATATTACAGACCGATACGAGCTGCATGGCAACCCCTGCTCAACATGCATGCGCGTGGGGGGCCCAAGACTAAGTTCAAAGCGAATTTCTTCTTGGTGTCGGTCGCAACATTTACAAACATGGCTAGCCGTAGTTAAAATGTATAAGCATACCTACTACCATCATACCACCCGCCTCTCAGCCTCAACGGTCAACGGAAGACCCTAAACACCGAACCTTAAACCACAATAAACGCTACAAAAAGAGAACCGGTCTGAGCAAGAGCCCCATTGTAGTTGTATTGTTTCTCGCCTCTTGCTCCGGGCGAAACAAGCGCCGAGCGGCGCCTTCGAGTATTTTTTTTTTTGTTGACACCCGTTTTGTGTTCCAGTCAAAAATAGGACTACACCCGCGTTGCTGGGTGGGGGGTTTGATGAGTATTCGCGCTTACACTAACATACGGACACGTCGCGCAAAATCGTCGTATGAAAACATATTGACGACGATGATATAGTAAAGCCCGTTTTTCGATTTTTGCCAGGGTTTGCGATCTATAGTTTTTGAGGACACGGTTTGTTGCATTGATCACAGATCGCACGAAATATGCAACGTCCAACGAAGAAGCGCTAATACTAATACACCCCGTTAATACTTAGTATTTAGCCCATCCCCCCCAGCAAGAAGGCAGTGGCTGCCCATTCCCGTTCTTGCAATCCCCCCATTCCAGTAGGGTACTTCGCGTAGCGCGACTTGCTGCCCTCAGCACGCAGGATTACTTCCTCGCAACTTTTTTTCCCTTTCGGTACTTCAGCCACTGGTGCTGCACACGGCAACCCTATGTCCCACTGCGCTCTGCGGAGTTTACTTTGCAGACTGCCACCGTAAAAAGAAGACAAGTCAGTGCTGCCTAGCGAGTCGCAGTCACAACCAGGGCGAGTGCCCTGAGTTTTTTAACTGATTGCTCAGACACGGTTGTAGGGGCCTTCTCCCCGTGACGGATTCGCCTGTGCTCTAGGAGCACGGGTGGTCCTGGCTGTGACGAGCTACGAACAGCCGCCTGACAAATCAGACTCACACCGCTGTCCTGTCTGCAGACACTCAGGTTCCGCGCTGATGATGGTCCGCCTTATGTGTCCGTGGCTTAAAGGACCGAAACACGGCGCAGACGGGACCAGTGCGGTGTTGAGCATACCCATTCCAAGCACGTTCTTGCAAACCCCCCCTTTTTTTCAACTGATTGCTCAGACACGGTTGTAGAACCCTTCTCCCCGTGACGGTTGCCTGTGCTTTTGTAGCACGGGTGGTCCTGGCTGTGGACAGCCGCCTGACAAACCAGATTCACACTGCTGTTCTGTCCGCTACCCACACTGACACTCAGTTCCGCGCTGATGATGGTCCGCATTATGTGTGCCGTGGCTTCAAGGACCGAAACGGCGCAGACGGAACCAGTGCGGTGTTGAGCTTCCATTCCAAGCCCCCCTTGCTGTTTTATTCTGGTGTGTCTATTCGTGTCCCATTTGTTGACAGGGTTTTTGGTGGAAGTAGGGATGACACACGTCACAGAGCCAATTTACCTGTCCGAACACTACATTACACTCTCACGTGTACGGGAGATGCACAGAATAATTTCGGAAACCTGCGTAAAGCTGGGAAGGGAGCATATTTGGATGCAAAAGTGGTCGGATTCTCTGCAACACAACACGCCTCAACACACGACGTAGGCTACGCTTCTCGTCCCCAACTTACGTTCTCAAACACACAATACATGTAGAGTGGTTGGCTGGCTCCAGCCTCCACCTCGATGGATATCTTTTGTTCATCACTCTGGCTTGGTGTCATGGGGGGGCCTTCATGTGGCGACACTGTTTGACCGCACCTTAATTGAGTCGCGGCCGCGACTTCCCATCGGAGCTGCTCCATGCTCCACAATCACTTGTTTACAGCCTTCCACGGTGGACCGGTCATGTTGCAGTCATTGATCGCCCGAAACTGAAGCGCAAGGTTTTCACCGAGCATGAGATGTTGGAGGAAATGAGAAGCTCGTCGCCGCAAACCGTGGTATTTTCACTTGCGACCTGAATCCAGTTTTACGTAAAAAAAAACGATCAGGTTCGACGAAAACTTCTTTCCCTTCTCATCATCATCATTAGTCTTGTATCAGCCGCGGTTGTGCGAGTGGCGAGCTCTTATCTTCGGTCGACAAAAACTGGTCGGTGAACGTTGCATTCCTTCAGGGCCATCACCGGCCACTGTGTAGCTTCAATAAACCAAAACTACGCACTTCTTCCTCCCTAGGTTGGCAATAGCCAACCTGTTGCTTCCTTCCTCCCCTGGTATCGAACTGTCGTCGTGTTTCTACTCTCTGCTCTCAGGAGGTGGTCGGGTTCGCGATGGCAAGGACACTTGTTAATATTGGAAGTTTAATGTCAGCTAATTTCGTGCAAGCGTCGGCAGGAGCGAAGCCTACCAAACAGCATCCTTCGATTTTCCCACCCACCCACCTCCAGAAAATGGAAGGAAGAGGAAGGTGACTTGGGAGAGCGGGCAGCTGGTATTTGCTTTTCAGAGTTGACCGCACTGTTGCCCACGACTCAGTCCAGAAAGAAGAAGAAACCGGCCGCTCCTGGTCCAGGAACGTGACGGTCAACCACAGCTTGCAAAGCTTCAGTACAGTGCCACAACCCCGTCCGCTCTGCCCTGTGGCTGACCGTCTCGACGAGCTAGTGTTCAGCGCGAGCGCCAAGCCCCAAGGTGCGCCACGCCTTGATGCTTTAGTTTGGGAAATCGGTAGCCACTTGACCCGTAGGCCCGTGGCTCTGCAGTACCGCCGAACACGTGAAGCTTGGCTCCCGTCGTGTACCAGGCTTTCCCTGGCACCACGACTCAGTCCAAAAAAATGGATGCCAAGTCTGTCCGGCATAAGACGCACGCAGGCAGAGATATTCGTAACCTCCTTGGCCAAACGCAAGATACCAGAGCGTCTTTTGTCGTGCAATGGCACCCATCTATTTCTGGTACCAGGACGTACCTGTGTACGACTCTGCTCTGAGAGGACAAGGATTCCTGACACAAGGACTTCTTGTATGCTCCTTCCTCGAGCTCCGTCTCTACCATGTTATTGCCCCGTGTTCCCACCGCATCGAGCCACAGGGGGGGGAAACCTGAATTGATGCAGTCTGCCTACGCGCGGGGTCTCAAGCACTTCTCCTCCCGAAGGGGTGAGTTTGCGATATAAGAATTAGTAGTTGGCAGCGTACTACATGCAACTTCCCAGCAGATGAGCTCCCGCTCCTGACTCTACCCAAAACGTTGCTCTTACAAGCTCCACACAAGTCCAAAAATCAGGTCCCCCCTCCCAACGACACAACGGAGAAAGAACAAGCCTTCGAAAAAGGAGAGGACCGGAAAATATGCGCATTGCCGTGCTTCTCGCAGCGAGTTGCCTGCTGCTGGGTCTTCGGGAAAGGTCGTGGTTCCGTTTGGGAATGGGTCCAAATGAATCGCGTTCGAAGACGTGACGAACCAGACGTGCACGAACATGGACAAGCACACGTACGGATGGACGGAGTACGACTGCATGATGTCCTGCTAGATGCGTTCCCATTCCTTGACGCAACCCAAAACTGTTCTCCAACAAGCCTCACACAAGTCCAAACTCAGGTTCTTCTCCTTACGACACAACAGAGAAAGAAAAAGGAGGACCGAAAAAGATGCGCACTGCCGTGCTTCTCGCGGTGAGCTGCCTGCTGCTGGAACGCGTTTCGGGAAAGGTCGTGGTACCGTTTGGGAATGGGTGGCGGTTCCACTTCGGCGATGATCCTGAGGGGCCTGGAGGGGGTCCGAATGAGTGCGCGTTCAAAGACGTGACGAACCAGACGTGCACGAACATGGACAAGAACACGTACAGATGGACGGAGTACGACTGCATGATGTCCTGCTGCTACGAGAACGACTGCCGGGCGTGGCAGTACACGACGATGGCGTGCTTCCACGGCACGACGCCGGACACAACGTGCTCGGGGAACGGCACGTACACGGGCGGCCTGCGCAAGGACTCGCCCCCCTTCAAGCGCGACTACTCCCTGAAGGACCCGGGGTACAACGACAGCGCGTGGCCGCTGGTGTCGCTGCCCCACGACTACTCGATCAACCAGACGTTCGCCGACGATCCCGACGACGCTTGGCACGGGTATCTCCCGAGGAACACGTCTTGGTACCGCAAAAATTTCACCCTCCCGGCCGAATGGAAGGGAAGAGCTGTATACCTCGTGTTCGAGGGTGCCCATCAGTTTAAGCAAGTGTATATCAACGGGGAGTGGGTCTTGGACCACCCCGCTGACTACACCGAATTCACCGTCAGACTTGACAACATATCGTCGGTTGCATACGGGGGGGATGCGCAGAGCAGCACCGGCGGCAACGTGATCGCAATCCGGACGGACGGAACCTACGGCTCGGGGCACTGGTACGAAGGCGGCGGGATCTACCGAGACGTCCGCATCGTCGCCGCCAACGAAACCGCGCACTTCGTGCACCACGGCGTGTTCGTCGACCCGGAGACCGACGGCTCGGCGCTGCGGATTTCCGCCGAAATCGAGTCTTTTTCGGCGGCCGCGGCGGGGCGTGCGGTGCCGGTGGAGTTTTCCCTGTCTACGGCAGACGGCGTCGTGTTGTCGACGACGCGAGGCCCGGACTACATCGTGGCCACGGCTGGTTCGACGTATCTGAACCACACGTGGGACACCTCCGCGCTGCGGCTGCGCCTCTGGTCGCCCCAGGCGCCCACGACGTACGTCTTCAAAGCGCAGCTGGGAGGCAGCGGCGGCGCTCCGGGGCTGTGGTCGGACGTGGTGACGTTCACGACAGCGTTTCGAACGACGCATTGGGGTCCGAAGTTCGCGCTGAACGGCGTGACGATGCAGCTTAACGGTTTCAGCCACCACACGAGCTTTGCGGGGACCGGTGCTGTCTCGGGAGAGAGGCTGAACTTGTTCCGGGTGCAGACGTCGAAGGCGATGGGTGCGAACTTCTGGCGGTGTTCGGTCAACCCGTACGAGCAGCACCTGTACGAGATGCTGGCGAGGGTTGGGTTGCTGGCGTGGGATGAGAACAGGGATTTTGGGTTCGAGTACCGGCAGGAGATGCACGACCTCGTGAAGATGCACCGAAACCACGCGCCGGTGCTGATGTGGAGCTTCTGCAACGAGGCCGACTGCGACCGGGACACGCAGAACACGTCGGCGACGTTGAAAGCGATCGCGGAAGGGCTGGACCCCAGCCGGCCCACCACCGCGAATATGCACCCCTCCGGCGGGGTTGCTACCGAGTATTTGGACGTCGTCGGGTACTCCCATGGCTTGAACGAGAGCTTCATCAAGGAGCACGGGGTTGATCCGGCGGAGCCGCTGCTGCTGGGCGAGTGCTGCAGCTGCCCTGTGGACCGGATGGCGGCGCGGAACTTCACGGACTGCATGCGCGAGCAGAACTCGCCGGGAGACCTGCCGTACGTCGCAGGGTCGACAGGGGTCTGGTCGCTGATGGATTACTTCGGTGAGAGCATCGCGTGGCCCGCTGTCACCAGCGCATACGGCAACCTCGACATATCAGGCTTCCCGAAGCCGCACGCCTACTGGTACCGGCTGAACTGGCTCGTGAAGCAGCCGGCTGCCTCCGTGAGCCGCCCCTTGGTGAACGCGCCGGCGGCGCTTGCTAGGATTACCGACGTGTGGATCCCCGGTGGGTGGGCGATGGTCCACTGTGCGGTTTCAACCGCCTGGGCGGAAGTCCTGGTGGACGGGGTGCTCAAGGGGTACCAGGTTGCCGACGAGAACGGCATGACCGAGTGGGGCGGGATCATCGGCGACAACACGACGAACGTGACGTGCAACGCACTGCCCAGCATCACCAGCGCTCCCGTTGCAACGCACACCCTGGTCAGACCCGGGGACGGTGTGCAACTTCAATTGCTGATTGATGTTCCTTCTCCGATCACTGGAACCGGGAAGAAGCTGTATCTCGATGGAAAGGATATGGCGCTGCTGCGTGCGCAGGTCGTCGACAGTTTCGGGGTGGTGAATTCTTCGGTCGTGGGGAATGTCACGTTTGCGGTGACGTCGGGGCCGGGTCGGTTGATAGGGTTGGGCGGTGCGCCGGACAGCCACGTGCCGGTGCAGGGGGATTCGCAGGCGTTCTACGGCGGGTTGATCCGGGCCGTGGTGGGAGTGACGCTCGACTGCACGACGCCGTCGCGCAACGTGACGTATCAGATCGACCGCGAGTCGGGGCCGCTCCGGTACTCGCCCACTTGCCCGGCGCCGTTGCCGCCGATCGTGGTCACGGCGACGTCCGAGTCCTTCGGGACAGCCACGGCCACCATCCTGACCTCGTCCGATCCGTCCGACCACCCGTTCGAAGTCGCTCGCGCCACCGCGAACCTGACCGGCTACACGTACTTGGAGGACATCACCAGCTGATGAGAGCTCGGAACCACCTTTTTTGCCACGTCGCTTTTTTCTACACGCCGCCCGAAAAAAAAAAAAAATAGTGTTTAGCCAAGATGGGCGGAAGAAAGTAGAACCCGCATCGTGAAAAAAGACACCAATCTGTACGCCCATAAGATATGATCGTATCGGAAACACAAAACGCAAGAAACTGTACCGCAACGGAAAGGATATTGGCTCTGCTCAGCGCGCAAGTCGTCGACAGTTTCGGGGTGGTCAACTCTTTCGGTCGTTTACCGTGAGGGTCGGTTGATAGGGTTGGGCGGTGCGCCGGACAGCACCACGTGCCGGTGCAGGGGGATTCGCAGGCGTTCTACGGCGGGTTGATCCGGGCCGGTGGTGGGAGTGACGCTCGACTGCACGACGCCGTCGCGCAACGTGACGTATCAGATCGACTGCGAGTCGGGGCCGCTCCGGTACTCGCCCACCTGCCCGGCGCCGTTGCCGCCGATCGTGGTCACGGCGACGTCCGAGTCCTTCGGGACAGCCACGGCCACCATCCTGACCTCGTCCGATCCGTCCGACCCCACCCGTTCGAAGTCGCTCGCGCCACCGCGAACCTGACCGGCTACACGTACTTGGAGGTCATCACCAGCTGATGAGAGCCGCCAAGAATTCCTCGGAACCACCTTTTTTGCCACGTCGCTTTTTTCTACACGCCCGAAAAAAAAAAAAAAAGTAGTGTTCAGCCAGGATGGGCGGAAGAAAGTAGAACCCGCACATCAGGCTGGTGAGATACGGCCTTCGTCGGAACCTTTTTTCCCCCTTTGGCTTCCAATGTTGTTTCGGATCCGTCTGATCGTCCATCCGAAGAGCCAGCCAAAGTCGGCTACTCTCAGATACCGTCGTCACAATGCCGCACCGGCCTTCGTCGGAACCATTTTTTCCCCCTTTGGCTTCCAATGTTGTTTCGGATCCGTCTGATCGTCCATCCGAAGAGCCAGCCAAAGTCTGCTACTCTCAGACCGGCGGGCGAGACCGTTTCTTCCTTCGGGCGCAGTACAACCGTCTTTTCCTCAGCCAACTCCAGCCCTGTAAGTTCCTTGGAGTCGTGATCTCGTCGTGCGTGCAAACAGGTCATCCTCGGAGGGAAACGCTCGCCTCTCTAAGCAAACTTGTTAGAGCACTTGCGGTGCGTCTTGGGGGGTCGAGCTGAGGACCTATGGAACAAGGATATAATGTTGGGCGACAAGCCCTGAGTATTCGAGCCCACTTGCTCCAGGGCAAGGTTGGAAGGGGGACGATTGGGAAACTTAAGGATTCGGAATTAGCAAAATAACGCAAGGCAAATTCCTCCCTCCTCCCGGTGTTCAAGCGCACCACTGGAAAGGGGAGGAGGAAAATCTGTTCCACGAGGACGGTGCAGGTGGGTGGCGTCACCTCCCCCCCTCCCCCCTTGTGAGCCGGTCCATCCCCTCTTGATAGATCGTGATAGACCGAAGAATACAGCTCCAGGGATAGACCTGATAGACCGTGGTGGACCGTGATTCACTGTGATTAACAGCGGCAGGCACTTCGATGCAGTTTCAAGAGATAGGACGGACCGGCTCATCTTGCAAGAACGCAAGGGGGGGGGGGTACAGAGCTTTCCCTTCACGCGCTCGGCAAGGGCCAGCAACAAGCCACGGGGCCTATTGGTCACGCGGCTGCCACCGATTTCCTGCGACAAAGCATCACGGCGCGAGCGTAAGTCTTTGGGGCTGGGCGCTGCACCCATAACCCGCTGAGCCTTGCCGCGGAACCCCCACAGGGTGGGTCGGCGGCTTCGCGATCTCCGGCCTAGGAGTCTTGCCGTTGCCCGCGGGGGTCTTCGGCCGTTGCTCCTGCCGAGAGAACGAACAACGTCTTTTCCTTCTTTTTTTTTCTATTGTCACACACGCCTGCTTCGTAGGAAATACTCGAGGAATCCGCCAGTTGCAAAATCTCAGAGGGTACATCCAGTGTTGTCGGCAGACGTCTGCGTGTGCGTCTGCGTCTGCAGGCAGACCTTACGTTCAGCATGCTGAACGTACTGATTTCAGCACGTTAATTTTCTTACTTTCTTTTTTTGTATAAGCTCCTGCTTTGTAGGAAATGCTTGAGGAGACTGCCAGTTGCGATAGATCAAAGGAGGTAAATGTGCTGTAGCCCACACGAAACACAGGCAAATCTGGGTTTAGTGGCGGGGCGTAAGCGTTCAACAAAAAAGACCCACTTTGTAGTTGCATTGTTTTCTCCCCCTCTAGCCTCCTTCGAAATGTGCACAAGGCAGTCCCTCGAGTATTTTGTACACGTGCTGAAATCAGTACGTTACTATCTTTTCCAGATTCATCTGGGGAATCAACCGCAGTACCTTCCGGTCGGCAGATCCTGCTTGCCAACCACCGCGACACTGGAGGGTTGAGGCCGCAGAGGAGGCAGAGGCAAAGTCATGCAACACTGGCAGGTGAGCCCCCTATGCTCTATTTCTTTTTTTTTGCCTGACTCCAAGACAAAAGAGCTGCGTAAGCCCTGTCTGCAGATTTTTAAGCGAGTTTGAAAGCCTTCCGGCCACCTATCTTGATGAGGGTGGGATGCCTACTAGGCATTCCTCATTCAAGGAGAATAATTGCAATCATCGATCCTCATCACGATGCAAGTTCAAAAGATTTCCCATCCTCTTCAAGATAGGTAGCCGGAAGGCTCTCAAACTCGTTTAATCCGTCAGTGTAGTGCGCGTGCGGCCTAGGACATTTAGGAGCATCACAGACCTGCCATTGGCTCGCGCACCAACCCCACTGCCTGATCAACGGGGGGAATCCGTAGCGCGACTGAAGATGCTGGTGGGTAGCGGATTATAGAGTATCGCGACCCGGCGAAACTCAGGTGCTCCCGTCGTGTCATCGCCAGAGGGGCAGCAGTCAGAAGAAGTTGCTGGAAAATGCAGACGCGTCTGCTGGATCGGCCCCCAGGCCAACCTGCTCGGGTATCCTTCATGTGGACGTGCAGCAGACCTCAGGAATAAAGAAGGCCCAGCGCCAGAGCTTCGAAGTCCGGAGTGTGAGTGCAAATGTGTCCTTGCCGTGCGTGTGGTGCCACGTTGCGACTGCTCAAAAAGGAAACGCTGAGACCGACAGTGATTGTCGTAATCCAACTGACTGGCATTCAGCCGTCTGCGTCTGCAGTTTTTTCGAAAATCGTCCGCAGGCGCGTCTGCAGGCAACACTGGGTACATCCATCTGGGTTTAGTGGCGGGGGGCGTTGGAACGAAGAATAGCCACCTTTGTAGGTGTACTGTTTTCTCCCCCTCGTTTCCTCTGTCGAAAGTAGCACACAGGCGGCCCCTCGAAAAAATTTCCACCCTCAACCAACAACGAGGATCCGGTGCCAAGAGGCCGAAACAGGCTACGCTCCCGCCGAAGACACCCGGGTGTCAACTGACTTTGGGTGGCATGTAAGTGACGTGGCCAAGATAGGTGGCCGGAAGGCTCTCAAAACTGTTTAATGCGTCAGTGTAGTGCGCGTGCAGCGCAGGACACTAAGGAGCATCACAGATGCGCTACTGGGCTCGCTCGTGTGAGCTGGGTTTAGACCGTCGTGAGACAGGTTGGCTTCACCCTGCTGACGGAGAGAGAGCCCATCGGGCCCGCAGCAATACGGGGTTGTACGAGAGGAACTCCCGTTTCTGGTCCCTGGTATCTACGGTTGTTTGATCGTACAGTGCAGTGATGCTACTGCACTATGGATTATGGCTCCCGCCTATGAGTCGCGTGCATACGTTGGCGTTATCGCGAATATAGGACACAGCGCGGCCACCAACAATGAACAAAGAACGGAGGTCGAAAACCCCCAAGTGGCGGTCAATTGGCACGCACTCACTAAACGAAGCGCCTGTCTTTTTTATTGGCTTCACGTTCGGAGTCTTGCTCAATCGTCCTTTGCAGCCTTTGCAACAGGGCATCCCGCCTAGTTGATAGCACCCTTCCGAAAAAAAAGAAAAATAAACTGTAAACGACATGGTTCTATCGTTATATGTTCACGATGTATCGTCACTTCAGATCGATATTCGTGACTGCAGACCAGTGAAAAAAAACCGGCGATCAGTTGCTTCACATGAGCAAAAGAGAAATGGTATTGCGGACCAACGAAGTGACTTTAGTGGTGTGGAAGCGGAGGATGTACCGTGCCCTCATCACCATGGCACGTACGTTCACACTCGCAGTCCGTCGAGTCGATGAACGTCATTCTTCCTTCGATAGACACTTATTCTGGCTACCGGCCGACGCCACCATCCGTTGCTATAGCGATACCACCATGGATAATGCCAACCATTCAACAACTCTCCACCAGTAGAAACCCCCAGCCAAAAGGATTCAACCGCCTTCAGGTGGGTCACTCTGACACTCGCTGGCATTGGAGGGAGGGGAACGACGGAAGAAAGAAGAAGCAAAAGAAAAAGGCCGCACCTGGTCCAGGAACGTGACGGTCAACCACGGCTTGCAAAGCTTGAGTGGGAGGCAGCACAGTGCTACAACCCCGTCCGCTCTGCCCTGCGGCAGCCCGTCTGTACGAGCTAGTGTTCAGCGCAAGCGCCAAGCCCCAAGGTGCGCCACGCCTTGATGCTTTAGTTTGGGAAATCGGTAGCCACTTGACCCGTAGGCCCGTGGCTCTGCAGTACCGCCGAACACGTGAAGCTTGGCTCCCGTGTACAAGGCTTTCCCTGGTACCTGGAAAGACAGGAATAGTTGAGTTGCAGATCTTGACAAAGATAGATGGAAAGAAGAAGGTGTTTTTATTCTTCGCTTTTTCTCACGAACGGGGGGTCGGTCCTGCTTTTGGCTTTGTAGGTTCTCCCGACTCCCCAATTCGTGGTTAGCACAAACTCAAGAGGTCTAGTCAACTATTCCCTGCAGTATTGGCATACTTTCAAAAAAGAAAAAAGAACGAAAAGAACGCAAATCATATCTTCCGAAGTAGCAGGGGGGAGCGTCCGCTCTTGTTGTGGAATGCTTGCCCCCCCATCTCGTCCGCCTGATCCACCCGCATCAGAGAGACCCATTGCTGCTGTTTGCTCAACCACCGCCTCGCTGTGCGTGGCACGTCCTTGTCTCCGTTTCTCCTTCCCTTTCGAGTGGCGCCAATCAAACATGAAGCGAAGCAGGAGAGAAATTGCGTCCTGGGGCCATAGCCATACAGCTCGATTTCGTGCATACCTGTATACCCTGTGTCTATACGTGTATCCTTTATGACGTGTGTATCCTTTATGACGTGTGTATCCTTTATGACGTGTGTATCCTTTTTGACGTGTGTATCCTTTATGACGTGTGTATCCTTTATGACGTGTGCATCCTTTATGACGTGTGTATCCTTTATGACGTGTGTATCCTTTATGACGTGTGTATCCTTTATGACGTGTGTATCCTTTATGACGTGTGTATCCTTTATGACGTGTGTATCCTTTATGACGTGTGTATCCTTTATGACGTGTGTATCCTTTATGACGTGTGTATCCTTTATGACGTGTGTATCCTTTATGACGTGTGTATCCTTTATGACGTGTGTATCCTTTATGACGTGTGTATCCTTTATGACGTGTGTATCCTTTATGACGTGTGTATCCTTTATGACGTGTGTATCCTTTATGACGTGTGTATCCTTTATGACGTGTGTATCCTTTATGACGTGTGTATCCTTTATGACGTGTGTATCCTTTATGACGTGTGTATCCTTTATGACGTGTGTATCCTTTATGACGTGTGTATCCTTTATGACGTGTGTATCCTTTATGACGTGTGTATCCTTTATGACGTGTGTATCCTTTATGACGTGTGTATCCTTTATGACGTGTGTATCCTTTATGACGTGTGTATCCTTTATGACGTGTGTATCCTTTATGACGTGTGTATCCTTTATGACGTGTGTATCCTTTATGACGTGTGTATCCTTTATGACGTGTGTATCCTTTATGACGTGTGTATCCTTTATGACGTGTGTATCCTTTATGACGTGTGTATCCTTTATGACGTGTGTATCCTTTATGACGTGTGTATCCTTTATGACGTGTGTATCCTTTATGACGTGTGTATCCTTTATGACGTGTGTATCCTTTATGACGTGTGTATCCTTTATGACGTGTGTATCCTTTATGACGTGTGTATCCTTTATGACGTGTGTATCCTTTATGACGTGTGTATCCTTTATGACTCGTCTTCCGACGGCCAGCTGACATCTGATTGAGGGTGCACTCGCCCGCACTAAGAACACTTTCACTCTAAAAAGAGACCACCGGGGGGGCGTGCTCGGGGGACGTGGAGGAGAACCCGTTCCGGTTCACGGAGCAGGACTGCATGATGTCGTGCTGCTACGACGAGAACTGCCGCTTCTGGACGTGGCTGCACACGCGGTGCCCTCCATGTTTGCGCCTTCCTTGGATGCTACGATCGGGAAGGGGCTTTTAAGTAGTCGGGACAAGTTCCCCTTCCCCGCGTTCTGCGTGTGGGGTTACCAGCGGGCAACTGCCGCAGCAGCCGCAGATACGTCCTTCGCCCTTGGCTCACTCTCGGGAGGTGTCGCTGCTCACCTACCAGTGTGTTCCTGGTTGTTGCCCTACATTCCTTCGAGGGGGTGGAGTCTTGACCCCCCCCACGTTCTACAAGTTTTTAGTACTAACAATCTTGTGGGTTGCCCTTCAATGTATTGTGCAGGCCAAAAAGACGTAGGCAGCGTGTTTTGGTGGTTGATCAGAATTCCTTACCTGAATACACACAGGGTAGCTACAAGTGGGAAAACGATCAACCGGCACGCACAAACAAAACGAAGCGCCTGTCTTTCTTATAGAGAGAACCCCCGGATCCCTCAGCAAACTTGCACTCTAAAAACCCCCAGGGCCCCCCATCCTAAGGAATCGGGAGAAAAGGACTCCTCGTCGGGCGAGATGCGCGCGAGCCCCCTGCTTCTGGCGGTGCTGTGCCACGTGTCGGGGCAGGCGCACGGCAGGTTCGAAGTCCCGTTTGGAAATGGGTGGCGCTTCCACTTCGGCGACGACCCGGCGGGCCCCTGGGCTCCGGGCCCAACGAGTGCGGCTTCGAAGACGCTACCGGGGCGGCGTGCTCGGGGGACGTGGAGGAGAATCCGTTCCGGTTCACGGAGCAGGGCTGCATGATGTCGTGCTGCTACGACGAGAACTGCCGCTTCGTGGCTGCACACGCGGTGCCTGCACGGCGGGAGGGCGACCAGCTGCGTCCCGAGCAACGGCACCGAAGTCGGCGGGTTCAGGGCGACAGCCCCGCCGTTCATCCGCGACTTCTCCTTCGTGGAGAAGGGCTTCGACGTACTCTTGTGTGTATACTTGTGTATACTTGTGTATACTTGTGTATACTTGTGTATACTTGTGTATACTTGAGTATACTTGTGTATACTTGAGTATACTTGTGTATACGTGTGTATACTTGTGTATACTTGTGTATACTTGTGTATACTTGTGTATACTTGTGCATACTTGTGTATACTTGTGTATACTTGTGTATACTTGTGTATACTTGTGTATACTTGTGTATACTTGTGTATACTTGTGTATACTTGTGTATACTTGTGTATACTTGTGTATACTTGTGTATACTTGTGTATACTTGTGTATACTTGTGTATACTTGTGTATACTTGTGTATACTTGTGTATACTTGTGTATACTTGTGTATACTTGTGTATACTTGTGTATACTTGTGTATACTTGTGTATACTTGTGTATACTTGTGTATACTTGTGTATACTTGTGTATACTTGTGTATACTTGTGTATACTTGTGTATACTTGTGTATACTTGTGTATACTTGTGTATACTTGTGTATACTTGTGTATACTTGTGTATACTTGTGTATACTTGTGTATACTTGTGTATACTTGTGTATACTTGTGTATACTTGTGTATACTTGTGTATACTTGTGTATACTTGTGTATACTTGTGTATACTTGTGTATACTTGTGTATACTTGTGTATACTTGTGTATACTTGTGTATACTTGTGTATACTTGTGCATACTTGTGTATACTTGTGTATACTTGTGTATACTTGTGTATACTTGTGTATACTTGTGTATACATGTGTATACGTGTGTATACTCGTGTATACTTGTGTATACTTGTGTATACTTGTGTATACTTGTGTATACTTGTGTATACATGTGTATACGTGTGTATACTCGTGTATACTTGTGTATACGTCTGTATACTAGGGTATCCTTTGTGACTCGTATTTCGACCGCCGGCCGACGTCTGGTTGTTGACCCGCACGAAATAGCGATCTCAAAACCCCGGATCCTCAAGCGAACCTTGAGTCTAAAAAGTAGTGTCCGAGCCACAGCACCGCAGCATTTTTTTTACCCCCCGGATCCGTCAGCGAACTTACACTCTAAAAACCCCCAGGGCCCCCCATCCTAAGGAACCGGGAGAAAAGGTCTCCTCGTCGGGCGAGATGCGCGCGAGCCCCCTGCTTCTGGCGGTGCTGTGCCACGTGTCGGGGCAGGCGCACGGCAGGTTCGAAGTCCCGTTTGGAAATGGGTGGCGCTTCCACTTCGGTGACGACCCGGCGGGCCCCGGCTCCGGGCCCAACGAGTGCGGCTTCGAAGACGCCACCGGGGCGGCGTGCTCGGGGGACGTGGAGGAGAATCCGTTCCGGTTCACGGAGCAGGACTGCATGATGTCGTGCTGCTACGACGAGAACTGCCGCTTCTGGACGTGGCTGCACACGCGGTGCCTGCACGGCGGGAGGGCTACCAGCTGCGTCCCGAGCAACGGCACCGAAGTCGGCGGGTTCAGGGCGACAGCCCCGCCGTTCATCCGCGACTTCTCCTTCGCGCAGAAGGGCTTCGACGACTCGAAATGGACCCAAGTCGCAACCCCGCACGACTACTCCATCAACCAAACGTACGCAAATGACCCAGCAGACCCTTGGCACGGGTTCCTACCCAGGAACACGTCCTGGTATCGCAAGCACTTCCACGTCCCAGACGCCTGGCGTGGCCAGGAGGTATACCTCCTCTTCGAAGGTGCCAGGCAATACACAGAGGTGTATGTCAACGGAGAGTGGGTGCAGGACCATGCGTCAGGGTACACAGAGTTCACGGTTCGGTTGGACAACGTGTCGTCGCTTGCTTACGGGGAGGGCGTTGAAAACGTGGTTGCCGTGCGGACGGACGGGACGTATGGTTCAGGGCATTGGTACGAAGGCGGCGGGATATACCGGGATGTGCGGATCATCGCGGTGAACGCGTCCGCGCACTTCACCCACGGCGGCGTGTACGTCAACCCGGAGAGTGACGGGCGGAGTGTGCTGCTCTCCGCGGAGGTCGAGAGCAGTTCGACGGCGCTGCGGGGCAATGTGACCGTGACGGTTGAACTCTCCGAGCACAATGGGACGGTCCTCGCGTCCGGAGTGCTCGGCGTGTACACTATCGACCCGGCGGCGCCGCCGGCGGTGTTGACGTACACGTGGAGTTCGGGCCTCCCGCGGCTGCAGAATTGGACCCTCCAGAACCCGCACACGTACGTCGCGACTTTCCGCCTCGGGGATCCAGGGCAGCCGTGGTCTGACACCGTGCGGGTTGTGACAGGCTTCCGAACGACGCGGTTTGGCGCCAAGTTCGCGCTCGGCGGCGTGCCGCTGCAGCTGCAAGGCTTCAGCCACCACACAAGCTTCGCGGGGGTCGGCGCTGTGTCGAACCCGCGGCTGAACCTGTTTCGGGTGCAGACGTCGAAGGCGGTTGGCGCGAACTTCTGGCGGTGCTCGCACAATCCGTACGAGCAGCACCTCTACGAAATTCTCGCGTACACCGGCGTCCTCGCGTGGGACGAAAACAGGGACTTCGGCGTCGAGTACCAAGGGGAGATGCAGACCCTCGTCAAGACGCACCGGAACCACGCGCCGATCGTGCTGTGGAGCTACTGCAACGAGGAGGACTGCGAGAAGATCAGCCAGACTTCGGCAGCCGCCTTTCGGCGCATCGCCGACGACCTGGACCCCCTGCGGGCCACGACTGCGAACAACGAGTACCCGTCGAACATCGACTTTGAGTACCTTGACGTCGTCGGGTTCACGCACGCGCCGAATTCGACGTTCGAGACGTCGCACGCGGACTACCCGGGGGTGCCGCTCCTCCTCAGCGAGTGCTGCCCGTGCTCGGAGAACCGCATGGACTCCCGGACGTTCACGGATTGCATCCGGGTACGCGTTCTTCTCTCTTCCTCGCGAAAAAGAAAATCTAGAAAATTCTCGAAAATCGCCAAAAATGGCCGAAAAGTGTAAAAGTCGGTAAAAATCGGTAGAAATGGGAAACAGCAAAGCGCATGATTAGCTGCTGTCTCCGGCTGCTTCGGCAGTTCGGCAATTACTACTACTAAGCGCGCCAAGAAACGGGCAACGACAGCGAACAACAAGTACCCGTCGAACATCGACTTTGAGTACCTTGACGTCGTCGGGTTCACGCACGCGCCGAATTCGACGTTCGAGACGTCGCACGCGGACTACCCGGGGGTGCCGCTCCTCCTCAGCGAGTGCTGCCCGTGCTCGGAGAACCGCATGGACTCAGTAAAGACACTTCGTACAGTCACAGACATAGTACAGACACACTTAGTACAGACACACTGTTCAGACACATAGTACAGACACTCAATAGAGACACTTAGTACAGTCACAGACACACTGTTCATACAGACAGTACAGACAACCCTAATCTTGCAGGAGACGAACCAACCCGGAACGTTCAGTTACGTAGGCGGCAGCACCGGGGTGTGGACGCTGATGGACTACTTCGGCGAGAGCGTCAAGTGGCCGTTCGTGGCCAGCGCCTTTGGGCAGTTCGACATCGGCGGCTTCCCGAAGGCGCACGCGTGGTGGTACCGCATCAACTGGTTGGCGAAGGTGCCCGCCACGAGCCCGAGCCGGCCCCTCATCAGCGGCGTCGCGTACGTGGCGCGCGTGCTCAACACCTGGACGGAGCCCATGGGCCGCGTCAACGGCTCCGTGTCCACGCTGCGGGCAGCGATGTATTACGACGGCGCCGCTCAGCCGACAGCCGCCGCTGATGTAAACGGGTTCGTGTCTTGGCCAGCCCCTCCGGGGTCCGTAACGAACGTGACCATTGCCGCGGTGTCCACGACCGGGGAAATCCTTGCGTCGCACTCCCTCTTCAAGCCGAAGCCGACGCTGCGCCTGCAACTCGTCATCGACGTCCCTTCCGTTTCCACGGGAACCGGGACGAACCTATACCTCGACGGGCGAGACATGGCGCTCATTCGAGCGCAGGTGGTAGACTCAGACGGGGTGGTCGATTCATCAGCCACAGGGAACGTTACCTTCTCCGTCGCAGGGTCAGGCCGCTTGGTGGGCCTCGGCTCAGCGCCCGACAGCCACTTGCACCAGCAAGGCCGCGTAATGGGGCTGTACGGCGGGTTGATCCGAGCGGTCGCCATGGTCACACTCGACTGCACGTCTCCGAACCTGGACCTGGCCCTTGCCATCGACAGCGACCACGCTCCGCTCGAATACGCCGTGTCGTGCCCGCCTTCCCCCGCCGGCGTCACCATCGAAGCATCGTCAGACTCGTATGGCACCGCGTCCGTCACAGTACCCGTGTCCTCTGACCCTTCGGACCACCCATTCGCAGTGGCGCGAGCGAACGCCAACCTGCGCACGTACACGTACATGGACGACATCGTGAGCTGAAAGCGTCACACTTCCGTTCTTGCTCGGGATCGTTCTGTTCTGTGTTTTTTTTTCTTCTGATTCGCCAAAAAGGTACCAGGGAAAGCCTGCTACACGGGAGCCAAGCTTCACATGTTCGGCGGTACTGCAGAGCCACGGGCCTACGGGTCAAGTGGCTACCGATTTCCCAAACTATAGCATCAAGGCTTGGCGCACCTTGGGGCTTGGCGATCGCGCTGAACACAAGCTCGTCGAGACGGTCAGCCGCAGGGCAGAGCGGACGGGGTTGTGGCACTGTGCTGCCTCCGACTCAGCTTTGCAAGCTGTGGTTGACCGTCACGTTCCTGGAGCAGGAGCGGCCTTTTTCTTCTCTTTCTTCTTCTGATTCGCCAAAATCACTTTACCCGCTTCTCCCAATGTTCGGTGTGGCGGCAAAATTGGGGGAGAGTTTTTGAGCAGGGGAAACAGAAGATTTTAGGTGGGGATGCGACAACCCCATACGATGCTGCGGCAATTTCTTGCCTGTACCCGTGTAGCATAGGGCGCGTGGGTCCTGGCTTGTGTCGAGCAGCGAACCGCCGCCTGCGCAAAGCCGGGCTCACATGTCCTGTCTGCAGACACTCTGAATCTGTCCGACAGCCACGTGCACCAGCAAGGCCGCGTCATGGGGCTGGTTGGCGGGTTGATCCGAGCGGTTGCCATGGTCACACTCGACTGCACGTCTCCGAACCTGGAGCTGGCCCTTGCCATCGACAGCGACCACGCTCCGCTCGAATACGCCGTGTCGTGCCCGCCTTCCCCCGCCGGCGTCACCATCGAAGCCTCTGACCCTTCGGACCACCCATTCGCAGTGGCGCGAGCGAACGCCAACCTGCGCACGTACACGTACATGGACGACATCGTGAGCTGAAAGCGGCACACTTCCGTTCTTGCTCGGGATCGTTCTGTTCTGTGTTTTTTTTTGTATAAGCACCTGCTTTGTAGGAAATGCTTGAGGAGACTGCCAGTTGCGATAGATCAAAGGAGGTAAATGTGCTGTAGCCCACACGAAACACAGGTACATCTGGGTTTAGTGGCGGGCGTAAGCGTTCAACAATTCGCCAAAATACCCGCTTCTACCAATGTTCGGTGTGGCGGAAAAATTGGGGAGAGTTTTTGGGCAGGGGAAACAGAAGATTTTAGGTGGGGATGCGGCAACCCCATACGATGCTGCGGCAATTTCTTGCCTGTACCCGTGTAGCATAGGGCGCGTGGGTCCTGGCGGCTTGTGTCGAGCAGCGAACCGCCGCCTGCGCTAAGCCGGGCTCACATGTCCTGTCTGCAGACACTCTGAATCTGTCTGACCAGCCACGTGCACCAGCAAGGCCGCGTCATGGGGCTGGTCGGCGGGGTGATCCGCGGTTGCCATGGTCACACTCGACTGCACGTCTCCGAACCTGGACCTGGCCCTGGCCATCGACAGCGACCACGCTCCGCTCGAATACGCCGTGTCATGCCCGCCTTCGCCCGCCGGCGTCATCATCGAAGCATCATCAGACTCGTATGGCACCGCGTCCGTCACAGTACCCGCGTCCTCTGACCCTTCGGACCACCCATTCGCAGTGGCGCGAGCGAACGCCAACCTGCGCACCTGCGCACGTACACGTACATGGACGACATCGTGAGCTGAAAGCGGCACACTTCCGTTCTTGTTCGGGATCGTTCTGTTCTGTTTCTTTTTTACATAAGCGCCAGCTTGAAAGGAAATGCTCGACGATGCTGCCCGACAAAGAACAGAAGGGATCCCAAGTGCTGTAACTACCGAACCGCGTGTTGAACGGACGGTCTACCCCTACACGACAATCACACAGTGAGAAAGCAACACACGGTGGCGTGAGCGAAGAACAAATCAGATTGTGCTTGTATTGTAATTGCCCCTTACCTCTATATTTCCTCCCTTCCATTCGGAGTCGAAGCAGCTACGTCGAGTATTTTTCTGATTCGCCAAAATCACTTTACCCGCTTCTACCAACGTTCGGTGTGGCGGCAAAATTGGGGACAGAAAGGAAAAATATTACGTGGGTGTATGCGACAACCATACGAGGCTGTTCGTGTGACGCCTCCTACCTGGGGTTGTACGGCGGGTTAATCTGCGCTGATTCACAGCGCTGTCCTGTATGCAGACACTCAGGTCTGTCCGACAGCCTCTGCACAACGCTGTCCTGTCTGCAGGTACGCAGGTGATGATAGTCATGTGTCCGTTGGCTTCAACGTTGAGGGCTTTTCCACACCCCTTGAGCTGTTGACGATAAGTTCTCTCTTTCTCTCTGAACATCTTACCTCGGGCTTATTTTGGGCCGCGTTGCTGCCCTCAAACCTCGCACTCGTGTGCTTGCTAACACTCGGGCACACCCTCTTTAGCTGCAGCTTCTGAGGCTGGACCTCACCGTGTAGCGAATGATTGGAGGCATTGAGGGAAATCGCTTCCTCGACCTATTCTCAAACTTTAAAAGGGTGCGAGCTTGGGGCTTCATTGAACCCTGACGTAGAGTCTTGGTTCTAAGTGGGGCACTTCTGGTAAGCAGGACTGGCGACGCGGGATGAACCGAGAGCTGACTTATGGTATCCGAGTGATCGCTCATCAGATCCCACAAAGCGACCACCCTGCGCCTACGCGACAACCAGCCGCATCAAAACCCGACGCCAATTGCCGCTAGTAGACGAAAGACGTACAACCAGGCTTTTTTTCTTTTACACAAGCGCCAGCTTGGAAGGAAATGCTCGACATACAAACAACCGAAGGGATCCCAAGTGCTGCAACTACCGAACCACGTGTTGAACGGACGTGAGGCCATGCGGGTCTACCCCTACACGACAAGAAACACCAACACAACAGGTCAAAGTCCTGAGTGAGAAAACAACACACACACACACACACACACAAACGGTGGTGTAAGCAAAGAACACATCAGATTGTACATGCATTGTGTTTGCCCCTCTACGGCTGTATTTCCTCCCTTCCTTTCGGAGTCAAAGCAGCTACGTCGAGTATTTTTTCTTTCCCTCCAGATCTCACCTACCACCCTGGCACGTCGCCTCGTGCTTGTCTGCCAGTGGTAGCTGAGTGTTCGGACGCCAACGTCACGCCTTCTTTCGTGTACAAAGCAGCGGATCCAAAACCACGCATTTTTCCTTTTTCCCTTTCATTTTTCTTGCCTCAGCACGCTGCACAGATCTCACCTACCTGCCGCGTGCTCGTCTGCCGGTGGTAGCTGCTGAGTGTTCGAACGCCAACGTTGCCTTTCTCTTCTTCTTTTTTTGCGTGTCGTGTGTGGATTGTGCAATGTGCAAAATAAAAAAGAACGAACGAGCCCAAACAGTTCATGACTTTCCCTTTGCCCTTGCTCCAGTTTAGATCTCCGCAATGGCTGCGCAGTTGTCGGGACAGAGGCGCTCTGTCTGTTACCAGAAGCGCTGATACTCATGGTCACAACACCGATGGGGCGCAGGCATTTCGCTACGGCATTTGTATTCGTATACCCCGGTCATCACACCAAAGGCCTCTTTCGCGGGCAAGCCAGTACTGGTATGTTGCGAAGGCGATATGGTGCCTAGCCTTAGTTGCCGCCGGATGGCCACAAGACGGATTGTACAGCGCAACCTGAGCTCCCTGTGCGTCCTCTGGATGTAGCTCGGAACTGAGATGCGCTTGAAGCCACTGTCTCCATCCCAATTTTGTTTTTTATTTGACCCTGTTATTATTCGACACATCATGCCTTCCCAATAATTTTTTTATTATTCGACAAATCGAATAACAACACAGTGTTATAATTCGACCCCCCCCTTTACTTTACGTTCATGAAGCACTTGTTTGCCAGGTAATCCAGTCGGCCTGCACAGCCGAGCTGGAGTGGACGTAGCGAGCAGCAGCGCTTCCAGTGAAGAGGAAGAAGGCGTGCTGGACTTCGATAGTGACCGGATGCCTTTTCCACCAACCCGAGTCTCAACAACAAGCGGTGACCATCAGGCTGCAATAGGTGCGCTGAAAGTGTCGCAGCGGGGAGAGGCACCAGTATATTTACAGTGTCACGGCGGGAATGCTGCTGCGCAGTCGTCAAGCCACCCAAGCCCACCGGGCAAACAAGTGCTTCATGAACGTATTCAAGCCCAAACAGCAGGCGCCAACCAGACATACTGAGGATCCCGATGTCTCCGGCACAGTAGCTAGCCAAGGACCGCCTAAACGCAGAAAGATCGACTGGTCTTTGCTGAACCGATCTGACACATCTGCAGCTGTCAGGCTCATGGGCACGCAGACATCCATTTTGGCCTGAGGAAAGTTTGGCCTCCATACAAGACGCCTGCACTGCGCAGTGAATATCGCGAGCCAGAGCATGCACCACGCTGTGGACTCGTTTGTTACCTGAAACTCCGGTTGCAATCCTCATCTTGATCTCGCCGGGAGCTCGCGGCTCGAGAGGACACCAGCCCCGGACACGACGTGTCGTGTCGGCGTGCATCGGTGGTTGAGCCGGAATCGTCGCTCGATGTCAACTCCCGCCGCGGTCCGCTGCCCTTCGTCAAAGCCGATCTGCCGCACCTACTCACTCTTCAGGGCGGTGCAGGTCTCGCTATCGACATTTGGGCATCATGCACTTCATGCCTCCGCCTTGTGTTATTCAAGGTGACTCCGCGCACTGACTCCTTTGGCTTCACGCATCACAGTGAGGCGTTCTTTTTTTGTATAAGCACCTGCTTTGTAGGAAATGCTTGCGGAGACTGCCAGTTGCGATAGATCAAAGGAGGTAAATGTGCTGTAGCCCACACGAAACACAGGTAACCCTGGGTTTAGTGGCGGGCGTAAGCGTTCAACAAAAAAGACCCACTTTGTAGTTGTATTGTTTTCTCCCCCTCTAGCCTCCTTCGAAATGAGCACAAGGCAGTCCCTCGAGTATTTTTTTCTTTTGGGCTTTTGTGGTGCAAGCGCCCTTTTTATGTCACTCGTTGTTTGTACAGATTGCTCCGTTCTTCTCCCTGACTTGTTCCAGGATTAGGATGACACATACTCCTACTACTGGACACTACTGGATACTACGGAGACAAACAGTACGCAGGGCAAGAAGCGACCGACGCGTGACATGACGCGTGCAAAGAGGTAGTCTGTAGCGGCTTGTGCAATCTATCGACACAGATTGTTGCTGCATAACAAGTTCAACTACTACTACTACTGGACTTTTTTGCGGTTAGGGGCCTTCACGTGGCGACACCGTTGACCGCACCTTAATTGAGTCGCGGTCGCCGATCCCAGCATCATGTACTCGATGCGACGCGGAACAAGTGCTGCCAACACCGCCCGGCGAATAGAGGGCCACAAAAGTGGCAAAACCGGTCGGGGGGTGCTTAGCAGCCAATGACCTGATGGCTGAGTGCACACCTAAGCAGGGCCTGCATCCTCGTGTTGTAGCCGTGTTGGGTATAAGGTTTCGTGGGGGCCTGGTCAACCTCTTCATCAATCAGGGCGTATCATCTGTGGCATTTGTTCGAATATACCATGCGCAAGGCGTTTCCACTGCCGGGAGAGCCGTCAGACCCGCCGCCGACTTTTTTGAAGCAGTGCGAAGAGGCGATGTGACATGATATTTTTGGGTTTTACGTAGATGCACCCCCAAACCCGCGGGTGTGCCCCACCCGCAGCGAGTATATGAGACGATGCCAAAACCCCCCCCCTCCCCTTTGCACAAATAAAATGTTTTCGACGTCCGCCCTAACTGGCCCCGAAACCCCATCTGGGCACTTGTGTGCCTTCTGAGGCCCTTTTACCTCCACTTAACCCGCCAAAAACCGTTTAGGGCCCGTTTTCGGCCGCACAGACAGGGGTTCGGGGCCGGCATTCAGTATGGGATGACGTCAAAAACCGAAACCGTACTGGGCATGGTCTCATCCAGCAGATCAAGCGGTGTGACTTAAGGAAAGAGGGGATCGGTCAACGTGTGTTCGACATTCCAAAGGCGCCAAAACTACGCTCGTTCGCGCTGTTGATTGCTCTGGCACTCCAAAGCACAAGACGGCCAAAGGTTAGCAAGCAGTTTCGCCTCTTTGACGAACGACCATCCACTGCCGTATGAAGTCGCATGTGATGTCTGAGTACCCGGAGGCGCAGATGAGCCTATGTCCGCGGTCGCTATATTCACTGCAGTGCAGGCGTCCTTCATGGAGGCCAAAGTTTCCTCAGGCCACGCACACTTTGGGTGTGAGTCCGAGCAGTCTGTGAGGACGCGCAGATATGCGTTGGACAACCCAGCTGGGGAGGCAGAAAACGAGCCACATTTCAGAATATTGTAGATAGACACCCACTCGCACCGCAGACGGTACCCAGTCGTTTTGAGTCATTTCCATGAGAGTTGCTAGCTGGTACACCCGGTTCACCCGCCGCAGATTGACATGCTGTGCGGGCCCAACTTCACCTCTGCCTCTTCCGCGAGCCGCTTGCACTCCGCCTTCCCGATGGCTCCTGCAGGGCCGCCAGCGTCTCCGCTCCGCACCAGCGTGCATCCATCTCGGCGCAAATCAGCACTGCCGACGTCGGCGGGCGGTCGACCTCCTTCACATCCGCGGGGGCGTACACCACGTCTCCCTCCGGGGACCTCGTCACGAAAGCCGGCAGCACCTTCTCCGCGCCGTCGACCCTGCAGACCACGTCTGTCCGCCTGCTGCCCTCCAGAGCTGCCACAGTGACCAAGGCCGAGCCCTCCGGCATCCCCTCACGTCGCACTTTCCGCGCGCTCGCCATGGGCACGAAAGCCACCGTCGCTTCCGCCAGCTTGGTGTGTTCCACCACCGGTACTCCCCAATCCTCCTGCCTCAGCTCAGTTCTCGCCTTCCTCGCTCCTTCGACTGGCTTCTCGCCTTCTCCTGCTTTCTTCTGCCCCCTTTCCCCTGTGGCACCGTACTATACCACAAGGGGCACCACGAGGGCCTAGCACCCTGTGGGCTCAGTACCCGCCATCCCAGTTCTGAAGTGCGTTCATAGGGTGATGGAAATTTGCCTGGTGAAGTGGGGTGCAACAGGAGGGCCATGGGGGTCAACCTTTTGTGTGATCCGAGGTGGTATTTTGACGATTTCGTGACCGATCTTTCCATTCCGTGTCTTCTTGGGAGCAACAGGCACGTATCACACGCGCCCCCGGTATAATCTAAGTATTATTATATCGGGCCGAACTTGTCCAAGGGGGGTCGTCATTTTTTTCTAAACCCCCGGGAACAGAGAGACCACCTGCGCTCATATCATCAAAGATTGGTCGATTTAGTGACACCTTTGGTGACTGTATGCGCTGCAATAGGATGGTCATTTTTGAACGGTCGCCAGGAGAATGACTGATTTATTCAGTGACAATATTGTAGCCATATTTCACTCGGGAGCGGTTTCGGCCCGAGTGGAGGTATTTCCCAAGCCGAAGGCGAGGGAAATACCGGAACGAGGGCCGAAACCGCTCCCGAGTGAAATATCGCTCAATATTGTCACTGAATTATACGTTTTATTCCACGACCAAAAAAAACGAGAAGGGTTTGTAATGGGCGCGTGACGGGCATACCGTGTGACACAGCGATAGCTCTTCGTCGTTAGGGAGAGAAGATGGATAGGGAGGGAGAAGAAGTCGAGGAGGAAGACGTTGGGCAGACGTTGGATGACGTTGGCATTTCGCAGCGATTTACCGTACCATCTTCAATTTTTTGGGGGTCTGGGTGGGAGTAGGTCTCCTGGACGATTTTGCGATTTGTGTCTCGGGTGCAAAGACATTTTTGGCATCGGGAACCATTTTTCACGAGGGACTTGTGAGAGCGGGCACATCTCTCTTGCGCTCGCCATTCTCGGTTTCCCCTCGTCTGAGCAGTGAATCGGGAGCGCTTCCCGGCAGTCCCACCTGTGGCTTAAGCTGTGGCAGTCAAGCTGTGGCAGACACAAAAATATAGTGTGGTACTCATCGGCGTGCCGATGACTTCCCACTGTTGTAGTCCACACGAAGCAAAGGTAAATCTGGGTTTAGTGGCGGGCGTAAGTGTTCAACAAAAAAGACCGACTTTGTGGTTGTATTGTTTTCTCCACCTTCCTCGAGTTTTCTTTTTACATAAGCGCCAGCTTGAAAGGAAATGCTCGACGATGCTGCCCGACAAAGAACAGAAGGGATCCCAAGTGCTGTAACTACCGAACCACGTGTTGAACGAACGTGAGGTCATGCGGGTCTACCCCTACACGACAAAAAAGGTGGTGTAAGCGAAGAACAAATCAGATTGTGTTTGTATTGTATTTGCCCCTTACCTCTATATTTCCCCCCTTTCATTCGGAGTCGAAGCAGCTACGTCGAGTATTTTTTAACACCTTGGAAAAAAGATGTACCGGAACTATTTGCGTGTGGAACTTTTTCCTCTCATCGATTGTAAAAAGACGTATTTGCACTTTCTTGAGCTGCGTGAAAGCTACGAGAGACATGTAGTTACCCAGCTGTAGTTCTCACGCCGCTTTTCAATGTATTGGGAAGTGTCCAATTCAGGTAGGAAGGCTCTTGATCGTCTCTGTGCGCTTCCCAGTAATCCGCCAGTTTGTTACGGAGTTGTTCATAAGTCAAACTGAGGAACAAGCAGTTCCCGTTACCGGCTACGGATCGTGGCTGTAATCCTACTTGTCTCAGTCTGGCTGGAAGTTTCAGCTCGCATTTGAGAAGGCTATCACGTGGGTCCTCTTCTTGGATGTTTGGTAGTCTGGCGGATGGGAAATAATTGGAGATCAGGCGCGGGGGACGTCGTCGTTGCAGAGGTGGGCCTTTTCGAACCTTCTGATCATCTTCGCCACAACGCCACGACTCCCGACCTCAACACCCTTGTTGCGAAGCGCGTAGACGAGAATTTTGCCGTGAACGCAGCATCATCGCAGATGGCATGAGGTCGACAAAGCCTCGATAATGGAGGTAAGAAGTCACCTCTGCTCAAGAGGCAAGATGAGTGGACATCGCTTGATACCATAAATGTCCACCATAACGCCCCGCGCCCGTCGACCCTTCTTGTCTTTTTGTCCATCCATGATGGGGTACCAGGGAAAGCCTGCTACACGGGAGCCAAGCTTCACGTGTTCGGCAGTACTGCAGAGCCACGGGCCTACGGGTCAAGTGGCTACCGATTTCCCACACTAAAGCATCAAGGCTTGGCGCACCTTGGGGCTTGGCGCTCGCGCTGAACACAAGCTCGTCGAGACGGTCAGCCGCAGGGCAGAGCGGACGGGGTTGTGGCACTGTGCTGCCTCCGACTCAAGCTTTGCAAGCTGTGGTTGACCGTCACGTTCCTGGACCAGGAGCGGCCTTTTGCTCTCTTTTGTCCATCCATGATGAACTCAAGCATGGCGTCGCGGAGGGTGCTGTCGGACGCGCCAGCGAAGCCTTGGATTCCGCGTTCAAACAGCTCAGCCCCCCTCGTCGACCGGGCCTTTTTGGATGTGTATCCTCACATCGTTTCATGCACACCGGCCCCCTCCTGCAAGTCGCCCTGGAAGAAGGCTGCAGTCCTCTCCATGACCATGCGCTTCTGAAAGCGAGGAAACCATCAAAGTTCTTCTTCGGCCTACTCGTTTATGTTCTTCTATGAGTGGAAATTCCGCGTAGTATGAGACAATGCATTTTTGGAACCATTGTTTCAGAGATTGCGTTGCGATGCGCCGAAGTTAGGCAAACGTTCTTGCACAAGTTCCAGCACACCGTGGTGGAAGACTGTTTTCAGCTTCTGAATGCGATGACCTCTATTCAGCAACAGGTAACGTACTAGCTGAATTTCTCTCAGCGCGTCATGCCAGTTGTTGCGCAAGTTGTTCTATCATTCGTTGCCTACCATTGATGAACGAACCTTACTGGTTTGAAGTGCCTGCTTCTTGTTTTATCATTGACTGAAAGTCTGACAAAGCTGAGGTGGTCGCTGGTGCTTTGTTCACACGTCGCGAGACGCGTGAAAGCCCTGTGCGATGACCCGCTCACCGCCCGATGGTCGACGCTGATCACGACGTATTCGGTCTAAGAAGCCCCGGCACCGGAATAGCCGATTGCGTTTTCCTTGCGGGGCTGCGGGAACAGCTGCTGAGGAACGCTTGTCAGTTGTTGACGGGGCAGGTTTAGTGGCCGATGTCGTGCGGAGCCGTTTGTGTGTTCGCAGTATATCGGGTTGGTGGGTTTGCTTTCTTTTCGCTGAAGCCGTAACAACAGGAAGCAGAATAGGCGAAGCAGACCTTTTTAGGGCGCCCGCCACAATCCCTTCGGTCCTTTACGTTCCAGAACCGGATGCCATCCATCAGGAAGTCGTGAGCATCAGCCGGTGGAGGACCGTTCTTCGATATCAGCATCTCTTGGCTGATTGTTTCCACCTCCACCCGGTTTCTGTTTGCGATCGCACGGTGGTGCGCTCACATCTTGCTCCAACTTTTTGCCCACCACAGCCTGTTTTGTTGTCAGTGAACGCCATCTCAAACAACCAAAACTTTAATACAAGATTTTGCGGACAATTCAGCGAAGAGGCAAAAGGGAAAAAAATAAACCCAGGAGCAGGAGCGGAGCAGGGAGAGATGGTTGACCTCACTCTCCCTGATGCTGTCGTGACTCGGCCTGACAAGCCCCCCTCCGGGGAGTCACGGGGGATGGCCCCCTCAGCAGCAGTCTCTAAGGGCCCCCGGTCGGTTTAGTGGGTAGCGTTCGGCCACCATAGCTCCACGAACGTAGTCCCACACTGGTGGCAACCGTCACCGGAAGGGGCACCATCGGGCGGTGTTGTCGGAGCATAGACAGCGACGGCAGGAAGAACCCCACCGACAATGCAGAAGAGGACAACAGATTCAAAAAGCCCCACTCGGCACGGCCGCCGATACAAGTAAACATGCGAACGTGTGTTGAAAGCAGCAGAAGACGAAGTGGTAGCACAGAAGAGCGGAATCTGGTATCAGAAAACCTCAGCATCCACATGTGACGACATTCTGCATCATTAGCTTGTTGTTACCTGTTTGCTCGTGTCAGATCGCCAGCAAAAGAAAGCAGTGAGCTTCAGCGACTGCTCTGCGCAAACGAGACCGCTACGACACGCAAGAAGGGGCCGAGCCAAGTCGAAGAACATCCCAGGAAGGGCCCTGAAGAGCCAGAGACCTCGCCAGAAGACGGAGGAAGAGAAGTGCCCGCTGGTAGATCAAAAGAAGAAGGTGTTCCCCCCTCTGAAAGGAGAGCCAAAAAGTGGCCGGAAACGGACACCAGACGGATGCACAGAAGGTATCCTGTAGGACCCCTCAGCATGAGGAGCCTTCCGGCGTTTCTTTTAAAAGAAACGGAAACGTTTCCGTTTCCGTTTCCTCATTTAGAAAAAAACAACTAAAAGCAACGGCGTTTCCATCCAACTTAGCCGTAGGGGGGGGGGGGAATGTCACCTGGACCCGCGTCCAATGTTTTTGAAATTTTGCAAAGGCAAAAAGCATGCATTCCGAGCAAAACTTCAACTCAAACACCACCCTCCGGGGGAAATGGTCAGAAGTGTTTTTATTCCGCCGTTTGCGACGATTTTTTACCCGAGGGGTTACCCGTATACTTACTTGATTTCAACAAACACACGGCTGTACTCCACGACAGGAGTTACCCGTACTTGATTTCTACACACACCTCCTGAAAACCTGGGCCATACTCCGCGACAGGACGGGAGTACACACACAACACATGGGTGAAGAAGCTGCAGCGACGCAGCCGACGGCCGAAGAGGCCGAGGAGCTGTACAGCGAGGGTGCGGGGCTCCTCTCCTCCGGCAAAGTGGCCGAGGGCTGGGACAGGTGGCAGCGGGCGGCCGCCGCGGGCCACCCGGGCGCCCAGTACAACGTGGGCGTGTACTGCCAGCAGCAGGGCGAGCACGCAGCGGCGGCCGGCTGGTGGTACACGGCCGCCATGCACGGAGACAGCGACGCGCAGTGCAACCTGGGCGTCTGCTACCTGAAGGGGCAAGGTGTGGACCAAGACGTGTTCCCCGCCGTCCAGTGGCTGCACCTCGCCACGTTGGCAGGCGACACACACGCACCGGAGGTCCTCGCAAAGCTTCCCCCGCAGATTGTGTACGAAGTAGTCTCGCAGCCGGAGTTGCTGCCGCGTCTCGCCACAGCCACTTCTTGGCTGCAAGCAAAAAGCGACCCGCCGTCGGCCAAAACAAAGCTTACCGAAGACGACGCCCGCAGTGCGAAGAAACACAAGAGCGGCAATGGAGAAGGAAGCTAGCTGCCGTTTTTTGCGCAGACGGCGGCCATGCACGGTGGCATCGACGCCGCGGTGCAACCTGGTCAAAGTGTAGGCCAAGACCTGTCTTCCCCGCCGTCCAGTGGCTGCACCTCGCCACGTTGGCAGGCGACACACACGCATCGGAGGTCCTCGCAAAGCTTCCCCCGCAGATTGTGTACGAAGTAGTCTCGCAGCCGGAGTTGCTGCCGCGTCTCGCCACAGCCATTTCTTGGCTGCAAGCAAAAAGCGATCTGCCGTCGGCCGAAACAAAGCTACCCGAAGACGACGCCCACAGTGCGAAGAAAGGAGCTAGCTGCGTGCATGCACTTCTTGTTTTCCATGCAGAGTCTGTGTGAGAGAGCACCAGTACGCTGCTGCTATGCACGGAGAGACAGCGCCGCGCAGCTGAGCATCTGCGACCTGAAGAGTTAACGCGGCAAGACCTGTTTTCCCCGGCTGCACTCGGCAAAGCTTCCCCCCAGATTGTGTACGAAGTAGTCTCGCAGCCGGAGTTGCTGCCGCGTCTCGCCACAGCCACCCCTTGGCTGCAACCGAAGGGTGTCCAAAAGTGGCTAACCGAATACAATGTCCACAGAGCGAAGAAACACAAGAGCAGCAGTGCACGTCTTTTTTCCACAAAGAGAGCACCAATGCGCGACTGTCATGCACGGAGACAGCGACACGGTATCTGCTATAGGCCAAGACCTGTTTTACCCGCCGTCCGTCGTCTGCACCTGGCCACGTTGGCAGGCGACACACGTGCACTGAAGCTTCTTGCGAAGCTTCTCCCACAGATTGGCTCGTCAGCCAAAGCAAAGCTTCCCGAAGATGGAGTCCACAGCGCGAAGAAACACAGTGGAGAAGGGAGCTAGCTGCCCCCCCGCACCATTTCTTCCCACGCAGCTTATGAGAGAGCAACCTGTACGCGATTCTGCTCGTCGTTTGGTTCGTCGGGTTGCATCCACAGTCCCTAGCCCCACACACACACTCTTACGGATGCGCTTCAGCATCTAGACCACGCCTGGCGTGCCTTAGCTTGTCTGCGATTGCCCTCGTGGGTTTTGGTTACTTACTGCGGGTTGAGCGTGTGGGGAGAGCGTGCCGCGATGCCTTCCCACTTCTTGGGCCCCGCAGTCTTGGTCTGCACCTTAGGAAGAAGACCAGACTCAGCTAGTTCACGCGGTGTCACTTTTAGGACTCCGTGGGTGGCGATTCCTTCGTCGAAGTAAGTCTCCAGGAATGGGGCTGAGCTGATCGGCAGGTATCCCTCAGGCTAAATATCTCCCGGAGGCCGCTAGTAGTAGCGGCAAGGCAGAGTCCGAGTCTGAACCGGTGTTCTACGGATACCCGGAATGTGGCGAAGGTGCTGCTTGGGGCACCAACTGGCGACGAGGTAAGTCTCCAGGAATGGGGCTGAGCTGATCGGCAGGTATCCCTCAGGCTAAATATCTCCCGGAGGCCGCTAGTAGTAGTGGCAAGGCAGAGTCCGAGTCTGAACCGGTGTTCTACGGATACCTGGGATGTGGCGAATGTGCTGCTTGGGGCACCAACTGGCGTCGAGGTAAGTCTCCTGGAATGGGGTATCCACAGAGGGTGAGAGTCTCGTATTTCCTCGACGAGCCATGTTGGTTAATTAATTCCTTGCTAGCACGAGTCGCTCGGTTTGGGAATGCTGAGCTAATCGGCAGGTATCCCTCTGCTAAGGCGTCGCGCCGCCCCGCCGACCGCCTTCAGATCCACGAGGAAGATCCGACTTGCAATGGCCCCGCAGTCTTGGTCTGGACCCTGGAAGCCATCCAGTTTCGGGACCGGTGCATTCGGCAACTGAGTTATTACTATTGGATGCCGACTTCCATGGCCACCGTCCTGCTGTCAAGATGAACCGACATCTGATGAGCGATCCCTCGGACACCTTAGGTCAGCTCTCGGTTCATCCCGCGTCGCCAGTCCTGCTTAATAGACGAGCACTGGCCTGCGCACGGAATACCCACCTCTCCAGGGCATGGTGCCACCTCGCGAGGGCACAACACCAACAGACTCTGATTCAAAGTGGTTGGTGCGTTTGTGGGTGTTCGTTGTGGACATCGATGTGATGTCTCGCGGGGCTGAGCTTCGGGGAGCAGCTTGCGCAACCCCAACATTTCACTTTGAACATAGGTCGAAGTTGCGGCATGACTGTTGGTGATGTAAGCGATGCGCGTGCGCTTTTTTTTGTGTTAACAACGCATTGTTGGTACTAAAAATTAGTAGTTGGCAGCGTACTAAAAGCAACTCACCAAATCAGGTGAAACCGCTAGTGCGCACAAACAAACACTGTAACTGCACGCATCAGACGTATTGCCCTGCGATGCAGATTAAGGCCAAGATTCGACTTGCGCCGAGTGCAATCCCAAATGCCAGCACTAGCGGGTCTCCAGACGGGTCTCCTTGGGCTGCGAAGCGAAGCACCAAAAGCGCGCCTGAGCGCGATGATCAAGATGAGCTTAGGAGGCAAAATCATGATACGTGGTGACGTGCGAAGAGATAACCGCGATGCCGGCGATGCAGATTATCGCCACAGATTCTTTGCACTCTAACCCAAAGCGGGTCTTTGTACGGGCTGCCTTGATGTTACTTTAATCAAACTCACACAAAGCTGAAACTAACCCAAAACTATCACATTCTATCAGCAGTCTATCCGTTTGGACCGGCTCATAAACATGCCACCTCATATTCCGTAAACCGCACTGTCCCGAAAACGCATTCTCACTAGGGTGGCCAAAGGAGGGCGTGGGTGCCGGGGCGTTGCAATGCCATGTGGATCGAAGGGGTCACCGATGCGCACGAAGACGGCGACGACGACGGAAAGGACAGCGGCGACGACGCGCGCGGCAGCGCGGTGCGCTGGGCGCCGTTCGCGGGGCAGAGCCAGCTGCCGGGGCGCGGCTGGTCCGTGTCGCTGGGCGGCGCCTCGTTCTCGGGCGGGACCCCCGTAGGGGTTGGCGGAGGCAGCGCGGGGCCCGGGTTCCTGCAGAGCGTTTCGGAGGCGGCGCTCAGCCTCGCTGCAGCGGAGCTCGCGGAGGCGTTCACCCGGCAGCCGCCGGCTTGCCTCCAGCCCCAGCACGCAAACCGCTTTCGGCAAGCCAGCGAAGAACTCCTTAAAAGAAAGACAGTCTCCCGCAAGCTAGTCAAGCACGGATGAAGGCCACGTCGGCGGATTCTGCTCAAACACTAAAAACCAATAATTCCCCCCTCTTCTTGTTCGAAAAAGTCTTGCCTCCAGCCCCAGCACGCAAACCGCCTTCGGCAAGACAGCGAAGAACTCCTTAAAAGAAAGGCAGTCTCCCGCAAGCTCGTCAAGCACGGATGAAGGCCACGTCGGCGGATTCTGCTCAAACACTAAAACCCAATATTTCCCCTCTCTTTGTGTTCGAAAAAGTCTCGTTGGTGTGAGTATCGTGCGCATGCACGAGAGACAGTGTTCTGCCGAGGCGTTGAGCTGAAAATGCAAGAGAGCCAGTGTTCTGCCTACACGTTAAGCTTAGCTATTTCACCGCCCTGTAAATCACACTGTCCCGGATTTCCCCCCCTCAGGTGACACCACTCTTTATCTTCAACCATTCATCAGGGCGCGGGGGTCAGGGCGTTGCAATGCCATGTGGATCGAAGGGGTCACCGATGCGCACGAAGACGGCGACGACGACGGCAAGGACAGCGGCGACGACGCGCGCGGCAGCGCGGTGCGCTGGGCGCCGTTCGCTGGGCAGAGCCAGCTGCCGGGGCGCGGCTGGTCCGTGTCGCTGGGCGGCGCCTCGTTCTCGGGCGGGACCCCCGTAGGGGTTGGCGGAGGCAGCGCCCTGCCGCCGGGGCCCGGGTTCCTGCAGAGCGTTTCGGAGGCGGCGCTCAGCCTCACCGCAGCGGAGCTCGCGGAGGCGTTCACCCGGCAGCCGCCGGCTTGCCTCCAGCCCCAGCACGCAAACCGCCTTCGGCAAGACAGCGAAGAACTCCTTAAAAGAGAGGCAGTCTCCCGCAAGCTAGTCAAGGACCGGATGAAGGCCACGTCGGCGGTTCAACCAGAGGCAGTCGACCTCTTCTTGCGGTGCTACGTCGGGGCCGTCGTGCCCCAAGCGCCCCTTGCAGCCCTCAAGCGCTTCCTCTTCTCGGCGCCGCCACACGTTGCCGAGGAGCACCAAAAAGAAGCGATCGCCGTGTACGAAGCCGAGCTCAAGGCAGCGCTCTCGCTGCGGCGGAAGGGCAAGACCGTCAGCCCCCCCCCAGAGGCATCTGCCGGCACCGCGCCAGCGTCCACTGGGGGGGGCGGCGCACCGGTTGCCGCGAGGCCGGCGGTGCTGGAGCTCCGGATGTATATCACCGGGGTGCTGATCCCTTCCAGCAGCGAGCTGCAGGCCGCTAGGAAGCGGGATGTCTGCCCTGTCGCCGTGGCCCCTTCGCGGCACTTCGTCAACGAGGTGCCGCAGGCGGCGTCGCCGGAGCAGGAGCAACGGGTCTACGTCGAAGTCACGATGAAAAACCCGAATCCGTCTCGCCCCCTGAGGTTCCACCTCACGTCGGCAGGGGCAGCACCCCCCTTGAAGCCGCGTGAGGCGGCGGAGAAGAAGGCCCGTCCGGTGGGAGGCGACGCCGGCCGCGGCGTGCTGTCGGTCAGCGGCCGCAGCATGAGCATGTACCAGAATCTCCTCGCCACCTCCGCCACCACCGGCACGCAGCAACCGGTCGAGCGCAGAGTGTCCAACGGCAGCCAACCCGACGCTGCGGAGCTGCTTTGGCCGTCCCCCAGCCGCAACGGCTGCGGCCCCGCCGCACCCCCTCCCAAGGCTGACGACGCACCCCCCGAGGTGGATCACCCGCAGGCACCCGCCGCGTACGACTTCTTGGTCCTCGCGCAGGGAGGAGAGCTCACGAAGAAGTCGCCCAGCAAGCCGGTGCCGATTTCCGCGATTTTTCGCCCGGGGGCGGGTGCCGGCGGGCTGCGCGAGATGCTCATCCTTGAGTCGGACTACGGCTTCCGGCAGTTCGTCACGCTCGTGGTGCCCGCGGAGACGATCGCGCCGGGGGCGCCTGTCCACGTTACCGGCGTGGTTTTCGACGAGGGTTTCTGGGTTCCCCCCGCGCTGCGGAGCTACCGGAAGGCACTCGAATCCAGCGGAGCACTTGATACGCGGGACCTCTTCAGCCTCTCCCGCGTCCGGCGTTCACCGGCACCCGCGGCAGTCGGCGCGCCGTGCCAATCGCCGGCGCTGCCGAAGAACCCGTTTGCCCTGGCGGACGGTCTCCTCGACTACGTGACGCGGCTGCCCGGAGGCTTGCTCGGGTTTCTGACCGAGTCCGTTGTCGTGCCTGCCCACGACGCCCTGGGCCTGGCCGCGCGGCCGGCCGTGGCGCCGGCGCACCAGCACATTGTGTGGTGGCTGCTCAAGTTCCTGTCGCGGCTGCTGCTCAACAGCAGGGTCAACGGGCTCCGCGGCAGGTTCCTCGCGGCGTCGGTGTACACCGCCTTCTTCCAGATCCCGGCCGGCAGGCTCTCCCGCTGCATCGCCCTGCACCAGGAGGCAACGCTGATCGTCGACCTCATGATCACCCAGTTCCATCAGGGAACCACGTAGTCGCGAGTCTCCGAAACTACCAGACGCCAAACCTGCGAACACAGCATGCTGCAGACAAAAGGACGGTTGCTCGCTGCGGAATGCCGCAAAGAAACACCAGTTCCACCACCTAGTCTGGAGTTTCCGACTCTACCCGACGCCAAACCTGCAAACGCAGCATGCTACGGACAAAAGACGGTTGCTCGCTGCGGAAAGCCGGAGACACAGAAACACAGCATGTTACCAGTTCCATCGGGGAACCACCTAGTTTGGGGTGCGGTGCCAAAGCTGCAAAGACAGCCGCTGTCAGGGAAAGGGACGGTTGTGTGACCTCGTCTACCGGAAGGCACTCGAATCCAGCAAAGCACTTGATACGCGGGACCTCTTCAGCCTCTCCCGCGTCCGCCGTTCGGCGGCACCCGCAGATAACGCGCCGTGCCACTCGGCGGTGCGAAGAACCCGTTTGCCCTGGTGGATGGTCTCCTCGACTACGTGACTGGAGGCTTGCGCGGGCTTCTGACCGAGTCCGTCGTCGTGCCTGCCCACGACGCCCTGGGCCTGGCCGCGCGGCGGCGCCGGCGCACCAGCACATCGTGTGGTGCTGCTCAAGTTCCTGTCGCGGCTGCTGCTCAACAGCAGGGTCAACGGGCTCCGCGGCAGGCTCGCCTTCTTCCAGATCCCGGCCGGCAGGCTCTCCCGCTGCATCGCCCTGCACCAGGAGGCAACGCTGATCGTCGACCTCATGATCACCCAGTTCCATCAGGGAACCACCTAGTCTGGGAGTTTCCGACTCTACCCGACGCCAAACCTGCAAACGCAGCATGCTACGGACAAAAGACGGTTGCTCGCTGCGGAAAGCCGGAGACACAAAAACACAGCATGTTACCAGTTCCATCGGGGAATCACCTAGTTTGGGGTGCGGTGCCAAAGCTGCAAAGACAGCCGCAGTCAGGGAAAGGGACGGTTGTGTGACCTCGTCTACCGGAAGGCACTCGAATCCAGCAAAGCACTTGCTACGCGGGACCTCTTCAGCCTCTCCCGCGTCCGCCGTTCGGCGGCACCCGCAGATAACGCGCCGTGCCACTCGGCGGTGCGAAGAACCCGTTTGCCCTGGTGGATGGTCTCCTCGACTACGTGACTGGAGGCTTGCGCGGGCTTCTGACCGAGTCCGTCGTCGTGCCTGCCCACGACGCCCTGGGCCTGGCCGCGCGGCGGCGCCGGCTCACCAGCACATTGTGTGGTGGCTGCTCAAGTTCCTGTCGCGGCTGCTGCTCAACAGCAGGGTCAACGGGCTCCGCGGCAGGCTCCTCGCGGCGTCGGTGTACACCGCCTTCTTCCAGATCCCGGCCGGCAGAATCTCCCGCTGCATCGCCCTGCACCAGGAGGCAACGCTGATCGTCGACCTCACGATCACCCAGTTCCATCAGGGAACCACCTAGTCTCGGAGTTTCCGACTCTACCCGACGCCAAACCTGCAAACACAGCACGCCGACTTGGGACGGTTGCTCGCTGCGTGAAGCTGTAATTACTGAAGCACAGCATGTTGCCAGTTCCATCGGGGAACCACGTAGTCTGGTCTTTACGACTCTACCCGACGCCAAACCTGCAAACACAGCATGCTGCAGACAAAGGACGGTCGCTAGCTGCGGAACGCCGCAATCACTGAAGCACAGCATGTTGCCAGTCTACTCGACTACGTGACGCGGCTGCCCGGAGGCTTGCTCGGGTTTCTGACCGAGTCCGTCGTCGTGCCTGCCCACGACGCCCTGGGCCTGGCCGCGCGGCCGGCCGTGGCGCCGGCGCACCAGCACATTGTGTGGTGGCTGCTCAAGTTCCTGTCGCGGCTGCTGCTCAACAGCAGGGTCAACGGGCTCCGCGGCAGGCTCGCCTTCTTCCAGATCCCGGCCGGCAGGCTCTCCCGCTGCATCGCCCTGCACCAGGAGGCAACGCTGATCGTCGACCTCATGGTCACCCCCGCTCCATCAGGAAACCACGTAGTCCGGGAGTTTCCGACTCTACCCGACGCCAAACCTGCGAACACAGCATGTCGCCGACTGGCAGCATTTACTCAGCTTCATCACCACCCAGTTCCATCGGGGAACCACGCAGTCTCGAGTTTCCGACTCTACCCGACGCCAAACCTGCAAACACAGCATGCTACAGACGAAGGACGGTTGCTGCGGAAAGCCGCAATCACTGAAGCACAGCATGTTGCCGTTTGACCAGACTACTACGGACGTGTGCTCGACATCATGATCACTCAGTACCAGCAGAGGTACCTCTGCGACACCACCCGGCGCCAAAAGCTGCAAACACACAGCCACCTGGTTTGGGCTTCGACTCATCCGATGCCAAAGCTGACAAACACAGCATGTTACTGATTTGATACGGTTGCGCGACCTCGTGATACCGGCAGGGGACTACCTAGTTTGGGCTACAACTCACCCAATGTCATAGCTACATACACAGCCACCTGGTTTGGGCTTCGACTCATCCGATGCCAAACTAGTTTGGGCTACGACACTCACCTAATGTCATAGCTACAAACACACAGCCACACTGGTTTGGGCTTCGACTCATCCGACGCCAAAGCTGCAAACACAGCATGCTACAGACGAAGGACGGTTGCTGCGGAAAGCCGCAATCACTGAAGCACAGCATGTTGCCGTTTGACCAGACTACTACGGACGTGTGCTCGACATCATGATCACTCAGTACCAGCAGAGGTACCTCTGCGACACCACCCGGCGCCAAAAGCTGCAAACACACAGCCACCTGGTTTGGGCTTCGACTCATCCGATGCCAAAGCTGACAAACACAGCATGTTACTGATTTGATACGGTTGCGCGACCTCGTGATACCGGCAGGGGACTACCTAGTTTGGGCTACAACTCACCCAATGTCATAGCTACATACACAGCCACCTGGTTTGGGCTTCGACTCATCCGATGCCAAACTAGTTTGGGCTACGACACTCACCTAATGTCATAGCTACAAACACACAGCCACACTGGTTTGGGCTTCGACTCATCCGACGCCAAAGCTGCAAACACAGCATGTTACCGACTTGAAACGGTTGCGCGACCTCGTGATACCGGCAGGGGACTACCTAGTTTGGGCTACAACTCACCCAACGTCATAGCTACATACACAGCCACCTGGTTTGAGCTTCGACTCATCCTATGCCAAACTAGTTTGGGCTACGACACTCACCTAATGTCGTAGCTACAAACACACAGCCACACTGGTTTGGGCTTCGACTCATCCTATGCCAAACTAGTTTGGGCTACGACACTCACCTAATGCCATAGCTACAAAACCACAGCCACACTGGTTTGGGCTTCGACTCATCCTATGCCAAACTAGTTTGGGCTACGACACTCACCTATTGTCATAGCTACAAATACACAGCCACACTGGTTTGGGCTTCGACTCATCCGATGCCAAACTAGTTTGGGCTACGACACTCACCTAATGTCATAGCTACAAAAACACAGCCACACTGGTTTGGGCTTCGACTCATCCGACGCCCAAACACAGCATGTTACCGACTTGAAACGGTTGCGTGACCTCGTGATACCGGCAGGGGACTACCTAGTTTGGGCTACAACCCAATGTCATAGCTACATACACAGCCACCTGGTTGAGCTTCGACTCATCCGACGCCAAAGCTGCGAACATAAGCAGTGCTAGGGACCTTTACTCGATCTACTCCTTCTTTTTCCCCGAGCCGTAAGTGCGTACCAACAAAGGAAGCGCCAGATCCGTTTCTTTTCTGCATAAGCACCTGCTTTGTAGGAAATACTTGAGGAGACTGCCAGTTGCGATAGATCAAAGAAGGTAAACGTGCTGTAGCCCACACGAAACACAGGTAAAGCTGGGTTTAGTGGCGGGCGTTCAACAAAAATGCCGAAGCAACTCGATAGGTCGGGCGCGGTGAGTTGGGTGAAGAGGGTGGTGGCGGGCGTAAGCGTTCAACAAAAACATGGCAAAGCGAATTTCTTCTTGGTGTCGGTCGCAACAGTTACAAACATGGCTAGCCGTGGTTAAAGTGTATAAGCATACCTACTACCCTCATACTACCCGCCTCACAGCCTCAATGGCCAACCGGAGACCCTAAAACACCGAACCTCTAAACCACAATAAACGCCAAAAAAAGACCCACTTTGTAGTTGTATTGTTTCTCCCCCTCCCCCAAAGTGGGTCTTTTTCGTTGAACGCTTCCTAAACCCAGATTTACGTGTGTTTCGTGTGGGCTACAACACATTTATCTCCTTTGATCTATTGCAACTGGCAGTCTCCTCGAGCATTTCCTACAAAGCAGGTGCTTATACAAAAGTAACAAAACGAAGCGCCTGTCTTTTTAAAGAAGCCCCGTCCTGTTTGTCCCAGTTCCAGTTTTCTCCCGCACTTTTCCTTCCAGGTGAATTGTCATTGCCGGGAGGTGGATGCTAGGGTAATCCGTAGACCTTGCAAAGCCGACTTCAACCTAGCATCCACACTATAGCAGTTCGTCTTCTACCACGGCAGGTCGTGGATAATAGTGGATAATGGCCGAAACTACAGCTACAGAGAACACTCATCAATCCTAACGGAACCTACCACGGCAGGTCGTGGATAATAGGTGGATAATGGCCGAAACTGAAACTACAGCTACAGAGAACACTCATCAATCCTAACGGAACCTACCACGGCAGGTCGTGGATAATAGGTGGATAATGGCCGAAACTGAAACTACAGCTACAGAGTACACTCATCAATCCTAGCGGAACCTACCACGGCAGGTCGTGGATAGTAGTTGAAGTGAAGACCCCCCGCAGCTTGCTCCTTGGCGACTCTGACCTACCTATTCAAAGGACCCCCTGCTTCCCATGGTGTAAAAAAACACCGACTTGGCGAAGAGAAAGAAAAGCCTCAGAACAGTCTCGGAATGTTCGTCATTCCGGCGGAGCTCTACGAATTTCAAATTTACCAAAACAGTTTAAACCTTCAGACTCGGATAAAAAGATAAATAAAAAACAGAAAGGTCCCAGCCATACCCACACCCTACTAAATATCCCCAACTAGCCTTTACTGCCGACTGTAGATACATGGAAACACGGATCCTGAAAACTCGAAACAGTCTAGAAAGGCAAGGACGCCTCAACCGGCCGAGAAACACTGTAACCTCGCTTTGACCTAACTTTTCAAAGGACCCCCACCACCTCCGCCTCCCATAGCGTAATAACACCGAGTCGTGAAAAGAAAGAAGGCACCTCGGAACCGTCTCGGAATGTTCGTCATTCGGGTGTGTGCGGAGTTGAACGGCGTCAAGCACAACGTGGAGGTTGGGTTTCCGGCGAAGCCGAACATCTCTGAGTTGGCGGCGGAGGTGGAGCGGCTGTTCGAGCCGGAGACGTGGCTGCGCGGGGAAGAAGAGAGCTGCCGCCGGCTGCGGGTCGACGGGTTTCTAGTGCTCCTCGAAGGCACCCGGCGGTGGGACGCGCTGAGGATGATGGGGCAGGTCCGCCACCGGACCCAGCTACGTGCGGGATGCAGAGAGGGCAAAGCCCCGGCGGCGAAGACAGCGACGACGCCGCCCTGGCGGAGCTCTGCGAATTTCAAACTTCTAGACTCGGATTTAAACACAGAAATGCACCAGCCAATACCCACACTTTACTAAAGAACGCCAACTAACCTTTACTGTCGACGGTAGATACATGGAAACACAAATCCTTAAAAACTCGAAACAGTCTAGAAAGGTAAGAAGGCCTCAACCGGCCGAAACACTGTAACTTCGCTTTGACCTAACTTTTCAAAGGACCCCCACCTCCGCCTCCGATGGCGTAAAAAAAAAAAAACACCGACTTGGCGAAGAGAAAGAAAAGCCTCGGAACAGTCTCGGAATGTTCGTCATTCGGGTGTGTGCGGAGTTGAACGGCGTCAAGCACAACGTGGAGGTCGGGTTTCCGGCGAAGCCGAACATCTCTGAGTTGGCGGCGGAGGTGGAGCGGCTGTTCGAGCTGGAGACGTGGCTGCGCGGGGAAGAAGAGAGCTGCCGCCGGCTGCGGGTCGACGGGTTTCTAGTGTTCCTCGAAGGCACCCGGCGGTGGGACGCGCTGAGGATGATGGGGCAGGTCCGCCACCGGACCCAGCTACGTGCGCGCTGCAGAGAGGGCAAAGCCCCGGCGTCGAAGACAGCGACGACGCCGCCCTGGCGGAGCTCTGCGAATTTCAAGTTGTACCAAACTTCTAGACTCGGATTAAAACACAGAAATGTACCAGCCATTACCCACACTTTACTAAAGAACGCCAACTAGCCTTTACTGTCGACGGTAGATACATGGAAACACAAATCCTTAAAAACTCGAAACAGTCTAGAAAGGTAAGAAGGCCTCAACCGGCCGAAACACTGTAACTTCGCTTTGACCTAACTTTTCAAAGGACCCCCACCTCCGCCTCCGATGGCGTAAAAAAAAAAAAACACCGACTTGGCGAAGAGAAAGAAAAGCCTCGGAACAGTCTCGGAATGTTCGTCATTCGGGTGTGTGCGGAGTTGAACGGCGTCAAGCACAACGTGGAGGTCGGGTTTCCGGCGAAGCCGAACATCTCTGAGTTGGCGGCGGAGGTGGAGCGGCTGTTCGAGCTGGAGACGTGGCTGCGCGGGGAAGAAGAGAGCTGCCGCCGGCTGCGGGTCGACGGGTTTCTAGTGTTCCTCGAAGGCACCCGGCGGTGGGACGCGCTGAGGATGATGGGGCAGGTCCGCCACCGGACCCAGCTACGTGCGCGCTGCAGAGAGGGCAAAGCCCCGGCGGCGAAGACAGCGACGACGCCGCCCTGGCGGAGCTCTGCGAATTTCAAACTTCTAGACTCGGATTAAAACACAGAAATGCACCAGCCAATACCCACACTTTACTAAAGAACGCCAACTAGCCTTTACTGTCGACGGTAGATACATGGAAACACAAATCCTTAAAAACTCGAAACAGTCTAGAAAGGTAAGAAGGCCTCAACCGGCCGAGAAACACTGTAACTTCGCTTTGACCTAACTTTTCAAAGGACCCCCACCTCCGCCTCCGATGGCGTAAAAAAAAAAAAACACCGACTTGGCGAAGAGAAAGAAAAGCCTCGGAACAGTCTCGGAATGTTCGTCATTCGGGTGTGTGCGGAGTTGAACGGCGTCAAGCACAACGTGGAGGTCGGGTTTCCGGCGAAGCCGAACATCGATGAGTTGGCGGCGGAGGTGGAGCGGCTGTTCGAGCTGGAGACGTGGCTGCGCGGGGAAGAAGAGAGCTGCCGCCGGCTGCGGGTCGACGGGTTTCTAGTGTTCCTCGAAGGCACTCGGCGGTGGGACGCGCTGAAGATGATGGGGCAGGTCCGCCACCGGACGCAGCTGTACGCGCTGCAGAGAGGGCCAAGCCCCGGCGGCGAAGACAGCGACGACGCCGTGTTGGCGGAGCCCTGTGACGAACCCTCCGAAGCTGACCGCTTTCCCCTGCCCCCCGGGGAGACGGATGCTGCGTGGTTCGTGAAGAGGAGGGAAGGCGAAAAAAAAAGGGAAGCAGCCCTCGCTTCGTGTGCGGCCAACCCGCCGAGAGCCACCCCGCGGTGGAAGACTCCGACCATGGAGCCGCCTCACTCTGCGCGGCGCATTCGGCGGCTGCAGGCGACGACTCCTTGGTCGCCCCTGCCCGAAGCGCCCGCGTGGGACACCCGCACTGCCCGGTACCGGCCGGCGGCAGACCCGCCGCGCCGGCACGAGTGGCCGCCCGCACCCCCCCTTGAAGACCTGGGCCAGCGGCGGCAGCGGCAGGAGGAGCAGCAGCAGCAGCAGCAGCAGCAACGCTCCCGCAGCACCACCCAGGCCTTCGACTCGCCAAGGCACGAGGGTGAGTGTCTGCCGTTTCCTGGGGATTCCGCGGATGACCCGTCTTGGCAGGCATCCGAGTGGCCCCCCGCACCCCCTCAGGAAGATAGAGTCCAGCAGCAGCAGCAGCACTCCTACAGCCCGGCTCAGGCCTTCGATTCGCCTTCTGCGCGCAGTCGGCGGAGAAGGGACAAGATTGATGCCCTGGGGTTTGTTGAGGACTCCCCGCAGGAAGACCTAATCCAACAGCGGCAGCAGCAGCAGCAGCACTCCTACAGCCCGTCCCAGGCCTTCGACTCGCCTTCTGCGCGCAGTCGGCGGAGAAGGCACAAGGGGGACACCCTGGGGTTCCTCGAGGACTCCCCGTCGTGGCGGGCTCCCGAGTGGCCCCCCGCACCTCCCGAAAGAGACCCGATCCAGCACCCCCGCAACCCCACCCAGGCCTCCGGCTCGCCTGCTGCCCGCAGTCGGCGGAGACGGCACCGAAGTGCTCCCTTGGTGTTCGTTGAGGATTTCGCGGATGATCCTTCGTCTCCCTGCGCCGCTGCAAGCCGGTACCCCGTGGGTTCACAAGGGTCCCCCGCGGGCGGTTCCGCGTTCGCCTACTCCGATTCTGAAGAAGAAAGAGCGTACCAAGCGTGGCGGATGAAGGAACAGGACCAGCTGCCCGGCCGTGCTGCTTCCGCGTATTACTTCCGCGACGACAGCTCCGATTCCGACTGGTTGGACACCAAGCGCGATCCGTACTCGATGCCTCCCTCTGCTGGCTACACGGATAGAGGCGGTGAGGCGGCACTGCCGCACTGGTCTTCCGTTGGCCGGTCTTCTGCGCATGCTTTCGCGTCTCCTTCCAAGCATCGCTACTGAGAAGTCGGATGCTTTCTGTGCTGTCCATTGAAAACGCTGAGGATTCTGTGTATGCTGCTCAATCCCTGGCTTCTGATGGGAGCACGTCAGAGTTTGTCTACCCGATTCTGGAGAAGAAAGAGGCTTGGTACTCTCTTAGCGTGAAGGACCGAGGAACAGGACCAGCTGCCCGGCCGCGCTTCTTCCGCGTATTACTTCCGCGACGACAGCTCCGAACTCCGACTGGTTGGATACAAGCGTGACCCGTACTCGATGCCTCCGTCTGCCGGCTACACGGATAGAGGAGGTGAGGCGGCACTGCCGCACTGGTCTTCCGTTGGCCGGTCTTCTGCGCATGCTTTCGCGTCTCCTTCCAAGCATCGTCGAGCATACCTCATGAAATTTTATGCTGCATAGAAAATGCTGAGGATTGTGTACACTGCTCAATCCCTGGCTTCTGGCACGTCAGAGTTTGTTTACGTTGATCCCAGCCGTCCTTCTGCGTTCGAATCCCGCGACGACGGTTGTGAAGACAGATGTCTCCGCTTCCTAACCAGGCATCTTTGGTCACAGACCTACCTATGTTGGACTGACCAGCTAAACTGCTAAACTAAACCACTGGACTTGTGGGCAGGATTTCTTGAACGAATGCGTTTGCTATCATTGCAAAGAGACGGACGGCAGCCATGCGGCCCAGCCGCACTCAGTTTTTCGAGTGCCAGCAGCACGTAAAAAAAGAGGGATTGCCTCCTTTTTAACTCCCAGGGAAAGGAAAACATACGTACTGCAGGTTTCCCGGCGAAGGCCCAACCGTGTACAACTTTGAAGGAAGCCGGCTATGGCGCCAATTCGTGGGCTTGGCTTCCTGATGATGACAATCCATTGTAAACTAGAAAGAGAACGCGGGCATTCGGGGAGGAATGCAGGAATGTTAACCGGCAAGCAACAACTCTCTGTACGAAAAGAAGAAGAAAGAAGAAAAAGAAAAAAGAAAAAGAAAAAGGCCGCTCCTGGTCCAGGAACGTGACGGTCAACCACAGCTTGCAAAGCTTGAGTCGGAGGCAGCACAGTGTCACAACCCCGTCCGCTCTGCCCTGCGGCTGACCGTCTCGACGAGCTAGTGTTCAGCGCGAGCGACAAGCCCCAAGGTGCGCCAAGTCTTGATGCTTTAGTTTGGGAAATCGGTAGCCACTTGACCCGTAGGCCCGTGGCTCTGCAGTACCGCCGAACACGTGAAACTTGGCTCCCGTGTAGCAGGCTTTCCCTGGTACAGAACGAAAAAAAAGAAAATGGGTCCCAGCACCGAACGTTTTCCTTTTGATTCCTTTTTCTGGTCTTGTGATGTCGTCGAGTCCGTCTGGAGCGTGCGCTCCATTACTAACGGTTGCTGCGGGAATTCCGCAGAGCAGTGTTGCCAAGCCGCCGAGCAGTGTTGCCAACGAATTGCACTTACGATGGGGTAACCCCCGAGATAGCCGCTGAATGGTGAGGACGGGAACCCAGGTCCCCTGGGACCTCGCGCTGAACGCGGGCACGAAAAACAAGACCAGCAAACCGGCGTGGGTGGGTGGGAACTTTTGTTGTCCGACTCCTTTGGAATCCGGTGCCCAACACCTTCCTAGTGAGTGGCTCGTTGCGCGCTTAGCATTCCCAGCCCAAAACTGTGATGTCATTAATAATATGAATGCATTGTAAACACGAAAGAGAACGCGCGTGTTTGGGAGAAGATTAGCCTAACGATCATACTCACTGACATGTCAATTCACTAGCAGGCTATTCCTCCCCCCGGCACGTACAAACAAACACACACCCGATTCTTTTCCCCGAATAACGTCACCCCGCTTTAGGCCCGGGGGCCCTCGCATGGCGTGCGGGTTTGGAGCATGGCGGATTGGTTCGAAGCCGTCCGGCGTGGCGACGTTGAGAGGGTGGACGCCCTGCTGGAGCAGGCAGCCGTGAAGAGTCTGGACCTCGACGACTACGTGCGGTGGGTGAACCGGCGTGGGCCGGCCGGAGAGCTGGCGTTGGTGGCGGCGGCCGAGCAGGGCGACGAAGAGATGGTGCGGGCCTTGTTGAAGGGCGCGGCATCCGTCAACGCAGCTGATGCCAGGGGGCAAACCCCGTTGCTGGCTTCCGTGCGGGGCAACCCGCGGGTGTCTGAGCGGCTGCTGTACGCTGGGGCAGACATCCACGACGCGAGGGTCCTCTGCCTTGCGGCACAGTCCGGCCTTCACCCCCTCGCGCTGCAGCTGCTGGACCGCGGCGTCGATCCCAGGGCCCGCTGCCCCACCACGGGGCGCGCGCCGCACGAGTTGGCCGCGGCCGCTTCGCCGCCGCTGGCGGCGCTGCTCCTGCGCCGCGTGCGGCTGAAAGAGGCGGCCGGGTTCCTCGTGTGGCAGACCCGCCGCCCCGTCATCGACGAGCGGTACCGTTTGGTTTCCGGTCTCCAGAGGCACGTCGTCGCATTTCTGGTCTAACCTAGCGAACCCGCAAGATTGTTAGTAGGCCAAAACGTCCACACGCTAGGTTAGACCAGAAATACGACGACGTGCCTCTGAAGGCCGGAAACCAAACGGTGGCGGGTCTGTGAAAAGGCAACCCGCAAGATTGTTAGTAGGTCAAAACGTCCACACGCTAGGTTAGACCAGAAATGCGACGACGTGCCTCTGGAGACCGGAGACCAAACGGTGGCGGGTCTGTTAAAAGGCAACCCGCAAGATTGTTAGTAGGTCAAAACGTCCACACGCTAGGTTAGACCAGAAATGCGACGACGTGCCTCTGAAGGCCGGAAACCAAACGGTGGCGGGTCTGTGAAAAGGCAACCCGCAAGATTGTTAGGTAGGTCAAAACGTCCACACGCTAGGTTAGACCAGAAATGCGACGACGTGCCTCTGAAGGCCGGAAACCAAACGGTGGCGGGTCTGTGAAAAGGCAACCCGCAAGATTGTTAGTAGGTCAAAACGTCCACACGCATTTGTGGTCCAACCTAGCGTGTGGACGTTTTGACCTTCCAACCTAGCGTGTGGACGTTTTGACCTGCTAACAACCTTGCGGGTTTGCCTTTTCACAGACCCGCCACCGTTTGGTTTCCGGTCTCCAGAGGCACGTCGTCGCATTTCTGGTCAAGGCTAGCGTGTGGACGTTTTGACCGGTCCTCTGCCTCCGGCCTTCACCCCCTCGCACTGCAGCTGCTGGACCGCGGCGTCGATCCCAGGGCCCGCTGCCCCACCACGGGGCGCGCGCCGCACGAGTTGGCCGCGGCCGCTTCGCCGCCGCTGGCGGCGCTGCTCCTGCGCCGCGTGCGGCTGAAAGTGGCGGCCGGGTTCCTCGTGTGGCAGACCCGCCGCCCCGTCATCGACGAGCGGTACCGTTTGGTTTCCGGTCTCCAGAGGCACGTCGTCGCATTTCTGGTCTAACCTAGCGAACCCGCAAGATTGTTAGTAGGCCAAAACGTCCACACGCTAGGTTAGACCAGAAATGCGACGACGTGCCTCTGAAGGCCGGAAACCAAACGGTGGCGGGTCTGTGAAAAGGCAACCCGCAAGATTGTTAGTAGGTCAAAACGTCCACACGCTAGGTTAGACCAGAAATGCGACGACGTGCCTCTGAAGGCCGGAAACCAAACGGTGGCGGGTCTGTGAAAAGGCAACCCGCAAGATTGTTAGTAGGTCAAAACGTCCACACGCATTTGTGGTCCAACCTAGCGTGTGGACGTTTTGACCTGCTAACAACCTTGCGGGTTTGCCTTTTCACAGACCCGCCACCGTTTGGTTTCCGGTCTCCAGAGGCACGTCGTCGCATTTCTGGTCTAACCTAGCGTGTGGACGTTTTGACCTACCTAACAATCTTGCGGGTTTGCCTTTTCACAGACCCGCCACCGTTTGGTTTCCGGTCTCCAGAGGCACGTCGTCGCATTTCTGGTCTAACCTAGCGTGTGGACGTTTTGACCTACCTAACAATCTTGCGGGTTTGCCTTTTCACAGACCCGCCACCGTTTGGTTTCCGGTCTCCAGAGGCACGTCGTCGCATTTCTGGTCTAACCTAGCGTGTGGACGTTTTGACCTACCTAACAATCTTGCGGGTTTGCCTTTTCACAGACCCGCCACCGTTTGGTTTCCGGTCTCCAGAGGCACGTCGTCGCATTTCTGGTCTAAGCTAGCGTGTGGACGTTTTGACCGGTCCTCTGCCTTGCGGCACAGTCCGGCCTTCACCCCCTCGCACTGCAGCTGCTGGACCGCGGCGTCGATCCCAGGGCCCGCTGCCCCACCACGGGGCGCGCGCCGCACGAGTTGGCCGCGGCCGCTTCGCCGTCGCTGGCGGCGCTGCCGTTTGGTTTCCGGGCTCCAAGTGCACGTTGTCGCATTCTTTCCTGACCACTGCTATTAATCAAGAAACGAGAGCGTTGGGGATCCAAGATGATCCAGATGCCGCCGTAGTCCGCTGCTGTTAACAATGACCGCCCACCGTTTCTAACCCAAAGAAATCTATTTACACACCGTCCGCCAGGACAGTTGGACCTGAGCCTTCCTCGGCTCAAGGAGCTACCGCTCTCCCCTTTTCCAGCAACGCGTTTCTCTTCGAATGGGCGGTAGCTAAGCGAGACGGAGCCAGTGTAGGGGACGTGGGTAAGCACGAACGCAATGACAGCAGAGTAGTTGCAGTGCGTGCGAGAGCAGGATCCCAGGCCTAAGTAGTAGGAATTGACAGATAGCTTCTGACCTCATCGCACTCGGTCTAGGCTTGCGCAATCGCACTCTCAGGTATTGGCGTGGGTAATCAACTTAACGTAGTTCGCCACGCCATCCCAGAATTTTGGGACCAGAATTTGGACCAGAATTCGGACCCAGAATTTGGACCCAGAATTTGGACCCAGAATTTGGACCAGAATTTGGACCCAGAATTTGGACCCAGAATTTGGACCCAGAATTTGGATCCAGAATTTGGATCCAGAATTTGGACCCAGAATTTGGACCCAGAATTTGGACCCAGAATTTGGACCCAGAATTTGGACCCAGAATTTGGACCCAGAATTTGGACCCAGAATTTGGACCCAGAATTTGGACCCAGAATTTGGACCCAGAATTTGGACCCAGAATTTGGACCCAGAATTTGGACCCAGAATTTGGACCCAGAATTTGGACCCAGAATTTGGACCCAGAATTTGGACCCAGAATTTGGATCCAGAATTTGGACCCAGAATTTGGACCCAGAATTTGGACCCAGAATTTGGACCCAGAATTTGGATCCAGAATTTGGACCCAGAATTTGGATCCAGAATTTGGATCCAGAATTTGGACCCAGAATTTGGACCCAGAATTTGGATCCAGAATTTGGATCCAGAATTTGGACCCAGAATTTGGACCCAGAATTTGGACCCAGAATTTGGACCCAGAATTTGGACCCAGAATTTGGACCCAGAATTTGGACCCAGAATTTGGACCCAGAATTTGGACCCAGAATTTGGACCCAGAATTTGGACGCAGAATTTGGACGCAGAATTTGGACCCAGAATTTGGACCCAGAATTTGGACCCAGAATTTGGACCCAGAATTTGGACCCAGAATTTGGACCAGAATTTGGACCCAGAATTTGGACCCAGAATTTGGACCCAGAATTTGGACCCAGAATTTGGACCCAGAATTTGGACCCAGAATTTGGACCCAGAATTTGGACCCAGAATTTGGACCCAGAATTTGGACCCAGAATTTGGACCCAGAATTTGGATCCAGAATTTGGACCCAGAATTTGGTACCAGAATTTGGACCCAGAATTTGGACCCAGAAGTTTGCGCCAGGCGCTCTCGCTAGTATCCCAATACATCACCGTCGAGATGCGAAAGGGGGTGAGGCAGGGAGCGACTCTGGGGCAAGGGGTCCGGTCCTACATGCCGAAGCACCGCGGACAGCGGGAAGGGCCACCGCCGAGCCCGCCCGGTAGCGGCGTGGTGGGGGATGACGTGGGTAAGCACGCGACTCCGTATGGAGGGTTTGCTTGCCTTGAGGTCAGCGGCGGGCTCCGCCGCAGCGTGATCGCAGCGCAGGAGAAGATCCCGAAGGCCTGGTTGTACGAAGGGGAAGGAGCGCGCGACGGCATCGTCAAGGACCTGCACGTCACCCTCCTCCTCAAAGTCCCCAACCACTACAACGAGGCGATCTCCGGCCTCCGCAAGGCCGCCGAGAGCCACCCGAAGGTGGAGTACACAATCGCACCACCCGAGGTTTCCGCATGCTCCCGCATCAAAACGGCTGAAGTCATTTGCGTGTCGTGCTCAGTAGTGTCGCCGCACGTCGAGTCCCTTCGCAGCCACTGCATGCGCGCTGTCGAGTCGTACTGTAGGTACCCAGGCGCTGGGCACCTGACGTTGGCTTACGTCCACAAGCGATTCGAGGAGCCGTTGAACAGGCTAGTGGAAGAAATCAACGGCGGGACGGACTGGAGCAAAGTGACGGGCGTCGCCAGCAGCGTCAGCCTCCGCATGCGGAGAGACGGAACGCACCAGCTTGCCTTAGGTGCTGCGTGAGGTGCCCACTGCCGCAGCACGAATCTCAACCGTGAGGTGTGTCAACCTTGTGGCCAAGGGTGCGCTCCGCTGCAGTGTGGTCGTAGCGCAGGAGAAGATTCCGAAGGCATTGCACGAAGGGGTAGGCGTGCGTGACGGCATCGTCAAGACCTGCACGTCACGCTCCTCCTCATAGTCCGCAGGCTTACGTCCACAAGCGATTCGAGGAGCCTTTGAACAGGCTGGTGGCGGAAATCAACGGCGGGACGGACTGGAGCAGAGTGACGGGCGTCGCTAGCAGCGTCAGCCTCCGCATGCGGAGAGACGGAACGCACCAGCTTGCCTTGGGTACTGCGTGAGGCGGGCTGCCGCAACACAAAGCCCAACCGTGAGGTGTGCCAACCTCGTTCAACGGTGCGCTGTGTCCGCTGCAGTGTGGTCGCAGCGCAGGACAATATTCCGAAAGCATTGCACGAAGGGGTAGATGTTCAAAGACCTGCACGTCATGCTCCTCCTCAAATATTTCAGGCCTCCGCAAGGTCACTGAGAGACATACGAACGTGTTGAACACGGCTGGTGGCGGAAGTCAACGGCGAGGCGGACTGGAGCAAAGTGACGGGCGTCGCCAACAGCCATCCTCATGCGGAGGGACGGAACACACCAGCTTGCCTTGGGGACTGAGTGAGATGGGCCGCCGCAACCCGAGTCCCAACCTTTCGCCGACGATGGACAACGAAAGGGCGGACAAAGATCTTGCCCCAAAACTTATGGGGGCACTCGCCAAGACACAGCATGAAAGCTGTCGAGAACCACTCCGCAAAGTTGAACGAAGCCATCGGCGCATCCTGCGCTCAGTTTCGCCACCGCGATCGACCCGAAGATCCTGACTACGAAAACACAAGCCGCCGTCGTCCAATCTTGAACAAGGAAGGCGGCAACTAGAGAAGTGGTGTGCATACAGTCAGATTAGCGTCTGACTTTTCCGTCGGTTTGCTGGAAACAAGCGGTGAACCACTCGGTCGCAACCAAAAGGATAGCCCACACATGCGGAGCTGATATTTTGCTGTTGTGCTTTTCGACTGTATTTTTTTCACCGCAAACGGTGTTGTGTGCACCTCGTTCTTCGTCACCATGTACTCCAGCATCGGGTGGGGGAGTTAACTGTGCGGTCAAAGAGTCGGGAGTGGGTACACCCGCAAATCCGAGGTGTGCCAAGTGTAAAGCTCAGTGGACACCCGCAACCAGGTGGTCTGTATTCACACTGGATTTGCGGGTGTGTGTGGTCTCTTTTAAAATGGATTGTGTCTGGCGCTCTCTCTCCCTTAGGGTTGCCGCCCGAGGGAACCGGCTGTGAGCCGAAACCCGACGCCGGTCTCTCCGGATTGCACCATCGCGGCGGATCACAAAGCACCCGCCCTGCACGAGGCACGCGCCCAAGACCCGTGCACGGCTACCGTAGCACCCTCCATGTTTGCACCTTCCTCGGATGCTACGGTCGGGAAGGGGGCTTCAATGTAGTTGGGAAAACACGTTCCCCTTCCCCGCGTTCTGCGTGTGGGGTTGCCACCGGGGAACGCCGCCGGTACGTCCTTCGCCCTTGGCTCACTTTCGTATTTTGCGTACAGGGCCACCGGCTTCAAGCAGCGGTGACACACGTTAGAGGGTGTCACCGAGTGCATCTCTTACCGCAGTGTGGGGTGCTATTCGTTAGCTCCCGCTCGCGCGAGCTACACCCTCTCTATCTGTTGCTCCCCTGCCACGTATGTAGTGGCTGCTGATGCATACCACGATACCATACAACGTAGGATGGCTGCTGGTGCGACCACATACCGTCCTACAGCACGTAGAGGATACTGCTGGTGCTGTGTGGTTGGTGGCTGCTGATAGCATACCATCCACCGTACAGCGTACCACGCAGCGGAGGACATTACCTTACTACGCTGTGGTGGAAACATCCACTACCACTGTGTGGTACACCCGTAGTATCCTCGCGCGACGTAGCGGCTCGCTCGACCCCTTGCCCTCGGCGCGAATGCCACCATACCCCATGTCTTTCACCCTCGTTCTGGAGCGGTGACAGTGCGATTTTCCGAACGCAGAGAGATGCGTCTTTACCAATGGCAAAAAAGTACTGTGGTGCAGCTGTGCAGCAACAGTACAACTGCACAACAGTGCCTTAGCCCAACAACACACGAAGCCGCAAAGTAGCAGATGAAAACACCTCCAGGCTCCCCCCTCGCGGGGAAAGCCAAAAAGAGCACACACTCTCTCTCTCTCTCACCCACTGGCAAAATGCGACTCTGCGAAAAGATCGCCCTGAGCATAGCGGTCGGGATCTTCGCCTCCGGCCTCCGGGTGGCCCTCGCGCCGCTGGAGGCAGAGCCGGCCGTGCCGTCCCTGCCCCACCAGCTGCAGCAGAAACCTGCCGCGAAGCCCGCCGCCGCCGCCCCGAACGCCACCGCCGAGCCCTCGGACACGCCGCAGCCGCCGCTCGACCCGTTCTGGACCCCCCGAGACGACCCCCCCGCAGAGACCGTGCCCCACTACCCGCCCGCGCAGCCGACAGACCGCAGCCGACAGACTTCGACGTGATCGCTGAAACGCTGCAGCCAACTGCATAACTAAACAACTGTACATCAGTGCCTTAGCCCAACAACACACGAAGCCGCAAAGTAGCACATGAAAACTCGCCCAGGCACCCCCCTCGCGGGGAAATCCAAAAAGAGCAGACACACACACACACACTCTCTCTCTCTCTCACCCACTGGCAAAATGCGACTCTGCGAAAAGATCGCCCTGAGCATAGCGGTCGGGATCTTCGCCTCCGGCCTCCGGCTGGCCCTCGCGCCGCTGGAGGCAGAGCCGGCCGTGCCGTCCCTGCCCCACCAGCTGCAGCAGAAACCTGCCGCGAAGCCCACCGCCGCCGCCGCCGCCGCAGCCGCCGCTCGACCCGTTCTGGACCCCCCGAGACGACCCCCCCGCAGAGACCGTGCCCCACTACCCGCCCGCGCAGCCGACAGACCGCAGCCGACAGACTTCGACGTGATCGCTGAAACGCTGCAGCCCAACTGCACAACTAAACAACTGTACAACAGTGCCTTAGCCCAACAACACACGAAGCCGCAAAGTAGCACATGAAAACTCCTCCAGGCTCCCCCCTTGCGGGGAAATCCAAAAAGAGCAGACACACACACACTCTCTCTCTCTCTCTCACCCACTGGGAAAATGCGACTCTGCGAAAAGATCGCCCTGAGCATAGCAGTCGGGATCTTCGCCTCCGGCCTCCGGGTGGCCCTCGCGCCGCTGGAGGCAGAGCCGGCCGTGCCGTCCCTGCCCCACCAGCTGCAGCAGAAACCTGCCGCGAAGCCCGCCGCCGCCGCCGCCCCGAACGCCACCGCCGAGCCCTCGGACATGCCGCAGCCGCCGCTCGACCCGTTCTGGACCCCCCGAGACGACCCCCCCGCAGAGACCGTGCCCCACTACCCGCCCGCGCAGCCGACAGACTTCGACGTGTTCGCGGAAGCGCTCGTCTCGAAGTTCAGCGGCGGACGCCACGAGCCGCCTACCCCCCGCGGGATCGCGATCAAGCGCTGCAACCGGGTCTACGCGACGCCCGTTTGCATCTCGCGGGACGCCGGCTCGGCCGGCTCCCACACAAAAAAGGGATACACCCCCTTCATCAGGCCCGGGAAGCACGACCATGGCGCCGTGCGGCTGCGGGTGGGGGAGGCAGTTGACCCGCAGAAGGTGGTCATCTGCAACGAGGGAGAGGCGCGCAGGGTGCCGCTGGAGGCCGCGGGGAAGGCGGCGCTGCGGTTGTCGGCGGCCGAAGACGGGCGGCTGGTGCTCGTGGTCGCCCCGTGCTGGGACAGCTACGGGTACCACCTGTGGAGCTGCGTCGTCGGCGTGCACTCCGCCCTGATCGAGCACGGGGTACAACTCCCCAGGGACAAGCGGCACGTCCGAATCGCGGTTTTGAAGTCGGCTTGGAGCACCCACCGTTTCGGATCCCACACAACGTGGGATGACCCCACCCCTTACTCAGCTGGCCTCCAGGCATCCACCCAGTGGCAGGCTTGGCGGGCCGTCGTCGACACGCCTTCCAGCGTGGCGACGCTCCCGCACTGGGAGGGCCGCTGCTTCCAGAAGGTCATCGTCGGACACACCGCGCTGTTCGACGTGCCGCAGGCGCACGCCACCGCCGCGGCGGCGGAGCTGCTGCGGGCGCTGGGCATCCCTCGGTTCCACCGGATCCCCGCAGCGTCCCCGCCGAAACCCCACGAGCAAGCGGCCTGGCGAGTCCTTGTCGTCGAGCGGAAGAAGAACTTCCACATCGTGAACCTGCACCAGGTTCTCGCGGTTTGCGGAGGAGTTGCGACAGGGGTGGGGGGGGGCGCCGCCCACGTCCGACGGGTGATGTTCGAAGACCACTCGTTCGTCTCGCAGGTGTCGATCGCGAGCGGCGCCGACGTGATGGTAGGCGTCCACGGCAACGGCCTGACGTGGACCGCCTTCATGCAGCCGAACTCCGTGCTCATCGAACTCTGGGGGGACTACCCTTACAACGCGAACTACCACGGGGTCTCGCGGCGGGCGAACGTCCGGTACCTGCCGGTGGCACTGCGTCAAAAAGGGTGCACCAAGCGGTGCGACGTGACCGTGCCAGAAGCGCTCCTCGCGCCCGCTTTACGAACGGCGTACGAACACTTGTACAACGTCACGCACCGGGGGCACTGGTACAACTTCGACGACCTGTCCTTCCTGTGGGACGAACACCTCGTCAACACTGGGCAGAGGAAGCGCAAGGCGTACAAAGGCATGGGCTCGCCGGTTTACATCACGGGGGACAACTTGTAGCCTAGGAAATTCGTCGCCTGGGAAGTCCTTGAGGAGGCCGCCTCTTTTGCGATAACAACTCGACGGAAGGAAGGCAGCTTGAGTACCCTGGGCGTGAGGGTTCAACACCGAAAAATCGACTCGTTTGTAGTTGGGCTGTTCGTCTACCCCCCTCTGCATCCTCCGTCGAAATCGGTAGTGCGAGGCGGGCGAACGTCCGGTACTTGCCGGTGGCGCTGCGTCAAAAAGGGTGCACCAAGCGGTGCGACGTGACCGTGCCAGAAGCGCTCCTCGCGCCCGCTCTGCGGACGGCGTACGAACACTTGTACAACGTCACGCACCGGGGGCACTGGTACAACTTCGACGATTTGTCCTTCCTGTCGGACGAACACCTCGTCAACACTGGGCAGAGGAAGCGCAGCATGGGCTCGCCGGTTTACATCACGGGGGATAACTTGTAGCCGGGTTCTTCGCCCAGGAAATCCTTGAGAAGGCCGCCACCTTTGCCAAAAACTGAGTGCCTGGGCGCGAGCGTTCAACAAAAGAAGTAGGCCCGTCTATAGTTGGGCTGTTCCTCTCTTAACAACACGAACCAACGGTAAATCTGGGTGCTTGCGCGTCCAAGCTTCTAACACGAATGCGCACCCCAATTTACAATAACAATAACTGCCAGACAAAGAACCGAAGGGATCCCAAGTGCTGTAACTGCCGAACCGCGTATTGAACGGACGTGAAGTCATGCGGGTCTACCCCAACATGACACAAAAACACACAAACACAACAGGTCAAAAGTCCTGAGTGAGAAAGCAACACACGGTGGTGTAAGCGAAGAACAAACGCCCGTGCGATAGCGCGTTGGCTGTTGCTTCTTGGCCTGGTCGTCTCGTGGACGACTGCCCTCAATGCAAATCCATCCCCTGGCGTCCTGTCTGTTGAACACTCGGGTTCCACGGCATGGTATGTGCCCGAGGTTGAAGGACCGAAGCACGGTGTGGCGTTGATCATGCCAAGCACGTTTTATGGTTTTATGTAACCCCTTTTCATCCGTAAGAAACTAACCAGCAATCCGCTATCCGTCTGGCCTCTCTTTATTTACACATCCGCAGCTCTCACGTTCGAACTCACGCAGAGCCTCAACCGCTTCACTTCCCTCTCACTTTCCTCTCACCGCGATGCGGCGAATCTATGCATGAAAGGCGGTACAGTACCTGCCTACACGTTGAGTTAGGGATTCGCCCTTTGCCCTGGGGTGTTCCATGGGGGTTTTGACGACTCTCATCAGCTGGTGATGACCTCCAAGTACGTGTAGCCGGTCAGGTTCGCGGTGGCGCGAGCGACTTCGAACGGGTGGGGTCGGACGGATCGGACGAGGTCAGGATGGTGGCCGTGGCTGTGTCCCGAAGAACTCGGACGTCGCCGTGACCACGATCGGCGGCAACGGCGACGCGTCTGCTGGGCCTTTCCCCGCGATTTCGTGGGGACCGTCGTAGGCTGCACCCAGTGAGAAAAAAAGGTCACAAAACGATGCCGGAAGCAAGCTCCTCGGACAAAGTAGCCATGTCCCTCTTACGGAATTCGTCTCTTGCCCACTCGTTGTGGCGCAACACGTCCTTCACCATAAACGGAAATAAGGTTGGACCGGACACACTTTAGACCGGACGCATGCCCCTAAACTAAGATTTTTTAGCCACGTGCAATGCGTGAAGAAATTGGACCGCCCATGCAGGACCTTCTGATCGTGATCATTTGCCAACTTGCCGCCTGAAACCACGCCTACAAGGGGGGGCTGAATACAATTGTCTTGGAATACAATTGTGTCCTTTGAATACAATTGTGTCCTTTGAATACAATTGTGTCCTTTGAATACAATTGTGTCCTTTGAATACAATTGTGTCCTTTGAATACAATTGTGTCCTTTGAATACAATTGTGTCCTTTGAATACAATTGTGTCCTTTGAATACAATTGTGTCCTTTGAATACAATTGTGTCCTTTGAATACAATTGTCTTTTTCTTTTGGCCGGTTTCAGAGTCCAGAATCTTGGAAATCACAAAAAAACGCTACAATCATCAAGGTTTCAGTCTAGTTGACACAAGCAAACAACAAAAAACAACACCCAAACACAAGCAAGCATCATGTCGCTGCTGCTGGTGCTGGTGTCGGTGTTCTCGGGGACTGTCGTGGGCCTCTTCGCGCTGTACTGCTACGCGCGCGCCGAGCGGCGGAAGGTGCGCGAGACGATGTCGGAAGCGATCCGGGCGCGGCTGCTCGACGGCGGCAAGGCGGCGTCCTTCCTGCCGGAACCTGTCTCGTACACCGTCTACCACAACCACTTCGCGGGCGGGCTGCTGAGCGCGGTCTTCGACGGCAAGCGTCTGCTCCCCTACAACGTCTATGCGGTCAGGCTCCACTCAGCCGACGCGGCTTTCAACGGGGTGCGGCAGGAGTGGTGCAAGGCCTACAAGCCGGCCCAGCTGATCTTCGGCGAAGGCCCAACCCACGCTACACTGCGTGCTGCCATTCACGCAGAGCACGCGACTTTGTACAGGGAAACCGGGTTCGAGAGAGTCACAACCGGGCACTTGAGGACACCCTCCGACTTGTGCGGGCTGTTGTGCCAAGGGACGGGCGACGCTGTCGATTTCACGTACGTGATCATGCCCAGCGGGGAGTGGCGGTTCTCCCCGACAAGCTCCGGGCTGGTGAAAGACGCGCTGAGCAAGCACGTCGTGCACTCGGACGCAGAGCCGGCGGTGTTGTACGCGGGCGAGTTCCGCCTGCAGGGCGACACGCTGGTGTTGAACAACTCTTCCGGAACCTATTCGCCTGACAAGGCGCACTTCCCGATGCTGAAGCAGCTTTTCCGGGCAAATTTTCCGTCCATGAAAGTAGAGTGTGAGGTCGCTGCTTGACCGGCGGTGAAGTGACATGTTGTCTTGACACTGGCAACAGTCGCTGTGTAGCAAGCACACACTTGCACTCGGATGCCGACAGGGGAGTTCCGCCTGCAGGGCGACACGCTGGCATTGAACAACTCGTCCGGAACCTATCCTCCGGACAAGGCGCACATCCCGATGCTGAAGCAGCTTTTCCGTAATGCTGTAAACCGCAGAGGGCGATGCTTGCCATGAAGACAGCTTCGTCAGTCCGCCAAGAGCAGTGCAGAAAAGTCAGCGGACAGACAGTAAAAGCAGAAAACGGTCTCGCAGCAATCTCAAAGACGCAGCTACTTCCCTCGCGTTGCGGCCGTCCCAAAGCCTGGCAACATCCCTTTCCTTTCCTTTCTTTTCAACACAGCAACGCTGCACATTTCCTTCCCCTCCACCCTCTGAACATGGCGAAAGGCACACATACCTTGCCGTTCTATTTTCTTTTTGTATAAGCACCTGCTTTGTAGGAAATGCTGGAGGAGACTGCCAGTTGCGATAGATCAAAGGAGGTAAATGTGCTGTAGCCCACACGAAACACAGGTAAATCTGGGTTTAGTGGCGGGGCGTAAGCGTTCAACAAATGAGACCCACTTTGTAGTTGTATTGTTTTCTCCCCCTCTAGCCTCCTTCGAAATGAGCACAAGGCAGTCCCCCCGAGTATTTCTTCTTGCATACACTTTTGCGGTCTGAGGAGTACCCGAGGCGGCTGCCTATCGGCGAGTCTCGACACTAGGGCTACTTTTTCGTACTCCATATGCTCTGTCATTATGCAGCTGATGGCTACCTGAGTGTCTAAAACGGTAAATTGAGGTTTCCTTTATCAACACCTGCGGCCTACCTGCTGATGGTTTGTGATCAAGCAAGTTAAACAATCCAATTCCCTCAGTAAACTGCAAGGCTTATATAACTTGCCACTGCGGCAAAATAGTCCAGGACACTTACAAAACCCGCACGAAGCACGCAATTTCGGCCAGTTTTGTAGTCGCGTTGTTCCACCTCTCCCCTCCCTTTCTCTAGCTTTCTCTAACTGATTGCTCAGACACGGTTGTAGGGGCCTTCTCCCCGTGACGGATTCGCCTGTGCTCTAGTAGCACGGGCGGTCTTGACTGTGACGAGCTACGAACAGCCGCCTGACAAACCAGACTCACACCGCTGTCCTGTCTGCAGACACTCAGGTTCCGCGCTGATGATGGTCCGCCTTATGTGTCCGTGGCTTACAGGACCGAAACACGGCGCAGACGGGACCAGTGCGGTGTTGAGCACATACCCATCCCAAGCACGGTCTTGCAATCCCCTCCCTTTCTCTAGCCTACAAAGCAGCCTCACATCGCTGCGTCTCGTCTGCAGACGCTCAGGGCCTGGATGTTTCCGTGGCTTCGTGGACCGAAGTACGGTGCAGACAGGACGCGTTGTTGAGCACGTGCCCATCCAAACACGTTCTTGCGTTCTCTCCCTCTCTCCTCTAGCCTCCACCGAAGAGAAAGTAACTGACTTTGCTTCCAGTCGTTCCGCGCTCCATTTCCACAGCGACCAACCGACTGCAAACGAGCATACTTCCGACCAGAGGGGCAATTTTAAGTCTGTCGGAAGCTGTGACTGACATTCTTTGATCCTCTTGGTTCGGGCTAGTTCAGGAGTGCTACCTTTTTACCGGGATATTACTAGTCGTAGAAGCCAGCCCCACCCCGAATTCTTCTGGTGTCGATTCGAGGTGGTCGTGCTCGTCTAGCCATGCGTCTTGCTCCTATTCCCTCAGTAAACTGCAAGAACCTAAGCCTCGCACACGTGTTAGACTCCTTGGTCCGTGTTTCAAGACGGGCAACTAGAAAATCGCTGTGTCTGACATGAGCCCCGCGAGCGTTTATCCACGACCTCCCCTCTCCTCCCGACATGCTCCAAAAACGCGGTCACCCGGCGGAGCCCGCCCAAATCGCTGCTGACTTTGAAGTCGAAGCAAACGGCGCAATGACGTGCGCCGAGTCGTGGGGGCACTCCGGAATCCCGTTCCGCATCGCTGAAGCGGCTTTGTTCCGCAGCGCTGTAGTTCGTCACTCACTTCGTCATGGCTTTGTTCATGACGTCGGCTCGAGCCACAGTGCGAATTTCACTCTTTAGGTGGATGAGGCAACCACCAGCCAGGTGGGGAGTTTGGCTGGGGCGGCACATCTGTTACACATTAATGCAGGTGTCCTAAGGCAAGCTCAGCGGGAACAGAAATCCGTTTCCAGCGACAGACGGGCTTCGGCTCGCGAATCCTCGTTTGGAGACACCAGTCAGGTGGGGAGTTTGGCTGGGGCGGCACATCTGCTACACATTAACGCAGGTGTCCTAAGGCAAGCTCAGCGGGAACAGAAATCTCGCGTAGAGCATAAGGGTAAAAGCTTGCTCGATACACGATCTTCAGTACCGAGATCCTCGGTGTGAAAGCATGGCCTAACGATCCTTTGGTCTCGCTTCATGTTCAAGGGATGAAGCCGGAGGTGACAGAAAAATTACCACAGGGATAACTGGCTTGTGGCAGCCAAGCGTTCATAGCGAGCGCGCAGCACAGCACCACGAGCAAACAGCCATGCGGCGACCGGAATCCCCCCTTCTCCGGGGGGGTTCCCCTCACCCCACCGTCAGAAAATAAGCATTGCCGAGACTTCTTTTTAGTACTAACAATCTTGTGGGTTGCCCTTCAATGTATTGTGCAGGCTAAAAAGACGTAGGCAGCGTGTTTTGGTGGTTGATCAGAATTCCTTACCTGAATACACACACGGTAAATACAAGTGGGAAAACGATCAACCGGCACGCACAAACAAAACGAAGCGCCTGTCTTTTTGGACTAGCCCAAAACACGTGTAAAAAAATGAACGAATTTATTACACGCACTTTTCTGAGAGCATCTCAGTGTAAAAACGCGTCGGGGCAATAAACGAATTTATTGCCCCGCAGACCCCAGTTTATTGCACGCTCCCACACGTTTTGGATGTAATCATGCGGGACAATCAACGCCGATTTACCGCCCCGCATCCCAACACGTTTTGGGTCGAGGGCGTTTATTTTGCAGAATAATAAGCATTTATTCGGCAAGATCATTTCCGTTTATTTTGTCGAGGTGTCGGTTTTAGTCCCGAGGGAGGCCCGAGGGGGGGTTTGCAACCCCGAGCCACGAGCGGCCTCCCGAGGGACTAAAACCGACACCGAGGCAAAATTGGCGGAAATTATTGCCGAATAAATGATTTTATTGGGAAAACTAAATTCCCGAGGGTGGAAACAAAAACATCGTTGCTGCTGGACGGCGTGAAATTTCGATAAGTCGCGGAGAGTTGGTGTGGTGTTAGTTTGCAACGCGAGTGCTCGACCGCTTGCACATGCACAGCAGGTGATCAGCAGATGAACTCAGACAGCTGGAATCCAGTGTGTTCAGGCAGACCCACAGTTGTTGTTGCAACGAGACTCAAGCACACTGAAATTGGTACAAGTTTTCTACGCACTTGGACCTGGAATTCAGCATGGGTGGGTGAACTTCACCTGACACTCGCGTTCACGGGAGGGGTTTTCTTCGCAGGCCTTTGAGCACCGAGGATGAGACACCAATGAATTCGGCTCAAAACGAGCTCAAAACACGCGATTTCACTCACCACAGGGAGAAATTTTTTTTTGCGAGGGGTCTCCCCTACAGATTTCTCTGTATAACCCCCACGCAAAAGTAAACGTTTATTTTTTTCGCGATACAAAATAAATTTCGTTTATTTTTTTCACCTGAAAATGGCTGGCGGCACAAAATAAATGCTGCCACACAAAATAAATTCCAAAAATAAGCTCGTTTATTTTTCCGGCCTGTGTAAACACAACGGAATCCTGCCAAAAAATAAACGAAATTTATCGTCACGCTCCGCAAGCCATTTCCACCAGAGGGGATTTATTTTTCCCAATAAAGTGTTTTTATTCGACGACCTATCAGGAAAAGGCGTGGGGGAGAGGGGGGGTGGGGGGAGGGGGGTTCCCCCGGAGAAGGGGGGATTCCGGTCGCAGCATGGCCGTTTGGCTCGTGGTGCTGTGCTGCGCGCTCGGCGGCGTGTGCGCGTGCTGCTCGATGATGTACTGCTACGCGCGGGCCCAGCGGAAGCGGACGCAGGCGATGATGTGGGAGACGAGCCGATTGAAGCTCCTCGACAGCGGCACCGTTACCCTGCTGCCCGAACCTCTGCCCTTCAAGATCTACCACAACCACTTCATAGGAGGGTGGCTCAGCCTGCTCCGGGACGGCCAGCGCCTGGCAGCATACAACGTGTACGTCGTCAAGCTACACTCCGTAGACGACATATTCCAAGGCACCCGCCAACCGTGGTGCCGAACGTACAAGGCCGCGCAGTTGATCTTCGGGGATGGGCATAAACACGCCATGATCAGAGCCGCGACGCACACGCAGCACTGCACGTTGTACCGGGAAAAGGGTGTGCAGAGGGTCACGAAGGGCGAGTTGCAGTCTCCGGCGGACCTGTACGGCTTGGTCAACCACGGGAGGAACCGCGGGGAGGTGATCTTCTTCACGTACGTGATCATGCCGAACGGCGAGTGGCGGTTCTCGTGGACGGGCACGGGGCTGCTGCGGGACGCCGTGAGTAAACACTGCTCGCACGCCGACGTCAGCGAGGAAGTTGTCTTCGCGGGGGAGTTTCACCTCGACGGCGACACGCTGATCCTGGACAATTCGTCCGGGACGTACTCTCCCGACAAGGACCACTTCCCCCTGCTCGTCAAGCTCTTCAACGTCAACTTCCCGACGCTGCGCGTCGAAGCCTGGGCGTGGGACGACGCGAAGCTGCACACCGCCATCGCAAACTGCCCTTCCCGGCGGTCCACCAAGATGCTCAAGGCGGTTGCCGCCGTGCTGGAGTGTCTCGACCCCGTGGTCGACGACGACAGCGTCCGGGTCGACGTGGACGGTGCCAGCGGCATCAACAGCAGCAGGGATGTCCCGCCTTCGACGCCGCCTCCGAGGAGGCCGGGAGTGCCGGAAGGGCCGGCAGCGGGGGGGTACCTGATCGACCAGTCGTCGAACACCGAAACGAGCGCGTCCACCACGCACAGCGCGGGGACCGCCGACTTCTCGTCGTCGACGGCGAACGTCCGGGCGGCTGTGTTGCGGGACAAGCGGAACACGGCGACGGATTGGGACGTTCCTTCCGCGTCGGGCGCGTCGCTCTCATTCCCCCTCGCGCCGCAGCACTCGGGCGGCGTCGCGGCGGCGCCTGTCAAGCCGGTGGCGATCCGACCGCAAACGTGCTACTCTCCGGGCACTCCTTCATCGGTTTCCTTCCCGAACTCCGCCCGCTTCTCTTTCGCGTCGGCCTATTCCCCGCTGACTTCCAGCGGCAGGCGCCCGCCTGCACTGCGCAACGAGCTCTAATTCTTGTAGCACGTCCCTCTGTCAAGTGCCTCTACCACGCAATGCCAGCGCTCGAATCGGCAAAGTGACAGCAAAACTTGTTGACGACTTCCTGCACTTGTGAAACACGGAAACGAGCGCGTCCACCACGCACAGCGCGGGACCACCGACTTCTCGTCGTCGACGGCGAACGTCCGGGCGGCTGTGTTGCGGGACAAGCGGAACACGGCGACAGATTGGGACGTTCCTTCCCCCTCGCGCAGCAGCACTCGGGCGGCGTCGCGGCGGCGCCTGTCAAGCCAGCGGCGATCCGACCGCAAACGTGCTACTCTCCGGGCACTCCTTCGTCGGCGTCCTTCCCGAACTCCGCCCGCTTCTCTTTCGCGTCGGCCCATTCCCCGCTGACTTCCAGCGGCAGGCGCCCGCCTGCACTGCGCAGCGAACTTTAATTATTGTAGCACGTGCCTCTGTCAGGTGCCTTCACACCACACAGACACACACTGTCGCATCGCATCAATGGCGCATGCCAGCGCTCGAGTCGGCAAAGTGGCCGACGAGAGTGCATCCTGCACAGTGAAGCGACTTTCGGCTTTTTGTCTTCGACTGAAACGCGCGGGGCAACTGTAATGCGCGACGAGCGGAACATGACGGATTGGACGTTCCTTTCACAATGCGCGACGAGCGGAACATGACGGATTGGACGTTCCTTTCACAATGCGCGACGAGCGGAACATGACGGACGTTCCTTTCACGTCAGTTGTGTCCGTCTCCCTTTCCCTCCCGCCGCAGCACTCGAGCGGCTTCGCACCGAACTCTGCCAAGCCGGCAGCGATCCGGCGAACTCCGCGGAGGGAGCTGGTATTGAACAAGCTCTTCCGGAACCTCGTTTGCCAGACAAGACGCACTTCTCGATACTCATGCAGCGTCTCCAAGCGAATCGTTTCGTCCGTCAGTGTAGAGTGCCCATGGGTGTCGCCGCTTGACGGTAATTCTGTCGAAAGACTTACCATAAGGCATCTTGATCTGCAAATTGCCATGCTGAACCGTGGCGCCGCCTCTCCACGTCGAGCATCTCCCCGCTCCTTTGCTTCATCTGAGATGCGGTGGTATCCACAGCACCTACGTATCTACCTGCTGAAGAGGTAGCAGCATACCACGTAGTAGGTACTACGTATGGTATACATACACCTACGGTAGATGCATAGCATGCTACTACGTATGGTATGTGCTGCTACTAGCACCACAGCTGCTACTGCGTCCTCGAGGTGTGTATACACAACAAGACTCGCTGTGAGCGCATAGCACCCTGTCGAATCTGATGTGATCAGGTCTCAAAGCAGGCTACTCCCAGGGCCTTGCAATCATGAGCAAAAATGCAGACAGCAGAGCGCCAGTTTTCGTTTTTGCCGAGTCTTCGGAACTCCATTTGTTTGCCCCTATCGTACATGATGTGATCACGCACGTGGTTGCAACCGGGCTGCTCTCCCACACGTTGGCACGAAAATTTGCAAGCAGGTGTGCACCAGTAGCTTGCAACTGCCCAGCAAATATTTCTGTTCTGGCGGTCGGACCCATCGGAAGGCGGGGAGGTGACCTCTGGTGGCAACGAACGCAGTGGCGATGTGGGGGCGCGTGCCGGACGTTCCTTCGCCGTGGAGGCTTATCTCTAGCTCCTCTCGTTACGCAATTTTTCAACCATTCAATCGCAAGTAGTATCAGAGCCACGGCCACATCTGACAGTCACCGCCGAGTGTTGTATGTGTGTGTGTGTGTGTGTGTGTGTGTGTGTGTGTGTGTGTGTGTGTGTGTGTGTGTGTGTGTGTGTGTGTGTGTGTGTGTGTGTGTGTGTGTGTGTGTGTGTGTGTGTGTGTGTGTGTGTGTGTGTGTGTGTGTGTGTGTGTGTGTGTGTGTGTGTGTGTGTGTGTGTGTGTGTTTGTGTGTGTGTACTGTGTGTGGGCCGCAGATATCGTCATCATGTTCCAAGCCCACTCAAAAAAGTGGCGCAGGCGGCATGGTCAAAAACACGTGGGTGCCGAGCACCGCCCCGAAAGTTGAGCTTCTCTCTGTCACTTTGCATTTTGCAGGTGTCTCGGCAAGTCTCCACCTCTCGGCCACTGAGGGCAGCTTTCCTTTCGAGGCGAGGTCGAGTGGCGCACGCGTTCAACACATCTCAACAGTTAGCGAAAGCTTCGACGTGGCGGCCATAGATTTGCATCTAACTGACACCTCTAGGTTGTCGACAACGAACAAAAACGAAGAAAAGAGCAGCACACCAGTGCAAGGTTCAGCGAAACGTCCAAGTCCGCAAACAAATGGTTTCGCAAGGAATACGGACTTTTATAAGGAAAGCTCGTCAAAAAGATCTGATCATCGAAGTGTGCTAGTCAACGCCAACTTCGAAGCGCCCCCTGGTACCACATGGGCCAAAAAGGTTGCGGCCCACACACGTCCAGCCGGTCTACCCCCGCTGATAGACTGTGATAGCCAGCAGGCAATTCAGTGCAGTTCCAGGGGTGGGGATGACCCTGCGCTCAGCTCACGGACTGAAATCCAGCCACAGAAGATGCTGTGAAAGGACCCGAGGGTGTAGTTCCTGGGGGTTTCCAACTTTCACTCCAAAAAAGGTCCGACGGTCGGCTCCAGGGCATAATGCACACTTGAACCCAAGTTTTGCATGCTGTCGTTGACTGTTTGCATCTCTTGCCCGGACCTCCCCCGCGTTGGTCCTTTCCCTCCACAACCATGCCATCGTGCACCTGCCAGTGCTACCGTGCTGCCATGCCATGCTGCCACGTTGCAAGCCATGTGGCCCAGAGGCTGTCGTGTGGTGACTTGGAGTTTTCCAAGTCGCACAGGTTATCGTGGAGGATCGCCGCAGGTGCTCCGCGGAACCGGTTGCGGCCGCCTGGCGGCGCGCTGACGGACACATCTTTTTTAGCGATAGCCAGCAACTGCCTCCTCAGAGAGCACACTTGGCTCCAGCTAAACAGTACCGTTGACAGCGCGCACAGGTAAAACCGCACACAGGGACAGCCGCTCTAGCTCCGGCCCGGATACCGGCTTAAGAAGCTAGAGTTAAAGCTGGAGTTAGAAGAGCGTGTGCCACACCATAGGCCTGGTGTTTGTTTGTACGCGCCAGCCTGTGTTCGTGAGTGAAAAAGATTGTTAGACTATGCTGCTCCCAACCACGCTGCCAGCGTCCTCTTTCGAGTTCACAATTCGTTGTTGCCGCAGTCTGAAAGACAGACGCTTCGTTTTGCTTTGCCCATTGATTGATCTCTCACTAGTTCTTGCCCGTGTTTCTCATTCGAGTCAGGAACTCGGATCAACACGATGACAACAAGGCTGCCTACGGCTTTTTTTCAGCCTCCACAGTGTATTGTAGGGCAATCCACAAGATTAGTACCAAAACCCCCAACACACAAACAAATAAAAAGCAACGGGAGCCTGCCAGAGCATTCCCCCCCTCCAATGCCTTTGCTAAGGACCTCCGTTCTTCTTCTTCCCCTTCATCTTTACAGAAGCGCCAGCTTGGAAGGAAATGCTCGACGAAGCTGCCAGACAAAGAACTGAAGGGATTCCAATGCGCCGTAACTACCGAACCACGTGTTGCACGGACGTAACGTCATGTGGGTCTACCCCTACACGACAAGACAACAGGGCAAAAAGTTCTACTGGTGTAAGCGAAGAACTAAAGGAAGGAGCAGGGAGGCTGCGGTGGAGTGGGTGAAGCAGGCGATGGGGCTCCATGGTGGTGTACGCGAGGCACAAAAGGGTGATAGGCCGAATGTAGCTCCAGGCGATTACGATGCAGCTCTCCAGGAATTAAGGATGGACCTGATACACTGTGATAGGCCGATGAGTACAGTTCCGCTCCAGAACCCAAGCATGGGCGGTCTACCAGGCCCATCCTTAATTCCTGGAGCTGCATAACAATTGCCTGGGACTGGGGCTATCGGCCTATCAACCAAGGATGGGCCGGATAAACCGTGATAGGCAATTGTTATGCAGCTCCAGGAATTTAGGATGGGCCTGATAGACCGTGATGGGCCGATAGCTCCAGGCAATTGTATGCAACTCCAGGATTCTAGGATGGGCCTGATAGACCGTTATGGGCCGACGAATACAGTTCCGCTCCAGGAACCAAGGATGGACCGGATAAACCGTGGTAGGCCGATAGCTCCAGGCAATTGTTATGCAGCTCCAGGAAATAAGGATGGACCTGATAGAACACGCTCCAGGCACCGGATAAACCGCGATAGCTCCAGGCAATTTTTATGCAGCTCCAGGAAATAAGGATGGACCTGATAGAACACGCTCCAGGCAATGAGGATGGACCTGACAGACCGTGGTGCACCGTATCTTGTCTTGACACCCCCAACCTCAGCAACAAACTTCCCCCTCAGGGTCATCAAACAGACAAGACAAGTCGTCAAAAAAAAAAAAAGGAAAGGAAGACACAACCAGCGCACACATCAAAACAAGACTTTTTTTTTTTTCTTTTTTTTTTTTTCTGCACTCGAGTTCCTTCCTTGAGGGAGAGGATTGAATAAAGGGGGTTGGGCGTCGATCACAACAAAGCCGCGAGAGGTATACAGCCATGGCGCCGCTGCATCAGCTGAGCGAGAAGGTGACGACCGCGATCGAAAATGCGAAGATGCTGGAGGAATCGGCGATTGAAACCCTCGAGGACTACGCGAACCAGCAGGTGTGTGCGCTTTTTCCCCTCAGGTGACACCACTTTATCTTTAGCCATACTTCAACTTCCTTGTCTGGACTGTGTTGAAAACTCTCAACTTGTAGAACGTGGGGGAGCATAATATTAGTCGTATAAGATCGAAGATCTTAGAAGATTAATACTATTCCGACGAGAACTAACACTTGTACAAAGGTTCTCACCCCGTCGCTCCCGAGAAGAACACCGTAATTTTACCCCTCGCTTGCCCACCCACCCTTGCCCATTTTTATCTTCAAGTCCAGTGTCCTGAGGCGTCACGAAGAAGTTCGTGGCATACACACGAGAATCTCTGCATGACCTTTCTACGTTTGTTACGCACCATCAATCTGACATCACGCAGCAGCAAGGACGAGAGCAGCGAGTATGGAGCAGCGAGACGGGCGAGGAGGAGAGTATTATTGCTCTTACGTGCTCCAAGAGAACCCATTTATCAACGGTCACACGGAGTCGATTCGAGGTGGTCGTGTCTTGCTCCTATTCCCTTAGCAAACTGCAAAAGACTGAAACGTGTCGCTCAAGCGGAGACTGGGTAGACTGGCCACAAATCACTCTGCCAATCGGTGACCAGCACACAGTTGATTAATAGGTAGAAAGTCCAGGCATATTAGCCATTAGTGCTGGAATTACCGCGGGTGCTGGCACCAGACTCGTCCACCAAGTGTACAAGTTTGGATATCGTCCATTGCTGCTAACGTACTGCCTCAGCAGTGTTGCTATTGGAAAAAAACTTCGTTTCTGAGGCTCCCTCTCCGGAATCGAACCCTAATTCCCCGTTACCCGTTATAGCCACGGTAGTCCACTACACTACCGTCAAAAGCTGATAGGGCAGAAGCTCTTGCGGGCTTGCACCGACTTGAAGTCGTGTGCTATCACTCGATTGACCTGTCTCGTCCACTATTGCTACAGTAGACACGTAGCCCGTATCGATCTGTTGTCCTAGTTACACGTGGTGTTGGTTCGGGTGGGTGCTCATTCTGCCATGCGCTTTGCTCCAATTCCCACAGCAAACCATCGGCCACCGGATCACGCCACAGTAGTTGTTTTTTAGAGTTAAAGTTGACACCCGGATAATTCGGGTCGAGCTGGCAAAAGGGAGCACTCCTGAACTAGCCCGAACCAACAAGGTCAAAGAATGCCAGTCACACCTTCCTATTACTTTTTGGGTCAACGACGAAACGGATTCTATATAATTTGTCGCTTCTGGCAACTGGCATGAATTGTATAGGGGGACCCTTTCACAAAAAGTTCCCACAGGGGAAGTGACTATTTTGAGCTGTATTGAAACCATCAAAAGTGAGTTTAGGTCCGTCTTTTAACCGCGAAACGACATCACATTTCTTTGCCCCTCTTGTCCAACTTCGTCGCCGCTCAACACAAATTGTGTTGGGGGGGACCCTTTCCAAGATTTCCCCATTTCTTTGAGACTCTCAAACGTGAAAAAGGGGGCCTTTCGTCTTCACAATTCACGCTTTCGCGCACGGGCCACGGGTACCTGGGGGCCTACAAGTGGACAAAGGGGACAAGACCACAGAGATATATGCAAGGTTCTGAATACACATTTTCCTTCGTGAAGGGAGCCGTAGTAAGAAGGGTGCTTTCGATTCTTGATAGCCCCCCCATGGTCACCCTAAACCCCCGAATGACCGCCTCTGCGGTACCCGAAGGACCGTGCAAATCGCTCGTCAAAGCTGGGTATAGGGGCGAAAGACCCATCGAACCATCTAGTAGCTGGTTCACTCCGAAGTTTCCCTCAGGATAGCTAGAACCAAAACAGGAGTTACGCCAGGTAAAGCGAATGATTGGAGGCATTGGGGAAATCGCTTCCTCGACCTATTCTCAAACTTTAAATGGGCGTGAGCTCGGGGTTACTTCATTGAACCCTGACGTAGAATCCTGGTTCTAAGTGGCCCTTGTGACCCCCCACAAATGCCCCCATACGGGGCGACAAAGTGGATTAGGCGACGAAGGGGATTGGCGACAAAGTGGATTTTAATCCACTTTGTCGTTTTCCCTACTTCTTAGACCGTTTCTTTGTTGTTCTTTTTCTTTGATTTGAGCTGGGCGGCTTTAGATCTACATCTGGATGACACCGCAACCACAAATGTGTTGTCGACAACAAACAAGTATATGAATAGTTCAAAACTACGCATTTCACCCTCACTCTCACCCTCAGGTGGAAGGTCAGCACCCGTACGACATGGATGCGTGCCTGCTTCTGCTGAAGCTGTACCAGTTCTACCCGTCGAGGGAGAACGTCATGATGACGCAGAAGCTCCTTCTCAAAGCGCTGTGCGAGATGCCGTCCAACGCGTTCATCCTCTCGTGCTACTTAGTGCCGGAGCGGACGCACGACGACAGAGTCGTTGTCTTGTGCAAGGAGATGCACAACATGCTGGAGGAGTGCCAGTTCGCGCAGTTCTGGCAGTCGTCTCACCTCGAGGATTCCGTCGTGCAGTCGATGCCCGAGTTCAAGAAGTACATCAGAGAGTACGCGTTCAACGTCCTCAGCGTCTCCCACCAGCGGTATGCACGATTCTGTTTTTTTTTGCGACAACCAATTTCTGCTTCCCTGGAGACAGTATTTGTTACAGCTAAAAAGAACGTTGGCAGCGGTTTAACCAGAACACATGTAGGTTAAATCGCACAAACAAAAAATAATTGCTCGTGCTATGGCTTGTGAGTTCAAGGCCGTGGATTGGTCCCCGATCCAGGTTGTCCGCGCCCCCGACGAGTGGGAGGCCGCGGAGGAAGACGTCGACTGCTGTGTCGATTGTGGAAAAATCCACACCGCGGGGGCGTTTTGTGCCCGATGCGGGAAACGGGGTCTGGCCACCTGCCTCAAAGCGGCGCTCCCAAGGGAAGTCGCGCCCCTGTTTGTAGACCACTTAGCGGCGGACGGGTGGGTTTGCCCCGCCTGCATAGTGGCGGTGCATCAGGCTGGCACCACTCTTCAAGAAGAGTTTCGCGTCCGGATCGCTCGTGCTCAAGAGCACGACGCTCCGCCGAGCTTGGCTCAAGAGCCATTGCTCGCTGCCGTTGAGGAGGGCCCGGTCAAGACCGCTCTCCTCGCTTTGTTCGCCCAATCTGCCTTCCAAAGCCTCCCGATGGCTGCGCAGGCCGCACCGGTCATGACCGAGGCGGTGGACCCACGCCGAGTCATGACTTGGGTGGAGGGGTTGGCGACGGCTCCGGGGCGCCAAGTCATCCTGTCCGAAGTAAAGGGCAGATACGCCTACCATTTGGTTCCCGAGAACCCCCACGACGCGGGGAGCGTGGTCGACCACGAACGCCGGACGCATTTCGTGACGCTCATTTCCCTGATGCCGTTGGCCTACCGGACCCCGCCTATCCTCCAGGTGCTCCATCACATCATGGTCCGCCTGGAGGCCCTGCGGCTGAAGTGCTTGCACGCTAACGGGATCGAATTCCAGATTGCGTGGGAGACCAGGTTCGGGTCTTTGGACTACACCGACTTCACGAAGTCGGCTCTGGTCCAGGCGCAAAAGGCCATGGCCGACCTCTCAAAAAAGGCGGACCAGAGGGACGAAAGGAGGGAGCACCCCTCGAAGAGGCCGCGGAAGTGAATTGCGGCGAGCGCTTCCGTTCCCACCGGCCTGCCTTCGGAGGGTTTGTGGAACGAGTTGGCAGCGAGGTCACGACCTCGGAAAAAGGACTCCGCGTGCCCCGATCAAGATCGGTTCCGGACGGACCAGGAGTCACTACTCCTCGCGTTGCAGAAGTGCTACAAGAGCACCCCTGCTATGCTGTCGGTGGTGAGCCGTGCTCACAGGTACGCAGTGGAGGCCCGCCGGTTTTACCCCGCATTGTCCGACGAGGAGGCTTTCCTCATGTGGGTGAACCGGAAGATGATGGCCGGCGAGCTCACTGCCGAATCTGCCCTCCAGTACGCAACGTACTTCAGGATGTCCCGGGTGGACTGGATGGGTGCTTATCGCCGTTCGGTCAAGCTGACCATGGAACAGTTCGAGGGCCGACGCACCCGCGACGCCGGACGGACTCCGACCAAGGCGGCGATACAGTTGGTAGTCTCACGAGGCTCGTCCTTGCACGCCATGGCCCTCCGGTTCCAGTGGTCGACGGCTTGCAGGTTCGTGGATCTGCAGCGGATTCGGCTGGACCACATGTGGTCGGTGGACACAGGACAGGTCATGATCCTGTTCGTCGGCGGGAAGACCGACCCTACCTCAAGAGGCCAGGGTCTCTTGCTACCGCGAAGCGGTCCTTTTCTGACGCCTTTCTGGGAATGGATCACGATCCATCGGCCGGCCCTGGGCACCAAGGCGCCCCTGTTCCCCAACCTGTCACGACAGGCCTACAACAGTTTCCTACAAGAGGAGCTGGGGGTGTCGTCGCACCGCATCAGACATGCCGCGCTGAGCTGGGTGGCCCTCCTGGAGGGCGAGCAGACGGCGATGAACGTGGGGCGACACCTGAATCCCAGGACGACGCGCTTATACACTCCGCATCACCTTTGGCAGCCGGTCCTGCTCTCAGCCCCGGGCACAGCTGCCTTGCAAAGGACTGGGTGAACAGCGGCCCCGCCAAACAATCGCTGTGGCCGCGTCATCTCGACAAGATCCTGCAGGGGTATGACTACGCCAACGGCTGGCTAGACGCGAGTAGCGGGAAACGGGTCACGAAGGCCTCGTATGACGGAGAGATCGCCGCGACCGCCCCGCCGTTCAATCACGAAGCGCTTTTGCAGGATTTCCCCAGCCTCCGCAGCAACATGAGGTGGGTCCTCGACGCCGCGTTCATCGCCGCCATGCTGAAGCCGGGCTCGTTCGTATCCGGCCCGGGGCCCCGCAACTCCCGAATGATGCCGCACGTCGATCGCTTGCTTGAGTTGGAGGTCGCTGCATCGGTCCCTAAAGCGGCGTCTTCCCGCTGGTTCCACGGCGCGTTTACGGTGGACAAACGGGCTCCCGGTCAGCTGCGCTTCATCCTCAGCTGCGAATCCATCAACCGGGCTACGGCACACGTGCCTCTGCCCCCCTGCGACCTGCCCAGCTACGCCACCATCGTGACTACGGTGCTGTCCCGCAAGTGGGTGGCTGAGTTCGACTTCCGCTCCTTTTTCTTCCAGTTTGCGCTGCCTCCAGAGGTCAGGAAGTATTTCTGTTTCCGTGTTGAGGGCAGGCTGATGTGGATGACGCGCCTGCCGATGGGCTACCGTGCCGCGCCTCAGGCGGCCCAGGCGGTCTCGCTGGAGCTTGCGGTTGCCGCCGCCCAGGGTGTTGACGTTCAGGTCCTCGCGTGGATCGACAACGTGATCTTCGTGGCGGACACTGAGGCCGAAGTTATGGAGGCCTCGGCTCGCTTCAAGGCTTTGACTTCGAAGTACGGCTTGACCATCGGGAGCTGGTCTAAGCCTTCTACCCGCGCGGTGCTGCTGGGACTGGATCTCGACCTCGCAGCGAAGAGATGGCGCGTGGACCCAGCCTGGACGATGAAGGCCGGACCGGTAATGGGCCAGATCTTGGAGTTCAGTGCGGCTCCCGTCCGCGTGTGGTGGAAACTGACCGGGTCTCTGCTCTGGCGTCGCCACGTGATGGGGTACCCTCTCCACGAGGTACTTCCCCTCTTGCAGTGGATGTCCGCCCTGGCCTCCGGCCGCGCGTCTACCGACAGCGCGTTCTGGGACTCCGTCGCGCCTTGCCCAGCTGCGGTCAAGAGCTGCCTCGCTGCCCAGTGCTCCGACATGCGGGGTAACGCCTGGCGGCAATGGTGTAGACCGGTTTACACTCGTTCGATCGATGTCGTCTCCGACGCCAGCATGTCGGCATGGGCATTCGTGGCAGACGGGTTCCATATCTATGGGGGCTTTCCTCCGGAGTTGCACCACGCGGACATCTTCATGAAGGAGCTATACGCCGTCGTTCGGGCCGTGGAGCACGCAGTCCACGGCCAGTCGAGCATGGACATCAACCTGCTTTGTGACAACAAGGCGGTGATAGGCTGCATACGCCGCGGCTACACGCTTCGTCAGGATGCGATGCAGCTGCTAACTCTGATCAACAAGAGCTTGGCCTCATCCAGGAGCCGGCTCAACATCAGCTACGTTCCGTCGCTCCAGAACATCGCGGATCAGTACACAAGACTGAATCGTCCGCCATGTTAGCGCCCAACATCGACTTCCCGCTTCGTCGAGTCCTCGTCAAGTGGGTCGGTTGGTTCTTCCGCCGTGTGGCATGCAAGTCATCATATCAGGCGATCAGCCGCTTTTTTGCTTAGTTTTCCGCCGGGTCCCATCCCGGGTTATCTGTCGCTTACGGTGGTGAGAAGGAGGGGGGGGTCCGAATAGGGGCCGCTCGTGCTCCGGTGCCTGTTCTTTTATGCGACAACCAATTTCTGCTTCCCTGGAGACAGTATTTGTTACAGCTAAAAAGAACGTTGGCAGCGGTTTAACCAGAACACATGTAGGTTAAATCGCACAAACAAAACCATATCGGAAGCACTTAAGTGGGGAAAATATTTATCGGAACGTTTCCGATAAATATTTTTTTGTTTCCGATAAATATTTTTTGTTTCCGATAAATATTTTTTTTTGTTTCCGATAAATATTTTTTTGTTTCCGATAAATATTTTTTGTTTCCGATAAATATTTTTCTGTTTCCGATAAATATTTTTTTGTTTCCGATAAATATTTTTTTGTTTCCGATAAATATTTTTTGTTTCCGATAAATATTTTTTTGTTTCCGATAAATATTTTTTGTTTCCGATAAATATTTTTTGTTTCCGATAAATATTTTTGATACGGGTTCCTGGGGACTAGTCCCCAGTGCGAAATGTGCCCAAGGGGAGTCCCATTGGGCAAGCAATTTCATTGGATTTTGCGAGGACCCTAAGTAATCCGGAGCCAGTGTGATAGACCTCTGTGATGTGGGCCGCTTCACTGCTCGTCTGCATGTGGACTGCTCTGTACCTGTGCCTTCTCCGCGCTTGCAGCTTTTCAAGCCGGCCACGCCTGCTTTCCCTTTTCTGTCTTTCGACCTCGGTGATCCCTCGCGGGCGTCCTGCTGTGCCATCTGAATCTCCTCGCCTTCCTTCCTGGTTTGCTTGGCACCCTCTGCTCGCGCAGCTTGCGGCGCGGGTCTCTTCAGAGCCGGTCGTCTTCGTGTGCGCTGTTCTGTCATCGCTTGCCTGTGTTGCTGATTTCTGCAACAAAGGCAGTTTTGGCCCGTGAGATGGGCTAGTCTTTATTGTGTGAGTGCTTTTGTCTCCAGGATTGAAATGAGGCTGACGCGGAAAATCCTACCGTCCGACATGGCACAAGTCAAGGGAAACAAATGAGTCGATGCCAAAAGGGGGGGGGGGGGGTTTGGGCGGAAAAATCCCCGCATAGTTCACCAGGGTCTGACGGGTACTGAGGCCCCATAGCCTTCCTAAAACATGATTCTGCGTTCAAATACGCCCTCAGAAGCCTCCGGAGAGCCTTCTATGATGTCCAAAATGCGTTTTTGTGGGTTTTGGGGGGGTCCCCTGTCTGCTGGCCGTACACCGCTATAGTAGACACATATGCGACCTGATGCTATGTTGCTCCTCAGAGCAAGATCCCAGCCTGAACACATGTTTTCGGCGTTCTCTAGCACTCTCCAGGTGCATTAGACCCTCGGGCTTCGTGTTTTCTTCCGCTTACAGGTGCTCCGGGGCGCCCCCTGCATTGGGGTCAGACCGTACTACGTGATGGTACTACGTCACCAACGAGCTACGTGCTATGCGCACCTATGACGATACAGCAGCAGCACGTGGTGGTAGCAGCATGATATGCATCTGGCTAACGAGAAGGACGAGTGTTGACACGAAGAGTGACTGAAGAAGTGAGTTACACGGTGACCGAAGGCTGTGTCAACAGCCGATCTCAGTGGTCAGTAGAAGACGGTTAGCTCCGAGTTCGCTTCCTGCCCGTGCATTGTTTTGCAGCCGGTTTTGCTGGTTTTGGGGCAGGCTTTCGCACCTTTCCTTGTGATTTCCTCCCCCTTTTGGCATCTTTCTCGTCCTTGGCAGCAAGTGCCTCAAAGACGTGTTGCTTCTTGAGCCGTTTCTTCTCCAGCTTTGACGCGAAGTCTTCACTACTAGCACTGGAGTCGCCATCCCGATCACTGCTGGAAACGTCAGCACAGTCACTATCTGATTCGCAAAGTGGCAACTTGCTTGATACCTTGGGTACAAACGCGAATCTTGTGGCATGGCTCTTTCCCCGAAGTTTGCAACCGGGTTCACCACTGAAGTCATGAACTGTGATGACTCCGTCACCATCTCGTTGGTAGGACCCAATAGCCATGATATTGGCGATGTTTCGGACCGGAAAAGTGGCCCGTTGAGCACGGATTCTGACTTGTATGGCGATTGTGTTGGTCACCTTGTTTAGCACGGCTTTTACATCATTGAGATGCTTCAGCTCGGTCTTTTTCGAAGCCGTGTCGAGAGCACGTCCAATCGTGCCAAAGTGCTGGTCCCGGTCGTTCTTGCCGTGGCCCCCTTCAAAGAAGTTGATCGAAATCGTGGAATCTTCTTGTAGGAGGCGGCTGATAAAAAGCAGCGAACGAAAGTGTCTCCCCGAGTCGGACCAGTAAATCACTTTTAGGTCCGGGGGGAAATGCTCCTTGGCAGCTTCAAAGGCACGGACAGCAGCAAACGAGCACTGGTTGTGCGTTCGCAGGAGCACATCAATGTTACGACGGCAGACGTTTCCATCTACCAGCCAATGCATGCCAAAGCCAAGTAATGAGAAGGCACCTTGATTATAAAAGAGCTGGCCGGGCTCCTCTGGTTTCATTGGGAGCTTCCCTTTTTGTTTGAAGTCAAGGGTTACCACGACGCAGCCTGGTGGAGGAGCTTTCATGGCAATGTTATACGCATCTCTTTGTCGTGTGGCTGCCGCCTGATGCAGTTGTACCTCCATGAGCTGATGCAGCATGATGCTAACAGCACTCTTCACGTTTGCGGGAATGCGAGGCTCGTCCAGGACGCTGAGGAGATAGAACGGGTTGCTGTTTGCATGCCAGTACTGCGAGGTCAGCGACTCCCTGTTCTTGGAGATATACTCCCTCAGGCGATTTTGGATGGTGGCCCCTTCCGCACACGTGTCGCATACATCTGTCCGTCGTGAGATGTGCTGAAACTGGGCACCACGCAGCCGGCGATATGTCGTGTACGACACATCGTCCTTCATCTCACTCTGTTCGTAAACAAGCTTGAACGGTACAAGCATGTTTTGTGCCACGACCGCAGTACTTTCAGTTGAAAGCCGCTTCACCACGCGAGATGTGGGCGATGCCAATTGTTCGTGGTCCTCATTAACCTGCTGCCTGGCTTCTGGTGTGGCAATCAACGGCCTCCCGCCACGGGAAATGTCGCCATCTTGGTGTCTGTTGGACCACAGTTTCTCCCCTACAGTCATTCCAACCTTTTCATATCGTGCCCGAGCCCAACCCAGACTACGTACGATATTGCGACGTGTCGGCTCATGAGAGATGCTGTTGAACGCATCCGGGAATGTGCCAGATAGTTTCTGCCAGATACGGACGTGGTCGTCTTCTCCCCACATAGACAGCAAGAAACCAATGTGGTCTTCGCCTGCAATCTTGTTCAAGAACGCTTTTGTTACGTTGAACCGGCGCTTCATGTTCTGAGACGTTCTACTCCAGTTGGTGTAGGTGTCCTGGGCTTTCATCTCTTCCACAGAGGTTTCGAGGGCGAGCATACCCGTGTCACGAGGCATATTTACTTGATGTTCTTTAGTTCCTGTATGCCAACAATGAGGGTTTAGGTTTAATGGACCCCAAAGCAGCACAAACGAAGCCCGAAACGGTGGATGTGGCGCCAAAGCCGGTGCAATTTGACCCCAAAGCCTGTATAGACAGGCAGGGCGTAGTTCGGTCTGTCCCCAATGCAGGGGGCCATTCTCCTTATCTTTGCACGTCCCGGAACACCTGTGAGTGAAAGAAACCACGAAGCCCGAGGGTCGAATGCACCTGGAGAGTGCTAGAGAACGCCGAAAACGTGTGTTTGGGCTGGGATCTTGCACAGAAAAGCGACCCAGCTTCAGGTTGCATATGTGTCTACTATGGCGGTTTACGGCCAACAGGCGGGGGGACCCCCTAAAAACCCACAAAATCGAATTTGGGACGTCATAGAAGGCTCTCCGGAGGCTTCTGAGGGCGTATTTGAACGCAGAATGATGTTTTAGGAAGGGTATGGGGCCTCAGTACCCGTCAGACCCTGGTGAACTATGCGGGGATTTTTCCGCCCAAACCCCCCCCCCCCCCTTTTGGCATCGTACCAAATATTTTACGGGAACTAGTATGCACGGCAGCCCCGATACTACTAAGCCCCGTTGGCATACTTACACTCCATGGCTGCCTCGATGGCACCAAATCCGTAGTCGTGGTTAGACATTTTCAGGTAGGAGGATGTTACCTGGTCAGGACCGCATGCAGTTTTGTCGTATTGGGGCCGCGTAGGACCCGGATGAAGTCGTTGCGAATACACACAACAGATCAACGAAGGGTAGAACTGGGGAACATGCAGATCAGACGGAAGTAGAATGTGCAAACTTATCCTTTTCTTGACTTGCCGTTCTGAAAGCTGTTGAGGGGCCCCTACGTAGGTTCTCGCATGATTCGTTCGCCTTTGTAACACTATCCGTTTGTAGTAAGCTTTGCAGTTGTGTTCTTGCAATATCTAGCCGAATGGTGGGTGGCGGATTTCCGCGCTCGTGCGCAAGACGCAGTTTTACTGCAACTGCAGTGTAAGCCGAACCCGGTTCGTGACCTTTGTCGCGGTGAAGTGGTACAAAGTCTTCAGCTTTCAGATCCGGATACTGCTCAATGCAACCAGATAGTTAGATGTCACTTGATGGATACCCGTGTGCTGCATTCGAAAAGGTTTGCGTATCTGGTGTTGAAAATTGAACAGCCTTTGCTGGGGAGGCTTTCGACCCGAAACTAGATAGAAAAACGATCGTATTTGGCTTCGTCGCGGTCGTCCACGGGACGAAGTAGGTGAACCTACTGTCAAAGTGATCAATACTTATCGGAAACAGAAAAATATTTATCGGAAACAAAAAAATATTTATCGGAAACAAAAAATATTTATCGGAAACAAAAAAATATTTATCGGAAACAAAAAAAATATTTATCGGAAACAAAAAAAATATTTATCGGAAACAAAAAAAATATTTATCGGAAACAGTTTCCGATAAATATTTTCCCGACTTAAGTGCTTCCCTTATGGGTTTCTCCGTTTTTTTTTTTAGCCACATGCAGTTTGCGGCGCACTGCATGCGTTCTGATCTGCCGATTGCTGGCTTGATGTTCGCGGACCAGCTTCGGGCGAGACGAGTGGGGCGACCACTGCTTTCTTTCGAACGAGTAATCTGCAACGATCTCGCGGAAAGGGACCGGACAAAAATCCGGGAGTGGATGGAGGACCGGGAGGTCTGGGACGCAAAGGTGAAAGAAGTCGTCGCGAACACACTCAAGAACGTCGAAGAGCCGCCGCGCAAAGTACAGAAGCTCATATGGCCCCGGGGGCAAGGCTCCGGACGACGACAGAAGACGACAACAACAGCTCCTGCAAGAAGACAACGACGCGTTCTGGCCCTTCGCTACATCGATGAACTGGTCTGCTCGGCGCCGCGGTGCCATGTCAAAGCCTGCGCAAAACACTGCATCAATTGTCATTTTCCGCTGACAACCCATAATCCGCTGTACCCCACACTGAGATGCCACCTTTGCGAAAGGTACACCTCATCCGAATGCTGTCACGGCTTGACAGTTTCTGCTGCCGCCGCACTTGAATCGTTTGAATGCAAACACTGCTCCGTTTTACTCCCGTATCTGCGGGGGTGAGATGACAACTACTACTACTACCACATGCAATGTGTGAGGAAACTGAACCGCCCAAGTAGGGCCTTCTGATCATGATCACTTGCCAAATTTGCCACCTGATACAGGATTTGGGCTCAAGGGTAGTGCGGTCAACGAAACATATTATGTCGTTCGAACGAACTGATGCGGTCGCCCTCGTAAAGAAGGTGACGGGGGTGGACGTTCCGTCCGCTTTCTTCTTCGAGAGGAAGAATCCGGCTGCCCAACAGGTCGTCGCAAACCCATAAGCACCTGCTTTGTAGGAAATGCTTGAGGAGACTAGTTGCGATAGATCAAAGGAGGTAAATGTGCTGTAGCCCACACGAAACACAGGTAAATCTGGGTCTAGTGGCGGGCGTAAGCGTTCAACAAAAAAGACTAAAATAAGTCGAATAGTCGGCAATAGGCAACAAAGATACACGCACACGTACACAATCAAAAGCTTGGTGTCGGTCACAAACAGTTCCGGACATGGCTAGCCATAACCCAGAACAATCGCGTGCACCAAATATACAACCATATATGGTGTGGTCGGTGGGCCAGTTCCCCCGTAGTTCAACATGGGGGGGGGGTGTCTTTTTTTTTTTCGTTTCTTGTTTTTTCGCTGAGTGCTTTAGGGATGCAGCCTTGGGTCCTGGAGAGCATTTCTAAGCTACTTTGCACTTTTTCGTCACAAAATAAGGACAATTTCAGGTAATTCGAGCGTATCAAGATCAAAGACCCAGGAGACAAGCCACCTGGTCCAGGCCAAAATCGGTGAATTTCGGGGGGTAATTCCTTTGTGGCGACCACTATTTGCAGTCGGCCCTGGGCGGAAGAGCTACAAAGGTGCAGTATTACGGCCCCACCTTGCGCAGAGCGGCCATGTGCTATGCGTGCCCCGAAGAGGAAGGAAGAGGATGAGAAGGAAGGACAGACTGGGAGTCAAGGTTTGACAGGTAGTGGCAGGATCAGCTGCGGTAAGGAGAGCAGGAAATGTTCTATCAGAGCGCGCCGGCCGGGTTTCGAAGCGATCGCGGGACCGGAGACCTTCGCGGCGGTCGGAGGAGAGGTGGTTCCGGGAGCTGGATGGGATGTGCTGGTCGGTCACAAACAAAAGAGCGTTTTACCACCTTGCGCGGTGTGTCACGGGATGTTTGGCAGAACGTACTTAAACAAACTCAATGCTAAACACCGATCGCCGGCCGCAAGCGGAAGAAGACGAAGGCGACCACCCCCGACTCAGGGGTGCATCGAAGGTAGAAGAAGGTTCCGAGGGCAAGCAGCTCTCAGAAACGACCGGTGGCGGGTGACGTCTCGATGGCGAAGCTACCGGTGGCGGGTGACGTCTCGATGGCGAAGCTACCGGTGGCGGGTGACGTCTCGATGGCGAAGCTACCGGTGGCGGGTGACGTCTCGATGGCGAAGCTACCGGTGGCGGGTGACGTCTCGATGGCGAAGCTACCGGTGGCGGGTGACGTCTCGATGGCGAAGCTACCGGTGGCGGGTGACGTCTCGATGGCGAAGCTACCGGTGGCGGGTGACGTCTCGATGGCGAAGCTACCGGTGGCGGGTGACGTCTCGATGGCGAAGCTACCGGTGGCGGGTGACGTCTCGATGGCGAAGCTCGCCGTCGACTTTGAAGTGTGCACTAAACTGGATCTTCCGGGCAGTGTCGTAGCGACGACGGACGGGACACCGTTGAGCATGCGTGCGAGGGTACTCGCAAAACGTTTAAAAACCGTCGGGGATGCGCTGGAGCGAAACGGCGACGGACCGCTTCTGCCAACTGAAGAAGATAGGGTCGCTGAAAACGGTGGGAGCCCCGCCGTGCCTCACGGGGTACGAGGTGGTGGTTCGGAGACGATGGAAGTGCTCGAGACACAGCTGACGACGGCACGAGTTCAGCGGCGAGGCGTGGGGGATGAATCTTTTCCCAAAAGGGCGGAGCGTGCGGCGAGATGGGCGGTGTTCAACGCTACGGAACACGAAAAGTGGAGTGAGCGCCACGAGCACCAGAAAGTGAAGTGCGGCGTGTGAAAGCGCCGGTGCAGCAACCGATGCACCTGGACGAGCAATCGAAGAAGAAGCGAGGCACCAAACGCGCGCTTGAGCGCGACGATCAAGTCGAGCTAAAGAGGCGAAAGCATGACACATCACGTACTAAGAGATAACCGCGACACCGCAAATCGCCACAGATTATTTGTATTAGGCGGTCGCGGTCGAAGACGGCAACCCGCGCGAGGAGTAAGGTTGATAACCAGAATGACAGTCATAATGGCCATGCCGAAGGCAAGGTTGCGTTGCAGGAGGAGAAACTGGTGCTTGGCCGAGGATAAGATGGCTATGGCGGCAGGGGCAGAACAGAGAGACAGCGAGTCCTTCTTGTGGGGTAGTCACGCCTTCGCAGTCCCAAGACCCCCGCCCACTTGCATACAGCGTCGACTGGCCTTTCCCAAGAGGACAAGTTGGAATGCAGGTACCATCTCCGGACAGCTTCCGGTTTCTCCCAGGAGTAGAGGAGCTGATGCAAACGCCACCTGGGCTTCTGAACGTGATTGCGGATCACCTTCTTGCCCAAACCCAAGAGGGATTGGAGTGTCGAATGGCGCGCAAGGAGAGGCTCTGGCTTGTTTGCTTCTTTCGCTGGCGAGAGGGAGACTTCGGACACGGCAAAGCCTTGGGTTCTTCGGGCTCTGCATCCTTCTGTTCCAGATATCTCGATCGGTCAGGCCTCTGCCATCCGTCACGATAACGCGATTATTTTCAAGGACCAGTACAAGCACGCAATGGTAGCAACTGATCTTTTCCTTCAGTCCTCTTGGTGAACGTTGAGGGGCCCGGTAGCGAGCTTTACTTAGGTTCCTGCAAGCGTGAGCCAACCGACTTCTGCGAGTCCTACGATAGCGTTCGAATCTACATTCCAACGAATCCTTCATGCCACGGCGTCACGAAAGCACCACCCCCGACACCCCGAAGGCTCCATTTTTCAGAAGGCTTGGCCCTTCTGTTGAAAGCCCGAGCAAGAGGAACCGTTTTGCTCACTCCAAAGCTCCCGGTTTGGCGCCGGTGCGTTGCATTTGAAAAAATTCACTACAAAAAAAAAAAAGACACCCCAAGGTCAGTTCCCCGTAGTTCCCCCGTAGTTCCCCCTGGCTATACCGACCACACCAATATAGCTCTTTCTCGCTCTAAGAGAACCCATTCATGAACGGTCACACGGAGACCCTAAAACCCCGGAATTTCAAGCGAACTTTAACTCTAAAAACGGTCGCAACACTTACAAACATGGCTAGCCGTAACCCATAACGAACGTGTGCACCAAATATACAACCCGTAACCATATAGCCCTTTCTTGCTCTAAGAGAACCCATTCATGAACGGTCACATGGAGACCCTAAACCCCCGGAATTTCAAGCGAACTTTAACTCTAAAAACGGTCGCAACACTTACAAACATGGCTAGCCATAACGAGGAGGGGAGGGGTGTACTGCCACTACACACAGATAAGATACGCACACTAACATCCTATACCTTGAAGGAACCTACCTGGAGACTATAAAACCCCGGATCCCTGAGTGAACTTGCACTCAAAAGAAGGCATGCAGGTGGATCCCCACTATCGCAACAATGTTCCAAAGGAGGAGGTAACTGTGCTGTAGCCCACACGAAACACAGGTAAATCTGGGTGCGTAAGCGTTCAACAAAAAAAAAGACCCGCTTTTGTGGTTGTATTGTTTTCTCTCCCTCTAACCTCCTTCGAAGTAAGCACAAGGCAGCCCCGCGAGTATTTCTTTTGCAATTCGACAATTCCGGCAATTTTAGACTTTGTGTTGCTAAAACCCCAATGACCTGCTGTTTGGTCGATACGCTGAAACATTCCCACGATGAATCGTAATACTTGGACGGACGAGGAAACGTACCAAATGGGTCGTTGGCCCGAAAACTGAATATATCTGTAGACTCTGTACCCCTGTAGACTCTGTACCCCTGTAGACTCTGTACCCCTGTAGACTCTGTACCCCTGTAGACTCTGTACCCCTGTAGACTCTGTACCCCTGTAGACTCTGTACCCCTGTAGACTCTGTACCCCTGTAGACTCTGTACCCCTGTAGACTCTGTACCCCTGTAGACTCTGTACCCCTGTAGACTCTGTACCCCTGTAGACTCTGTACCCCTGTAGACTCTGTACCCCTGTAGACTCTGTACCCCTGTAGACTCTGTACCCCTGTAGACTCTGTACCCCTGTAGACTCTGTACCCCTGTAGACTCTGTACCCCTGTAGACTCTGTACCCCTGTAGACTCTGTACCCCTGTAGACTCTGTACCCCTGTAGACTCTGTACCCCTGTAGACTCTGTACCCCTGTAGACTCTGTACCCCTGTAGACTCTGTACCCCTGTAGACTCTGTACCCCTGTAGACTCTGTACCCCTGTAGACTCTGTACCCCTGTAGACTCTGTACCCCTGTAGACTCTGTACCCCTGTAGACTCTGTACCCCTGTAGACTCTGTACCCCTGTAGACTCTGTACCCCTGTAGACTCTGTACCCCTGTAGACTCTGTACCCCTGTAGACTCTGTACCCCTGTAGACTCTGTACCCCTGTAGACTCTGTACCCCTGTAGACTCTGTACCCCTGTAGACTCTGTACCCCTGTAGACTCTGTACCCCTGTAGACTCTGTACCCCTGTAGACTCTGTACCCCTGTAGACTCTGTACCCCTGTAGACTCTGTACCCCTGTAGACTCTGTACCCCTGTAGACTCTGTACCCCTGTAGACTCTGTACCCCTGTAGACTCTGTACCCCTGTAGACTCTGTACCCCTGTAGACTCTGTACCCCTGTAGACTCTGTACCCCTGTAGACTCTGTACCCCTGTAGACTCTGTACCCCTGTAGACTCTGTACCCCTGTAGACTCTGTACCCCTGTAGACTCTGTACCCCTGTAGACTCTGTACCCCTGTAGACTCTGTACCCCTGTAGACTCTGTACCCCTGTAGACTCTGTACCCCTGTAGACTCTGTACCCCTGTAGACTCTGTACCCCTGTAGACTCTGTACCCCTGTAGACTCTGTACCCCTGTAGACTCTGTACCCCTGTAGACTCTGTACCCCTGTAGACTCTGTACCCCTGTAGACTCTGTACCCCTGTAGACTCTGTACCCCTGTAGACTCTGTACCCCTGTAGACTCTGTACCCCTGTAGACTCTGTACCCCTGTAGACTCTGTACCCCTGTAGACTCTGTACCCCTGTAGACTCTGTACCCCTGTAGACTCTGTACCCCTGTAGACTCTGTACCCCTGTAGACTCTGTACCCCTGTAGACTCTGTACCCCTGTAGACTCTGTACCCCTGTAGACTCTGTACCCCTGTAGACTCTGTACCCCTGTAGACTCTGTACCCCTGTAGACTCTGTACCCCTGTAGACTCTGTACCCCTGTAGACTCTGTACCCCTGTAGACTCTGTACCCCTGTAGACTCTGTACCCCTGTAGACTCTGTACCCCTGTAGACTCTGTACCCCTGTAGACTCTGTACCCCTGTAGACTCTGTACCCCTGTAGACTCTGTACCCCTGTAGACTCTGTACCCCTGTAGACTCTGTACCCCTGTAGACTCTGTACCCCTGTAGACTCTGTACCCCTGTAGACTCTGTACCCCTGTAGACTCTGTACCCCTGTAGACTCTGTACCCCTGTAGACTCTGTACCCCTGTAGACTCTGTACCCCTGTAGACTCTGTACCCCTGTAGACTCTGTACCCCTGTAGACTCTGTACCCCTGTAGACTCTGTACCCCTGTAGACTCTGTACCCCTGTAGACTCTGTACCCCTGTAGACTCTGTACCCCTGTAGGCTCTGTACCCCTGTAGACTCTGTACCCCTGTAGACTCTGTACCCCTGTAGACTCTGTACCCCTGTAGACTCTGTACCCCTGTAGACTCTGTACCCCTGTAGACTCTGTACCCCTGTAGACTCTGTACCCCTGTAGACTCTGTACCCCTGTAGACTCTGTACCCCTGTAGACTCTGTACCCCTGTAGACTCTGTACCCCTGTAGACTCTGTACCCCTGTAGACTCTGTACCCCTGTAGACTCTGTACCCCTGTAGACTCTGTACCCCTGTAGACTCTGTACCTCAGTTTCCTCTGCTGCAGCAGCCCCAGAGCAGCCACATCGAAAAAGTGGACGGGCAGTTCCAAGAAAGAAGATGCCGAGTTTGACTCACGAACCCGAAAAATCAGGTGCAACGAGTCGCTGGCGAAGGAAGTCTTGAACATGGATGGCGCTCCGCTGAAGTTCTTCCTCAAGGTATGCGCCTTCTTTTCAACGCTACTCTTTCTATAACGTACATATAAAAGGTGTGAACACGGCGGAGTTCACGTCGCGGATGAGGCAGGCCGGAGCTGAGCCGCAGGCGCCCAGCTGCAAGCACTGTGGGAGCGGCGTGACGGAGAACGAACAGCATATCTACTGGGACTGCGACGCATACTCACACATTCGCCGGCGGGAAGCACACGCCGGGCTGATGGCGGCCAACCGAACCGAGTGGCCCCGATGCACGCTGGAACATGGTGTGGTTGTACCGGGGAACGCCCACTTATCGAGGCGGCTCCAGGAGATGATGGCTGAAATCCTTGCGGAACGTGCAGGGCTCGAAGCACGTGGCTGGGTAGCCAGGAACCCCACGACCCCCTGGTCGAGAGCGGATGCGATGCCTGCCGAGAAATTTGACCACCCCTTTGCGCGGATTGCCCCGGCATGGACGTGGGAGCGAAACAAGACCTGGGGACTACCGACGTTTTATGCGTTGGTAGCGTGGCTGTCTGACATGCAGTGGACCGAGAACGGGCAGGCGTCAATGCTAGAGCTTGCGATCGACTTTGAACTCTTCTCGGGCCTCAGCATGCCGCTGCACGGGAATGCGCCGAAGGGGGTGAGAGAACGGGGAAACGTCCTGCGCTGCATGATGAGCGCGTTGGACAAGCTGGCGGCACAGCAAGGGCTGGGAAGCTGCATGAGAGGAGAGAGGGTGTGCCCGACGACGTCGCTGTCGTTCATGGGCATCACGGGGATATCGGGTGTACGGCCCAGGCCACGCTTTCGCGAGGCACACACGGGGACGATACTTGAGGAACAAGTGAAAGGAAGCGATGTAGGGACGCAGTGCCCGGCGTACCCTGACTGGACGATCGGGAGAGCGGCGAGGTGGGCCCTGCCTGCCCCACCACAACTGCACCCAGACCCCGTGCATATGCCGGGTGTCGATATAGAGAAGGCACTCGTCACGTGCGCGACCCATCACAAAGGGAAGTGTGAGGCGTGCAGAGCACTCGTCCGAAGGGACGTTCCCACGGTAGAGATGTGCTGCCGGCACCATCACCACGCGAACGATGGGCAGCCGATCGCGGTGTGCACAGAGCACAGCACGACGAAGTGCGGCGAGTGCAAGACGGCGGCGGCGTGTTGCCGCAGCGGGCATCATGCCTGCCGCACGCATGGCAGAGGAACCTGCCAAGAGTGCAAGAGGCTCCCTACGCTGACGCAGAGGCGACCGGCGGCATGTTGCCGCCGCGGCCACCACCAGTCCAACGAACCGAACGTCCCGTCAACCCCCGGACGCAACAAGAAGAAGAGGCCCTCCTCACCCACCCAGGTGGGCGTACAACGGGGAACGCCAGTAGGAAAGCGAGCGGCGCAAGCGCCGCCCGCGGCAACAAAAAGGAGACGGCGACGACCGGACGGGCGACCAAGAGGCCGCCACCAACGCCAGGAACCAGCGAACGACCAGCGCTGAAGAAAAGGGTGCTAGGCACCCCGAAGGAAGGCCCGATCGCCGGCCGCAAGCGGAAGAAGACGAAGGCGACCACCCCCGATTCAGGGGTGCATCCAAGGAAGAAGAAGGTTCCGAGGGCAAGCAGCTCTCAGAAACGACCGGGGACCACGGGCACACCAATGCCCTCGAAAGTGAAAACCGGACACACGTGCCCGCCCGACTCAGTCTCTGGAATCGCAAGAAAGCCAAACCCCGCTAGCTCCACAAATGCTCGACCTTGACGACGCAATGGCAGGTGACGACGTCATCCGATAACCTGACTTTCAAGGCAGTGCATGTTAATCCACGTGATTCATGTACTTAAAAGAACTCAATGCTTAACGGTAAAGTCTGTCGCGCACTCGGACACCACCACGGCCCTACGGTGGAGGCATGTTGCCGACACCACCACGCCGACAACGACGGCTTACCTCCGGCCGTCTGCGACCGGCACCGCATGACGAGATGCGTGGAGTGCAACACGCCAACAGCGTGCTGCAAGGCCGGCCACCATGACTGCCGCGAACACGCCCGCGGTCCGTGTGACGACTGCCGCGGCTTACCGACGCTAGCGGAACGGCGGCCGTCAGCCTGCTGCAAAAAGGGCCACCACGTGCCAGCGCCCCCGAAGCCAGCCCCCGCTAAGCCGAAGCCAACAACGCCGCGGAAGAAGGGCCGACAGAAGCCGACGACACCACCGCGCATGAAGAGGACGCGTCAAGCGTCCCCAAAGGCGGCCAAGATGGCGAAAAAGCACGCTCCGACCGAGCCGGCCCGAGCGACACCACCAAGGAAGGGGCAGAAAAGAGCCCGACTCCCGACACCACCGAATGACCCGGCGGGAAAACCCGGAAAAAAGCACGCGGCGCGAAAGCGCAACATTTCGAGAATGGAGCTGGATATCACCAGCCCTGTCACCTCGACTTCATCCTCATCCATGTCAGGATCGCCCCCTCGAGCGACTGCTTCGGCAGGACAGCCGGCGCGAAAGCGCAACAAACGAAGAATGGAGCTGGATATCACCAGCCTGTCCTCGCCCGCTTTGAGATCGTCCTCGGATGACGTATTCAAATAACCCTAGCCTATGACAAATGCAAGCTTACCCCTGTGGTACCTGCATTTCAAGTTCACACTGCTTAACGGGTGCAACTAGTGCATGCTAATCCATGTGGTTCATGTACTTAAAAGAACTCAATGCTTAACGGCTTATCACGTGGGCGGCCCTGAGATTACCCCCTCAGGTGATACCACTTTATCTTTAGCCATACTTCAACTTTCTTGGCCCTTCTTCCTGACGTGGGCGGCATAGAGAGAGTTAGACAACTCTATCACAAAGTCCAGAAAATCCAAGGCCACCTGGTCCGTGCTCCTGGTAAGTTCCCCGAAACTCCCCGACACTTCCCCGAAACTCCCCGAAGTTCCCCGAAACTCCCCCGACACTTCCCCGAAATTCCCCGAAACTCCCCGACACTTCCCCGAAACTCCCCGAAACTCCCCGACACTTCCCCGAAACTCCCCGATATTTTCGTCTCGACCAGGTGACAAAGTAAAGAAAGAAAACCCAAAACACCGTCACTAAAAGGCATGCAAAGACGCTGAAAGTAAATAGTGTCAACAGAGACACCAAACTAAGATTCCACCCTCTTACCCGCCACAGAACAAGGACGCCGACATCGCAGACGGCGTGATCACATTCGCTCTGACGGAGCACAACCAGAAGCGGGCGCAGGAGGTGCAGTCTTCGGTGCAGATCGGGTACGTCGCCCGCATCTTCTGAGGCGTTCGTTCTGCTTTGCGCGTGAAGCTTCTGACCCCCTTCAAAAGAGGCTTCGAGACACGGAAAGTGCGACACAGAACTCGACGTCGGGGGAGTGTGGAGAGTTTGGCCCACTCATCAGTCACTCGAGCCCCAGTGTGTGTGAAGTGAACATGCGTGGACAACATTAGTTGGGGGCAGCCGTTGCGCAGAGGCATCCGACACACACGCGGAGCGTGCTTTCGCGTTCTCATCCGCACGGCGAGAGTGCCGCTCCGGTCTCGAACTGCCGCGTGTTGGATTTTCACCACGCTTCATCCTCGAAACAAGCACACTGAGGCAGCGCCGGTACACGGCGGAGTCCAGTCTCAGCAGCTGGAGGTAAAAAGCGTGCGTCACACCCGCTTTCCGGGTGTGGACCTACACGCGTTTTGGGCGTTTTTTCGCGTCTTCTTCTCTCCCACACGGGACTGCACTGGAGGTCTCGGACCAACACCAGTGAACACCCTTTCAAGGCCTGGTGCTCGACATTTCCCCGGTACTTTTTTTGGCAAGTCTTGCGGGTTGCCCTGCGATGTGTGTTGTGCTGTGCAGGTTATAAAAGACGTGGGCGGAGCGTGTTTCGGGGGGTGGGGTTGATCCGAATTCCTAACCCCAAAGGGTACTGAAAACAGAGACGGTTCAACCCTTTGCGCACGCGTGGCAACAAAACGGAGCGCCGGTCTTCTCTTCAGCACAGGATTTGGATCCGCTTTGTGCGCGAACGCACTCCCTGCACGAATCCTCGCGTCGCTTCTTTGCCGTTTATCCGCCAGGCCATCGTCAACCAGACGACAGGACGGGTGACTGGCGACATGAATGGCCACGATCTATAGACATGAGGACACAAGCACCCGGCCAGCCATCAGCATCCGCCTTCGGCACTACCCCCACACCCCGCACTCCCACTCCGGATTTCGGGAGTGGTTTTGCGGTCGTTTGTGCGGTCGGCCTCACTCCTTCAATGAGGGAATGGGACCCCCTCATGCGGGAGTGGCACTCACTCAATGCGGGAGTGGCACTCCCTCAATGAGGGAGTGGGACCCCCTCAACGCGGGAGTGGGACCCCCTCAATGCGGGAGTGGCACTCCCTCAATGCGGGAGTGGCCACTGCCGCACTTTTTCACTCCCGCATTGACTTAGTATACGGCTGCTGAAGTCCGGGGTGTACTCAATATCAACGATTCTGATGCTTCACGATCATGTGGACGGCCCTGAGATTACCCCTGCGGGAACCCCCCCGCCGTACCCGAGTGCGGGTGTGGGCTACATAGCGAACTTTGTCAGTATCGTCACTCCATGATAATTAGGCAGCGACCTCACACTCTGCACTCAGGGACGGAAAAACCGCCCGGAAAAGCTGCTTCAGCATCGGGCGCCTTGTCCGGCGAATAGGTTCCGGAAGAGTTGTTCAATCCCTCAGGTAGCAGGTGACTGTTTTGTCTTCGGGAAAAGGCTTGCCGCCCACTCAAAGAAAAGTGGCGGAAAGAGGACGCGAAGGGGAGCATGGCAGGGGAGATTGGCGAGCCGCAGTGCTCCCGCTAACGAAAAAGTGCGAGGAATTCCTCATAAAAAAAGAGGCTCGAAAAAAGAGGGTGAGGAATTCCTCATGAGGAATTCCCCACCTTTTTCCCTCGTGTAGCCAAAGCACTGCATCACAGTCTACTCTCTGCTGGGCATGATGGGCTGGCGGGCAGAAGTCTGGGGCTGCCACAGGGGCTGGAGCGCAAAAAAAAAAAAAAAGAGCCCAAAAGCATTTCTTTGAATTCCTCACCAAAAGTGAGGTTAGCGGGGGCACTGGGCGAGCCACGAAAAAAAAAAAAAAAAAAAAAAAAAAAAAAACCCAACCAAAAAAGAAAAGACACCAAACTGATCGTCCTTCGGGATCGACGGTAACACAAAAGAAGAAAAAAACCCCGCACGAAAAGTGAAGAAGCGAAGGGGCACATCGCCGCCCCTCCTTGAAGTGTCCTGTGGCGGATTATGCCTGTGCTCTGTGTAGCTGTAGGTGGTCGTGGCTGCGCGAGCTACAAACAGCCGCTGTCCTGTCTGCAGACACACGGGTTCGGCGCTGGTGATAGTCCGCCTTGAGTGTCCGTGGCTTGCAAATTCCACACCCGCGCTGCAGTGTGCGGATTCAAGTGCCGCAGACGCACGTCTTTTGAATTGAACTGAAGACGGGGCAATGGGCTGCCTTGGGAGTCAATAGTTACTCCCGCCGTTAACCCGCGCTTGGCCTGATCTCCCAGCGTCGGCATTCAGGGGCACTGGGCAGAAGTCACTCCTTCCCACTCGCCACCTGGCGCAGCGAAATGCTGTGGTTTAATTGTACACCACACGATTGGTGGTAGGGCTGGAGCACGCGTCTGCCCTCTTCTCTGCACGCCCATGCGGTTGCTTTCGTACGTAAAGGAGTTCCGTAAGAGATTCATCAATACGACTTTTTTCAGCTTGCCTGTCGATCATTCTTTTCTTCTTCTTTTACATAAGCGCCAGCTTGAAAGGAAATGCTCGACGATGCTGCCCGACAAAGAACAGAAGGGATCCCAAGTGCTGCAACTACCGAACCACGTGTTGAACGGACGTGAGGTCATGCGGGTCTACCCCTACACGACAAATCACACAAACACAACAGGTCAAAAAAACCTGAGTGAGGAAACAACACACGGGGTGTAAGCGAAGAACAAATCAGATTGTGCTTGTATTGTATTTGCCCCTTTCCTCTATATTTCCCCCCTTCCATTCGGAGTCGACAGCTACGTCGAGTATTTCTTCTTCTTCTTCTTCTTCTCGGAAGTGCTGGTGAACTGAAGGGAACATTTTCCGGAGCAACGACTGCACATGCGAACGCCAAGACAAGCCGCGGCCATCCCTATCTCCTGGACCTGCATTGAATTGCCTGCCGCTGTTGACCACGGTGAACCCCGGTGCCTGTCAGGCCCCCCATCTCTGTTTCCTGGAGCTGCATGAGAAACAATCAACGTGCACGCGCGTGGGGGGGCCCAAGGCTCAATTCACAGTGAATTTGTTTCTTGGTGTCGGTCACACTGCCCCACTAACCTGGCTAGCCGTAGTTAAAGTGTGTAATTATACCTACATCCCTCATACAACCCTCACAGCCTCAATGGTCAACCGGAGACCCTAAAACACCGAACCTCTAACCAAAATAAACGCTAAAAACGTACTGCCACTACCGCAGATACGATACGCACACTAATATGCGACGGCAGGAGACTGGACAACCCCGGATCTCTACGTGGACTTGCACTCTGGAAAAAGGTTCCTGATATCAGCTGGTCGGCGGCCCGTCGTTTCCCGTCGGTCAATGTGCAAAGACCCTCCGGAAAATGTTCTGTCCTTGTTTTTTTTTTTTCTTCTTCTTCTTTTTTTTCAGGGGACTTTAAAAGTTTGGGGTCCGAGCCAAAAACCCGGTTTGAGCCAAAAAACCGGTTTGGTTATGTAGGTCGGTGTATCACACTTGCATGCGGTGCTGCATCACGAGCGGGCTACTTTCTGCACTCTGTGTGGAGTTTTCCGCACTCTAGGCACTCTCGGTTTCCATGATCCACATGAAGGAAGCAAAAAGAAGCACTGTGTTGGTCAGAAAAGCACATTTTTCTTTCAGAACAAAAGGTTGCAATAAGAAATGACAAAAAGGCGGAGACGTAAAGAAACACCAGCTTCATGATGAGCCCCCCACTCCCCCCCACTCCCCGTTTTTCCCCCTTTTTAGGTTAAGCTGTTTTTTGAGGGCTTATTTGTACGCTATTACAGGCAGGTACGTTCATTACCACTATAGTACTACTACACAGTGAAGGTGGTAAAACTTTGAAATCGGTCTATAAGATTTTTTTTTTTCCCCTCAAAAACTCAAACCGGTTTATTCGGTTTGTCAAACCGATAAACCGGTATTTTAAAGTCCCCTGTTTTTTTTCCTGCATCGTTCCCACGCTTTTTTTTCTCTTTCGGAAGCAGTGCCAAAACCCTGCGAGGGGGAGTAGTCGAGCCGTACCTGCGTACAGGGTTAACTATCCTGGAAAGCTGCACTTTCTTCGTGTAGTAGGGTGTCTTGTGGATGTGCATGGATAAAACAGGGGAGATCTCATTCTCTTGCATCGGGCCGTACCTACCGTTAACCGCAATAGGTCTCCTAGGCTAGAAGCCTCTGGCCGACAGAACAATGTAGGTAACAAAAGCGGAACGTGCCAGCGATGAAGAGAGAGGCACGCCATCTTTTCTCGCTATTGCCAAAAAGGAGGAGAGCCCGCGAAACAACGTGTCAACACACGCCTGCCAGGCGGTCTCGTCCGTCGGTCAGAACGCCCCCGGCTGCGCCACCATCGGTGCAACAATCATCTTTGACTGGGCCGCGGATTGCTCCGCGCCCACGGCGCAACGACTTACGCCCGCCGTAGTAGTACGGGACAGTAGTGGGGCGACCGGATACTCCTCGGAGAGATGGTCCCTGCACTCTAACTCGTCTCTTTCTCTCTCTCTCTCTCTTTCTCAGTCAGGGGTTTCCGGAGCCACCGCACCACTGGCTGGAAGGGTGGGGGGGGGGTTTCACTGTTCGTTGCTGTACCATATGAGACGATGCCAAACCCCCCCCCCCCCCCCCTCCCCTTCGCACTAATAAAATACTTTCGACGTCACCCCTTACTGGCCCCGAAACCCCATCTGGGACCACTTGTGGGCCTTCTGAGGCCCCTTTACCTTCACTTAACCCGCCAAAAACCGTTTAGGGCCCGTTTTGGGCCGCACAGACAGTGTTTCGGTGCCGGCATACAGGATGGGATGACGTCAAAAACTGTTTTATTAGTGCAAAGGGGAGGGGGGGGGTTTTTGGCATCTTATCATATGCCGCTGCGTCTGGACGTGCCAGCAGTCGTCGGTTCACAGGAAGAAGGCAGTTAGCGCGCTGTTTCGATCGAGCCGCTGGTACATCACCCCCTTGCAGACAGAGAGGGGTACGGGGGAACAGGCCCTCAACAAAGGCAACCGTCGCTCCTCACACACAAGGATGAATGTCTTGAGGGGTCACAGAACAACCCCGCTACTTGTCGCAAGTCAGAAAGGGTACGTGAGCCTCGTGAGGGCGTTGCTTGCGGCCAAAACCTACACCCGCGCCAACGCGTGATGGGAACACTTCACTCATTCTCGCATGAAGCGGTTGTAAAAGAGCTTTATGGGGGCACATGCCAGCGTCCATTTCGCAACACGACGGAGCGAACCCAGATACGTGCCAGAAACGCAGGATGTCGAGGCCATTCAACGAACAGCTTCACGCCTACCTACCTCCGACCCCTGATGTTCCTTCGCGTTATCGCGCGATTAAAAACCTGGGCGAATGCCGTATTGCGGACAATCCCATATTATCGCACGCCGACTGTTGCGATTTGTTTTTTTTTTTTTGTGCGATGATGCGATTATTATTATCGCATGCGAATCGTTTGACCACTATGACTAGGCCGGCCGGCGGCGCTGGCCTCGAACCGAAGCACGCCCGAAGAGCTAATGCTCAACTACTCTGCTTTTGCGGCACTCTCCCGGCCTTCGACCGCTACCCCCCCCCCCCCCCCCCCCTTTTTTGTATTTCTTCTGTTTTTTTTTCTTCCTGAACACGGGATGTCGTTCCTTTCTTCTTCTTCCCCCCCTTCATTTTTTGCTTTTTTTTTTTTTGTCAGTTCACGTTCTTTGTTGCCTTATTCTGCCTTTTTTTTTTTTGTGGTTGTTTTGCTGCATTTTCTTAGCGAGTTCTCACTTCTCCCCGTTTTTGCGTTTATGGTGTGAACGTCCACACGCCGCGCTGTAAGGGGGAGTGCCAATCCGAGAGGACGCTGGCATCTACCACTACTGGTTCCAGACTGGAGGTCCTATTAACATGCAATGTGAATAGCCTCTATTCGAGCCAACCCGGCTTTTCTTGCAACAATTATCATTGAATTAGGGCTTACGCTCCACGTGTGGAACGTGTGGACTTCCACACTTTAAATCTTTTCGGGTTTTATTTCCCCACGTGTGCTTCCACGTGTGGATCCACAGGTACCACATGTGGATTTTGGTTTATTTCTTCCCCCACATGTGCTTGCCACAGGTTGGTCCACATGCAGGGGAGTCTAGGCCCACAAGTCGCCAAGGGCGGCAGCCAGTCGCTAGTGAGGCTATTTCTTTTGCCCGCCGCACATGGGGGGGATAGGTTTTTTTTCCCCTCGAGCCTTGGGGCAGCAGTCAATTGTGAGACTGGCAGGTGAGCAGCGTCACCCTAGCGAGCTCTCGGATCAAGCTGCGTCTGATGCAGCTGTTGTATGGATCGCCTACATACACTCAGCCGCGCGTGCCTTCATTGCGAAGGTTACTGCTGCGGCCTTCTGGGTGGCAGCTGTGTCAGGTCAAGTAGCGAGATCTGGGGCCCTGTGATGGCTGAGTGCACACCAAAGCAGGGCTGCATCCTCGTGTTGTAGCCGTGTTGTGTATAAGGTTTCGTGAGGGCCTGGTCAACCACCTCATCACTGTAGCACCCCTTACTGGCCCCGACACCCACTTGTGGGCCTTCTGAGGCCCCTTTACCTCCACTTAACCCGCCAAAAACCGTTTAGGGCCCGTTTTCGGCCGCACAGACAGGTTTTCGGGGCCGGCATACAGTATAGGATGACGTCAAAAAATGTTTTATTAGTGCAAAGGGGAGGGGGGGGGTTTTTGGCATCTTATCATATACCACTACTGGTTTGTCCTATCTTTGGGGTGTGAGAGTGCCGCCGCGTTGGTCTATCATGAATAGGAAGTCGGCATGTGCGAAAAGATGCAGCGGAAACGAGCGCGCCTGCTCGTCTTGTCGGACGTTGAATCAGACTCGTCAGATCACCCAGCCCCGTTTACACCACACGTACTCGATCTTGATGACGCAATGGCAGGCGATGGTTATGTCATCAAGTAATCTAGCCCGTGAGAAAAGTGCATGCTGATCCATGTGGTCCACGCACTCAAAAGTTCCCAGTCTTAACCCCTTAGACCTCCACAGGGGTCGTTAAATAGCCCATTTCTTAGATACCTACCCCCCCCCCCCGTGTTTAAGATCGCGTTTTTCCGTGTTTAAGATCGCCCCCCAAAAAAACCGATCTTATACACGGGGGGGGAGCGCGCGATCTTAAACACGGGGGGTGGTAGGTATGCCGGAAAGTTGGGATAGGTGTGTCGAAAACAGCTTTCAAGGGCGGGGATGAAAAAATATAGAGGACTAACCGTACGGGACACACTTAAGTCGGGTATACGACTAAGGTCACCCGGAGACTCTGAAATCCCGGATTCTCAAGCGAACGATAACTCTAAAAAGGAATCTCAAGCAAGCTGTCTGACTCTTAACAAAGAGCTTAGACGACTTCGCATCACGCAATGCCGCAGTTATGAAGTGTGTTTGCGAAAGGGTGCGCTTTCAGGAGCCAAGCGACAAGGCAGCAGAGTGGGCAACCTGGCTGAAGCATGAGTTAAAGTCTAGCCCGATACAGTAAAGCTTTCCCCCCCGAATCCCCTCACACTGTCACACCACACACAAAGCTGAACCTCACAAGCACAAAACGTCGAAAGGCACCAATCTGTACGCCCATACTGGATCGTCGGAAACACAAAGAGCTTTGCGCTAGCTTTGTAAAACCGTGGGGAACAGTATCTTTGGCACCCGCACGTGTTGCTTGCAACCATTCAAAAAACCCCTGCTTCGAGTCCAGGACTCACAGGCCCATTCGGAAACCAACCATAGCTTCCACCTCCGCCTCCACACAAAACCCGCCACAATGTTCGCCATCCGTGCCGCTGCGAGAGCCACGATCGCTGTTGCGCCTGTGGCTGCTGTTCAGCTCCGAGCAGCCAGCAAGGCAGCAGTGAAGAAGGTGTCACCGAAGAAGAAGGTTTCGGCCAAGAAGGTGGCACCGAAGAAGAAGGTTTCGGCCAAGAAGGTGGCACCGAAGAAGACAGCTGTGAGGAAGGCAGCCAAGAAGGCGATTGTAGCGAAGAGGGCAGCAGCGAAGGTGGCCAAGGCTGCGAAGAAGGCGGCAGCGAAGAAGGCCAAGGCTGCGAAGGTTGCAAAGAAGGCTGCGGCAAAGAAGGCCAAGATTGCGAAGAAGGCTGCGGCAAAGAAGGCCAAGGTTGCGAAGAAGCAGGCAGCATCGGCGAAGAAGGCAGAAGCAAAGAAGGCCAAGGCCGCAAAGAAGAAGGCCGCAGTGCTGAAGAAGAAGGCCGCAGCTGCGAAGAAGGCAGCGGCTAAGAAGGCGAAGCTTGCGAAGTTGAAGGCGAAGAAGGCCGCTTCTCCTGCTAAGAAGAGGGCAGCACTTGCCAGAAAGAGAGCTGCGGCGAAGAAGAACAAACTGGCCGCGCAGAAGAAGGCAGCGGCTTTGAGAAAGAAGGCAGCGTTGGCGAAGAGGAAGGCAGCCGTGCAGGCGAAGAAGGCGAAGCTGGCAGCCAAGAGAAAGGCTGTTGCGGACAAGAAGAAGGCCATCAGGGCTGCAGGTGCTTCCAACCCGTACAGCCTGTTCATTGCCAAGACCACGAAAGGCAGCAAGGGCACAGCCAACTTGAAGGATGTCGCTGCGAAGTGGAAGGTATGGCCGCTGCTCATGCTCCACCATAGGGTTCACGAATCCGACAAAACGGGCTTAAACTTCGGATGTGCAGCGTGTTTTGATAGTTGATCAGACAAGATGGTTGATCACTCGGACACCTGAAGTCAGCTCTCCATTCATCCCGCGTCGCCAGTCCTGCCTACTAGAAAGGGCTCGCTCAAAACCAGGATTCTACATCGGGGTTCAGTGATCCGAGCTCACGCCCATTTAAAGTTTGAGAACAGGTCGAGGAAGCGATTTACCCAGTGCCCCCAATAATTTGCTTTACCTGGCGTAACTCCTGTTCTCGTTCTAGCTATCCTGAGGGAAACTTCGGAGTGAACCAGCTACTAGATGGTTCGATGGGTCTTTCGCCCCTATACCCAGCTTTTGACGAGCGATTTGCACGTCGACGCCGCAACGGACCTCCACCAGGGTTTCCCCTGCCTTCGTCCTATGCAGGCATAGTTCACCATCTTTCGGGTCCCAACCAGTGTACTTAACCTCAAATCCCTTTCCAGTAAATCAGGATCGGGCTGTGCTGCGTCCTCAAGGATTGGCACATCTGCGGCTTGTGGGTTTGACACCCTAAGCCTCGCACACGTGTTGGACTTCTTGGTCCGTGTTTCAAGACGGGTAGTAGAAGATCACTGTAACTGGCATGAGCCTGCGAGCGTTCAAGCACGTCAGGCCAGCGGGAGCAAGGACGTTGTCCGAAGACGCCGACACTTACCCTTCGCTGACGATGCCGCGGGTCACCTCCTCAACTCGTTTCTATCCTGGTCGATCCGAGCAAAGCTGAGGCAGCCGGCAACCCGTCTCGCAACGTAGTTCCACAAGGTGAAGTGACCCATCCACCCAAAACGAGCGGCGCCTTTCTCAAGAGTTTCGTCGGCGAATCGCAACGCGTTAGGGGACCCTCACAAGGTTTCACGACGGAGTGACCCGTCTACCCGAAACGAGCTGCGACCTCTCACTGCTTTCAACTCTTTCAACACCCCCCTGTCCCCACGCCTCTACACGGTGAGGTCTCCGCTCACCAGAAGCTAAAGTAAGAGATAGAGGGTGTGCTCGAGTCACACCCGAGCACACCCTCTCGGGCAAATGCTAAAATGTGCGGCAATAAGAGCTCGTCACTCGCACAACCGCGGCTGATACAAAACTAATGATGGTGATGATGATGTGAAGAGAGAGTTGTTTTCGTTGAACGCAGTGCCTGATCGTTTTTTACGTAAAGCTGGATTCAGGACGCAAGTAAAAACGCCACGGTTTGCGGCGACGAGCTTCTCATTTCCTCCAACATTTCATGTTTGGTAAAAATAAAATGAGGCTAGACTCCACCGTGTACGGTCAACCGGAGACGTTTAAAACACCGACCTAGGGTCGGAATAACGCCAGGAACCCCTTTGGATGACCAATTCCACGCAATCACAAACAGAGCATGCCGGCACCGCAGAAGGCGCAGTACGTCGCTGAAGCCAAGAGGAACGCCGCCCAGAGGCAGAAGGTCAAGGCGAGCTTCAAGAAGGTGCGCCCCCCCGCCTGTATTTTCTTGTGTTAACAATGCATTGTTGGTACTAAAAAATTAGTAGGTTGGCAGCGTACTACATGAAACTTACCAAAAAGCAGGTGAGTTCCACTGGTGCGCACAAACAAATTCTTCAGTTACAATCGCAACGCATTTTCATTGCGAAAATCTTCAGTTACAGTCGCGATTGTAGGCCTACGCATTTTCACTACAAGAATCCTCAGTTACAACCGTAAGGCATTTCATTACAAAATCTTCACTTACAATCGCAACGCATTTTCATTGCGAAAATCTTCAGTTACAGTCGCGATTGTCATTTTCACTGCAAGAATCCTCAGTTACAATCGTAAGGCATTTCATTACAAAATCTAGTTACAATCGCAACGCATTTCCATTACGAAAATCTTCAGTTACAGTCAGCTTTGGACGAGCGATTTGCACGTCAACACCACAACGGACCTCCACCAGGGTTTCCCCCGGCTTCGTCCTATGCAGGCATAGTTCACCATCTTTCGCCAACCAGTGTACTTAATCTCAAATCCCTTTCCAGTAAATCAGGATCGGGCTGTGCTGCGTCCTCAAGGATTGGCACATCTCCCTTTCAGTGCGGCTTGTGGGTTTGACACCCTACGCCTCGCACACGTGTTAGACTCCTTGGTCCGTGTTTCAGCAATTGTTTGGATCAGCATGCAACGAATCGGGGGCGATTTTCACACCCTCGGAGCTTCTCCGCGGCCGAACCGACCGGGAAAATGACTGGGCTGCTCCGTGTTGTGAGTGTGTTTGCACGTTTTCAAGCTCAAGAATCAGTTTCACAAGGAAAGAAATTGGCGACACTTTGCAGGTTTTCGGAAATTCTCTGAGTACAAATGGTCACCCACACACTGGAAAACCCCCCAGAAACATAAGAAACCCAAGCACTACTCTACGAGAAAATACATAAAAACGCGGACAACAGACCGGTACGGGCTACAAGGCAACCCCTGCTCAACTTGTAGAAGTGCTCGCCTGCCTTGATGGCACTTGCACCTTAAAGAACTCAATGCTCAACTTGTAGAACGTGGGGGGCCCAAGATTACACTCCACGAAGGAATGTACTTGGTGTCGGTCACAAATAGTCCCGGATATGGCTAGCCATAACCCATAACGAAAGCATGCACTAAATATACAACCCGTAACCATAGAGCCCTTTCTTGCTCTAAGAGAACCCATTCATGAACGGTCACACGGAGACCCTAAAACCCCGGAATTTCAAGCGAACTTTAACTCTAAAAATAGCCTGACGCCGGACGCCGGGCCCGGTTGATCCTTATTTAGGCCCATGGTTGTGACCGGCGGGCCAAAAACGCTCTTTAGACGCCGGTGTTGATGGTGCAACGGTACAGTGACGGTAGCGTTCCGGTAGCGCTCACAGTTTCACTGAGGGAGTTGATGCACAACAACAAGAATTTTGGGTCGCCGGCGGCGCGGTTATCTCTTCGCACGTGATGTGTCATGCTTTCGTCTCTTTTTCGATAGGAGAACTTCACACAACCTTCAGGGTGTGGTTGGTTCAAAGAAACAGTCAAGTTTGCGTGAGAATAGCGATAGAGCCCCGATCCGCCTTGGCTGTCGACCGTAGACACAAAGCACAGTTCCTTGAAAACTCGAAACAGTCGACAAAGTAAATACTTGCACACAACGCAGTGGACCTGGTGTCGGTCACAAAAAGCTAAATACGAAGATACACGGATACGCAACCACACGTGACAGTAAACAATAAGCGACCACAAAAGGAATGAAAACACACTGCCCAGACCCTGCTCTAGCAGCACAAAGGAAAACCCCCCTTCCCCCGCTGCTTAACACCGGAGGAACGCATCTGCAGCTACCTTGCGCAACGGCGCGGGCCGGAGGCAGTTCCGCATGAGGTATCCCGTTGCTGGCAGAACAGCAGGCGGCTGGCACAGGCGTGCATGAAAGATGGCCAAGGGACAGAAGGATTCCCGGATCATGAGGAGGCGAAGCAGCTTCTCACGGCATTGCGGGAAGAGACGAGCAGGCTCGGAAAGGAAGGATCGGCGGCCAGGTTTACGAAATACCGAGACAAGCTGAACGAGAGGGCTGATGCGAGCAGACGATGTCTGACAACCATCTGCGCCGGACGCGCTGAGCCGTCGGGGGTGTTGCGAAAGGGGGCGGGAGTGACTGCAAATGTTGACGAGATGGACGAGGTGCTGAACACTGCGTGGGACCCTATCCTGCGTAAGTACAAGGACGGGCCAGAGCCGGAGTACGAGCCGTTTCGGGATCGGTTCCGGGATCACATCGGCCCACATATGATGGAAGCCGGAACAATCACGGGGGAGGAGCTGCGAATTCTGCTGAGGAAGAAGCCGAAGAAAAGCGCGTCAGGGGTGGATGGCTGGCGTATGGCTGAACTGCGGGAGTTGCCGCTCCCCCTGCTGAATGCACTTGCGGACGTCATGAACCTGGTCGAAGCAACTGGAGACTGGCCGGCAAGCATGACAACTGCGCTGGTGTCGATGGTGCCGAAGGATGAGAGTCAAGACCCGCTGCACACAAGACCGATAACCGTCACATCCGCCGTGTACCGCTTATGGGCCTGCCGCAGGCTGGCGGACATAGTTCTGTGGCAAGAGGAATGGATCGAAGAAGGACAGAAAGGCTTTCGACCGGGTCACCGGATCGAGGACGTCTTGATGGAAATTGGGCTCGAGATGGAGGACGCCTTGTTAGACGGGGAGCCGCTCTACGGTGTGGCGCTGGACTTCCGGAAATGCTTCGACATGGTCCCGCGAGAGATAGTACTGCGCTTAGCCGAGGACTTAGGATTGCACAATCGGGTTCTCAAGCCGCTGAGGGCTATCTACAGACTGCTCGCGAGACGCTTCAAGCTACCATTAGGGGTGGGCAGGGAGTTCAGTGTGACCAACGGTATCCTTCAAGGGTGCCCTGTATCCGTCATACTCATCAATGCCCTGCTGTCGGTAGTGATGAAAGCGGTCAAGAAAGAAGCGGAGGGTGTGAGTCCAAAGTCATACGCGGACGACGCCACACTGCTGTCCAGGCTGTCGGAGGCCGCCCTGCAAAAGGGAGTGGACGTAGTAGACGAGTTCTGCACACTCACCGGGATGGAGCTAAACCTCCAGAAGACGGTCGCGTTCTCGACGAGACGTAGGCATCAGTCGACTCTCAAACTCCGCAGCGTGGATGCGCTGCTGCGGTTTAGCAAATCCGTCAAGTGCCTCGGGGTCCTAGTCTCGACGGCGAAGAATAGGACGGAAAGGTCCGACTCGGAGAGGGTGGAGAAGGCGGCTGCCCTGGCGGAAGGCCTCCGCCATGCGCCGTTCCGGTACGAAAAGCGGGTCCGGATTGTGCAGTCGAATGTGCTACCGGCGGCGCTGTCAGGCTGCTCTTTCGCGCCGGTATCGAAGGTGGCGATGAAACGGCTGACGACGTCGGTGATGGGACTGATCTGGGGTGGATCCAACCCGAAGCGCGCGAGGGAGATGGTCCTAAACTTTCAGGAGAAGGGCCACCTGACGGATCCCGGTACATGCCTAGCATATAGGGTGACGACAGCGTTTTACGCGGCGTGCGAGAGGTTGCCACGACTGCTGCCTCTGATGGAGAGCATCCGGGGAAGATACGCCGAGGGGGACCTACCCCTGGGGCCAGTTGGACTGGCGATGAGGAGCATGGAGGAGTGTGGACACGTATGGGGACCCGGGCCCCTGTCTCGCACGCTGAGGAATGGTGCAACATATGACCCGTTAACCTCGGCACCTTCGAAGAGGGGACATGAAGTTAGGGCGGACTTGAGGGCGAAGACGTGGTCCCGACTGGTGGCGAGGCGGCCGGGATTTGAGGGCATACAGAGAGCCGACCTGGAGCGGACGAACTCCTTCTGGAGGATGCGTGAATGTCCCGCGCACACCGCGAGGCTTATACGTGTAGCGTTGGCGGGGGGGGTGAACACGGCTGAGTACACGTCGCGGATGAGGCAGGCCGGAGCTGAGCCGCAGGCGCCCAGCTGCAAGCACTGTGGAAGCGGCGACACCGAGGACGAGAAACACGTATTCTGGGACTGCGGAGCGTACTCGCACATACGGCGACGAGAGGCACATGCCGAGCTGATGGCAGCCAACCGGGCCGACTGGCCCAGATGCACGCTGGAACACGGTGTGGTAGTACCCGAGAATGCCCAATTCTCGAGGCGGCTCCAGGAGATGATGGCTGAAATCCTTGCGGAACGGGCTGGGCTCGAAGCACGTGGCTGGGTGGCCAGGAACCCCACGACCCCCTGGTCGAGAGCGAATGCGATGCCTGCCGAGAAATTTGACCACCCCTTCGCGCGGATTGCCCCGGCATGGACGTGGGAGCGGAACAAGACCTGGGGACTACCGACGTTTTATGCGTTGGTAGCGTGGCTGTCGGACATGCAATGGACCGAGAACGGGCAGGCGTCAATGCTGGAGCTTGCGATCGACTTTGAACTCTTCTCGGGCCTCAGCATGCCGCTGCACGGGAATGCGCCGAAGGGGGTGAGAGAACGGGGAAACGTCCTGCGCTGCATGATGAGCGCGTTGGACAAGCTGGCGGCACAGCAAGGGCTGGGAAGCTGCATGAGAGGAGAGAGGGTGTGCCCGACGACGTCGCTGTCGTTCATGGGCATCACGGGGATATCGGGTATACGGCCCAGGCCACGCTTTCGCGAGGCACACACGGGGACGATACTTGAGGAACAAGTGAAAGGAAGCGATGTAGGGACGCAGTGCCCGACGTACCCTGACTGGACGATCGGGAGAGCGGCGAGGTGGGCCCTGCCTGCCCCACCACAACTGCACCCAGACCCCGTGCATATGCCGGGTGTCGGTATAGAGAAGGCACTCGTCACGTGCGCGACCCATCACAAAGGGAAGTGTGAGGCGTGCAGAGCACTCGTCCGAAGGGACGTTCCCACGGTAGAGATGTGCTGCCGGCACCATCACCACGCGAACGATGGGCAGCCGATCGCGGTGTGCACAGAGCACAGCACGACGAAGTGCGGCGAGTGCAAGACGGCGGCGGCGTGTTGCCGCAGCGGGCATCATGCCTGCCGCACGCATGGCAGAGGAACCTGCCAAGAGTGCAAAAGGCTCCCTACGCTGACGCAGAGGCGACCGGCGGCATGTTGCAGCCGCGGCCACCACCAGTCCAACAAGCCGAACGTCCAGTCAACCCCCGGACGCAACAAGAAGAAGAGGCCCTCCTCACCCACCCAGGTGGGTGTACAGCGGGAAACGCCAGTAGGAAAGCGAGCGGCGCGAGCGCGCGAGCGCCGCTCGCGGCAACGAAAAAGGAGACGGCGACGACCGGACGGGCGACCAAGAGGCCGCCACCAACGCCAGGAACCAGCGAACGACCAGCGCTGAAGAAGAGGGTGCTCGGCACCCCGAAGGAAGGCCCGATCGCCGGCTGCAAGCGGAAGAAGACGAAGGCGACCACACCCGACTCAGGGGTGCATCGAAGGAAGAAGAAGGTTCCGAGGGCAAGCAGCTCTCAGAAACGACCGGGGACCACGGGCACACCAATGCCCTCGAAAGTGGAAAACGGGCACTCCTGCCTGCCCTCGTACTCGCCGACTCAGTCTTGGAATCGCAAGAAAGCCAAACCCCGCTAGCTCCACAAATGCTCGACCTTGACGACGCAATAGCAGGTGACGACGTCATCCGATAACCTGACTTTCAAGGCAGTGCATGTTAATCCACGTGGTTCATGTACTTAAAAGAACTCAATGCTTAACAGTGCTCACGTGGGCGGTGTCTTCGGACAGCACCTCGTGATGTTCGCATCACAAAACAAAGAAGACAGTGGTCGTTACCTTTTCGGGTTTCGCTCGCGACCGTTTCCTGAACAATCCTTCACTAAATCCGCGGTTAAAGAACCTGGCCTCAGTGGTGCAAGCACCACGCGCTCTTCAAACCCATGAAACATTTTACCCCGCCTCACCCAGCCTTCTCCCCGTGACGGATTTGCCTGTGCTCTAGTAGCACGGGTGGTCCTGGCTGTGACGAGTTACTAACAGCCGCCTGCCAAACCAGACTCACACCGCTGTCCTGTCTGCAGACACTCAGGTTCCGCGCTGATGATGGCCCGCCTTATGGGAAGGTGTAAAAAAACATTTTGGTAAACATTGTTTACCGATTTTTCAGAAAAGGGGGGGGGGGGTCGGTAAACATTCACTGTACTGTGGGTCGGGCCTGGCGTGTCGCTCTCTATAGTGCGTCTTCGTCACAACCACGCAGCCTGTTTGAGGCGGGGGGGCCTCCAAGCGAACACTTTTGAAGCGGGACAACCTGCATACGTCTGTTTTTCAGTGGGGACAACCTCCGAACCTTGGCCTTGGACGTGCGGTAACAACGTCCCAACATTGGATAGGTAGGATTTAGAGGTTGTCCCATCTCGAAAACAAGCTTTTAGAGGTTGTCCCACCTCGAAAACAAACTTGTAGAGGCTGTCCCACCTCGAAAACAAACTTTTAGAGGTTGTCCCACCTCGAAAGCAAGCTTTTAGAGGTTGTCCCACCTCGAAAACAAACTTTTAGAGGTTGTCCCACCTCGAAAGCAAGCTTTTAGAGGTTGTCCCACCTCGAAAACAAGCTTTTAGAGGTTGTCCCACCTCGAAAGCAAGCTTTAAGAGGTTGTCCCATCTCGAATACAAACTTTTAGAGGTTGTCCCACCTCGAAAAAAAAAAAGAAAAAAAAAAAAACATTTTTAAAAAAACACGGCGGACAACGGCGTGGCACAGTCGTCAGTTGACGACGTTCCTTACCTACGGGTGGGAGGTTCGGTTCCCGCCGGTGGACTTTTTTCCGGGTCTGCACTCAGCATCAAAGGTTCACCAGGGGCGGTCCGGAGGGGCCCTCCCCCCTGGATAAGGGCCCGCAACTTGCCATCATCAAGGTTTTCCGGGGGGGGGTCCGGGGTACGCGCCCCGAACTTGCTATCATCCCAACCGAACTTGCCATCAGGGTTCAACGGGTTCGGGTTTTCACAAACGCCGAACTAGACAAAAAGGTTCGGGTTTGCACCAACGCCGGACCTGGGCAAAAGGTGCGGATTTGCACCAACGCCAGGCTGAGCAAAACAATTCGGGTTGGACAAACCGGACCGGCAAGAAGCTTCGGGTTTGCACAACGCCCGACTGGGCAAACGGTTCGGGTTGCACAAACGCTGGACTGGACAAAAAGGTTCGGGTTTGCACAAACGCCGAACTGGACAAAAAGGTTCGGGTTTGCACCAACGCCGGACCTGGGCAAAAGGTGCGGATTTGCACCAACGCCAGGCTGAGCAAAACAATTCGGGTTGGACAAACCGGACCGGCAAGAAGCTTCGGGTTTGCACAACGCCCGACTGGGCAAACGGTTCGGGTTGCACAAACGCTGGACTGGACAAAAAGGTTCGGGTTTGCACAAACGCCGGACTGGGCAAAAAGGTTCGGGTTTGCACAAACGCCGGACTGGACAAAAAGGTTCGGGTTTGCACAAACGCCGGACTGGACAAAAAGGTTCGGGTTTGCGCAAACGCCGGACTGGACAAAAAGGTTCGGGTTTGCACAAACGCCGGACTGGACAAAAAGGTTCGGGTTTGCACAAACGCCGGACTGGGCAAAAAGGTTCGTGTTTGCACAAACGCCGGACTGGGCAAAAAGGTTCGGGTTTGCGCAAACGCCGGACTGAGCAAAAGGTTACCTCTAGACTCGCTATGGGTGGTCCTAACACCCATGTACTTTGGCGTCATCCCATACTGTATGCCGGCACCGAAACACTGTCTGTGCGGCCCAAAACGGGCCCTAAACGGTTTTTGGCGGGTTAAGTGAAGGTAAAGGGGCCTCAGAAGGCCCACAAGTGGTCCCAGATGGGGTTTCGGGGCCAGTAAGGGGTGACGTCGAAAAGTATTTTATTCGTGCAAAGGGGAGGGGGGGGGGTTTGGCATCGTCTCATACACCTACCTTTAACTCACGATACCGCCCAAAACCCCTGCAGGCACCGACGAAGTACGCACTGTACGTGAAGCAGAACTTCGCCGCTGCGTACGCCGCCGCCTCGAGGAAGACGAACGACAGAAAGCAGGCCTTCAAGATGGCCACCAAAGAAGTCGCGATGAAGTACAAGAGCAGCCAGTGAAGTTCTCGTTTCTCGCGCCATTGAACTTGCGCACCAACCTTTTTTTTTTACATAAGCGCCAGCTTGAAAGGAAATGCTCGACGATGCTGCCCGACAAAGAACAGAAGGGATCCCAAGTGCTGTAACTACCGAACCACGTGTTGAACGGACGTGAGGTCATGCGGGTCTACCCCTACACGACAAATCACACAAACACAACAGGTCAAAGTCCTGAGTGAGAAAGCAACACACGGTGGTGTAAGCGAAGAACATTTGCCCCTTACCTCTATATTTCCTCCCTTCCATTCGGAGTCGAAGCAGCAACGTCGAGTATTTTTTTGCCTTCGCGCGCACATGCGTCGTCCATCCAACGCTACTAAAACGTCTACGAATCTAGTTTTTTCCTGTATATCCCCCCCATACCCCCTCACCGTCCCCTCATTCCTTGTCGCCGAGTTATATAGACGCACACCGCTGTCCTGGCAGTCGCTCAGGTTCCGGTGGTCCGTCTAGTGTGTTGAGGAAGGAAGGAAGCCGAAACACACAGTGCAGATAGAACGCGGTGCTGAAGGAGGGGGGCACCCTGTTTTTTTAATCTCTTTTTTTCTCCACCCCCCGCGAGATGCACGTGGTGCCTCCTCCCCAGGCACCCGTCCCGGCGCGGCTCGACTACCGGCACTCCCGTTTCGTGCTGTTTCGTCCTTCTTCCCCCCGTTTGTCTGTTTGTTTCCCCCCGACCCCATACTCTTCGCGCGGGCTTGTCTCAGCGTGTTTTTTGGTGGCTGTTCCACATTTCACCAACCGGCACACTCGCAGCAAACCGTAACACCCGCGTTTTTTGTTTTTTGTTTTTTTTGTGAACAACTTGTTGTTCAGAAGTAAACACCTGCTCTGCCGTAGGAAAATACTCGAGGGAGTCCGCTCGTCAGCAAAACAATTCAAAAGGAAGGAATTTGTGCTGCAGTCCACACGGATCCCAGGTACATCTGGGTTTCGTGTGTCCTCAATGAAGTAGTACTACTAGAAGGGGTCACCTCCCCGATGCGAGCTGATTGCCGGATGGATGCAGGCAACTGCACCTTTGTACCACCAACACCCTCTGGGTGCTTCCAGGTTACGCGCAATCGGGGGTTTGAAGCATGTTGATTAATATCAAAAGCCTGCACCCACGCGGCGTTGACTGTGGCTGGTCTTTGTACGGGCTGCCTTGATGTTACTTTGATCAAACTCACACTAAGCTGAAAACAACTACTAACTACTGCAACGTTTCTCACCCTCCTCTTCATGAGCGACGACTCCTCCGAGCATTTTGCACTTTTTTTTTTCAGTTCGCTCTTTGTTCGCCCTCTAAGTAGTATCCCCCTTGCGTTTCACCGAGTCGAGACAAAGAGTACGCAAACCTGCCCACACCATGACTGCTTTCTGGGCATAGAAGTTCTAGGGGTTCGATGCTTTTCCTTTCGCACCTTTCCTTGTCCACCGCGCGAGCTTGTCGAACCGGAAATCAAGAAGAAGTGGTCGGATGCTCGTTCAGGCTGAGACAATGGCTGCAGAATGTGAAAGCAAGGCGAAAATCACCTCCCCTATGAAGGCAAGGCGAAATCACCTCCACTGTGAAAGCAAGGCGAAAATCACCTCCACTCCACTGTGAAAGCAAGGCGAAATCACGTCCACTGTGAAAGCAAGGCGAAATCACATCCACTGTGAAATCACCTCCACTGTGAAAGCAAGGCGAAGTCACCTCCACTGTGAAAGTAAGGCGAAATCTGAAAGCAAGGCGAAATCACCTGCACACACCCAAGGCAATACCTTAAGGAAAACCATCAGAAACCCAAACAGCAGCTACAATAAACAGCCCGACTAGCACCCAACCCCACACCTTCTGGCCTCCAGCGGGCAATTCGAGACGATAGAACCCAGTATGAATCGGACCGCATTTATAACCGACAGAAGAGCAATGTTCGCGTGATGATCATCGCGGATGAAGTTTCTGATGTAGCTCACCTACATTGTGTGACCCGCTTCATGAAAAGGTCAGCCAGAGGTGGGGTGTTCATCGCGAGATGATCATCACAGAGGAAGTTTCTGATGTAGCTCACCTACATTGTGTGATACGCTTCATGAAAAGGTCAGCCAGAGGTGGGGTGTTCATCGCGAGATGATAATCACAGAGGAAGTTTCTGATGTAGCTCACCTACATTGTGTGACACGCTTCATGAAAAGGTCAGCCAGAGGTGGGGTGTTCATCGCGAGATGATCATCACAGAGGAAGTTTCTGATGTAGCTCACCTACATTGTGTGACACGCTTCACGAAAAGGTCAGCCAGAGGTGGGGTGCTCATCGCGAGATGATCATCACAGAGGAAGTTTGGGACGTGACTCGCCTACAGTGACACGCTTCATGAAAAGGTCAACCAGGAATGGGGTGCAACCAGGGATTCTCCTGCATGGTTAAAAAATGATTTCTTCCAGGGGACTTTCGGGCGTTGCTAAGCGCTCAGGCTGCGCTGGTACTAAAAAACAGTTCGGGCACGAAGCGAAGTTCGGCCAGGGTGGTAAAGTCCGGGTGAAGCCAAGGTCGGTGCTCGTGCCCGGGGGGGGGCACCCCCCCCGACCCACCGAGTGCGGGAAAAGTTTGGCGCTGGTACCCGGGTGGGCGCCCCCCGGCGAAGCAAAAGTTCGGGCGCAGCTAAGTTCTGGTGAAGCTCAGTTCGGACGATAATAAGTTCGAGTGATGCTAAGTTCGGGCGGAGCTAAGTTCTGGTGAAGCAAAGTTCGGGCGCAGCTGAGTTCGGGCGAAGCAACGCTCGGGCGAAGCAAAGTTCGGGCGATGCTAAGTTCTGGTACGGGCGCAGCTGAGTTCGGACGAAGCAAAATCGCGCGATTTTTTCTTCTTTTTCTTTTTCTTCTTTCTTCTTCTTCCAGGGGACTTTAAAAACCCGGTGTCCCGGTGTCAGACACCGGGAAAACGCGGTGTGTCAAAAAAAGAGGAAAAAAAAAAAACTGCTGAACCTCACAAACAAACAAAGGTCGAAAGACACCAATCTGTACGTCCCACGGGATCGTCGGAAACACAAAAAAGTCAAAAAATTTCTGGGAAATTTTTTTTTCCAGATTTCTGTTTTGTCACAATTTTCTCGTGGAAACTACCGGCGGAATTTTCTTTCGTGGGAAGGGAAACTGGTGGTGGAAAATTTTCTCACGACAGAAAACTGATGGAAATTTTCTCGTGGAAACTACTGGTGGAAATTTCCTTTGTGGAATACTGGTGGAAATTTCTCTCGTGACAGAAAACTGGTGGAAGTTTTCTCGAGGCGAAAGCTACTGGCGGAAATTTCTCTCGTGGTGGAAACCTGGTGGAAATGTTCTCGTGGAAACTACTGGCGGAAATTTCTTTGTGGAATACTGTTGGTGGAAATTTTCTCACGACAGAAAACTGATGGAAATTTTCTCATGGCAAAAACTACCGGCGGAAATTTCTTTCACGGGAAGCTTGGCGGAAAGCTTTTCTAACAGAAATTGTTGGTGGAAATGTTTTCTAACGGAACCCATCGGTGGAAATTTCTCGTGGCAGAAACCTGATGGAAAAATCTTCTCATAGCAGAAACCACCGGCGGAAATTTCTTTCACGGAAAAACTGTTTTGCGATCTTCGTACTTAGCTGGCTGGCCAGAAAGGCGCCAAAAGATTTTCGCGCCTGCGGCGCAGGTATTTGGGCTGAGAATCTTTTCCGCAATGGGGCTACCGCATTATTTGCTCATTCTGTTCACAGTGTTCCACCGTGGCAGGCAATGCAGGGGCGTTGTGCAGGACGAAAACCTGCTGCAGCCGGTGAACAACCAACGTGTTTCCGTCCATCTGTTTAGCTGTAAGTGCGACCGTCAAAATTTCCGCGCCTGCGGCGCAGGTTTAATTGACATGTCAGCCAACCTAGTTGTGACGAGCCACCCTACTGCCCATCTGCTTTGATCCGTAAGTGCGACCGTTTAAAAGTTTCCGCGCCTGCGGCGCAGGGCTCCTTTAAGAAACACAAAACCGCCACAAGAAGAGTTGCTGGATCGGTGTTCCGGAGTTTAACGCTGGTTCAATCGTGCACCAGAGGCGGCACACGCACGCAGAAGCCAAAAGGTGGCTCACTACCACAAAATAGATCGCTGCGCGGGCAGGTCTCCCCCCACCCGAAGCGTCAAGACAGCCTACTGTGCGGGTCGGGCTACAGTAGGGTCGCCGCTGAATGCCGTGTGATTCCCCAAAATCCCGGTTTAGAGCGTAGATTTTCGTCCCAAGGCATCCCTGCTGCCCAAGTGTTGGAAAAAAAAAATTCGACCTCACACCGGGTTTTTGGCTGACACCGGGTTTCCGCTCCAACCCCCAAACTTTTAAAGACCCCTGAATTTCTTCACAGGGATTATCCTGTACGGTTAAAAAAATTTTTTCACCAAAAAAAAAATTTTCTGAAAACAGGCCGGTGAAAAAAGATTTTTTAACCATGGGGATTTCTGGTGAAAACTTTTTGGCAAGGGACCCAAGCTACAGGCTCAGATCCTGGAGTCGTAGTTGCTGTTTTGTGTACAGCCTGCCAGCGATGTGGTCCAGAAGTATCTCTGGAGCCATGAGGGGCGTTGGGATTAGCGTGTTGGGGGGCGCCTGTCGTGAGCAGCTTCGCCCTGCCTCGATTCGTTGAAAGGCGTTGAGACCATCATGCCGTAGTGCCGTAGTGCCCACTGGGACTGACAAGTGAAGGCTACAACTAAGTGGAGAAGCAGCAGCCAGATTGTGTTTTCCATCAATCAGTCACTGGAGGATCGTTTGCTATCCTGAAGCTCACAGGCCTGAAAGGATTTTGAAACTAAAAGAGATGTCGCTCGCCGCATTTGGTTTTAGTGGTGCTGCCACTGGCCCTGATGACAAAATATTGCAGTACGACTACAGCAACTGGAAGGGACCGAAGTTGGAGAAACAGGCTCTCCTGAGAGGTGTCCAGCAGGGAACCGGGACAAACAGGTTGAAAAAGGCGCAGCTCTTTGGGACACTGCTTGCTTCAGCAATCCCAGCTTTCCCACACGCAGCGTGGGAATTTTTTTTTTCTGGCCATATCAAAGATTTTTTAACCGGGATTTTTCAGAATTTCGGGGATTAGAATAACCCCTGTTTCTTCACCAAAAAAAAAAAAAGTATTCTCAAAACAGGCCGGTTAAAAAGGGTTTTTAACCACGGGAGTTCTGGTGAAAACTTTTTTTGTGCTTGCAAGGCCAGTGGCACGGAGGCTACAGGACCCGCAGGACCCACAGGTGGGGTCTACAGCAACGTGGCGAAGCAGCAACACGCCCACGAAGGTCGCACACCAGGCTTACAGGTCATCAAGAAAACCTCGCTCAACGTGGAAAAAAAAAAAACTTTCCGGCCATGCTACAGACGTTTTAACCATGATTTTCCCGAATTCCGGGGATTAGAATAACCCCTGGGTGCAACCTAACCGTAATACTGTAATATTGTGCATAAGTGCTGTGACTACTACTCTTGCCACGTTGCGCGAAATTTGTGGGTGTGCAGTACCGCTCCACCGTGCAAGCTTTGTCGAACCTTTCTGGCCTCCAGCGGACGATTCCAGACTTTACTATGGAACCCAGCAAGAGACACGGGATCTGGACGTGAATCTGGAAAAAAAACCGCCGTTCGCCGAGGCTAGTCGCGGCCCAATGAATCCGCTCGAACATTAAAGGCAACCCCTGCTCAATATGCATGCGCGTGGGGCCCAAGACTAAATTCAAGCGAATTTCTTCTTGGTGTCGGTCGCAACACTTACAAACATGGCTAACCGAAGTTAAAGTGTACAAGCATACCTACTACCCTCATACTACCGCCTCACAGCCTCAATGGTCCCTAAAACACCGAACCTCTAAACCACAATAAACGCTATTAAACTAAGATTTCCCGCCCGCCCCGCTTCCTTCCCTTCGAAACCTTAACAATGAACACCCTCCGCGTTGTGAGAGCTTCGGCTGCTGCGTTCGCGCCTGCAGCAGTCATGCAGGTGCGAGCTGCCAGCAAGGCAGCTGCCGTGAAGAAGGTTTCGGCTGGCAAGAAAGTGGCGACGAAGAAAGTCAGCGCGAAGAAGCCCGCAGCCAAGAAGGTGGTGGCAGCAAAGAAGGTCCAGGCGAAGAAGGCTGTGAAGAAGACGGCCGTGAAGAAGGTTGTGGCAAAGAAGGTTGCGAAGAAGGCAGCCAAGAAGACGGCAGCAGTGAAGAAGGCAGCAGCAAAGAGGGTGAAGGCTGCGAAGGCTGCGAAGACAGCTGCCAAGAAGGCGAAGGCCGCGAAGAAGCAGGCCGCAGTGGCGAAGAGGGCAGACGCAAAGAAGGCCAGGGCTGCCAAGAAGGCGGCAGCCAAGAAGGCCAAGGCTGCGAAGGTTGCAAAGAAGGCTGCGGCAAAGAAGGCCAAGATTGCGAAGAAGCAGGCAGCCGTGGCGAAGAAGGCAGAAGCAAAGAAGGCCAAGGCCGCAAAGAAGAAGGCCGCAGTGCTGAAGAAGAAGGCAGCAGCTGCGAAGAAGGCAGCAGCTAAGAAGGCGAAGCTTGCTAAGTTGAAGGCGAAGAAGGCCGCTTCTCCTGCTAAGAAGAGGGCACTTGCCGCGAAGAAGGCGAAGGCTGCGGCACAGAAGAAGGCAGCACTTGCCAGAAAGAGAGCTGCGGCGAAGAAGAACAAATTGGCCGCGCAGAAGAAGGCAGCGACTTTGAGAAAGAAGGCTGCGTTGGCGAAGAGGAAGGCAGCCGTGCAGGCGAAGAAGGCGAAGCTGGCAGCCAAGAGAAAGGCTGTCGCGGACAAGAAGAAGGCCATCAAGGCTGCAGGTGCTTCCAACCCGTACAGCCTGTTCGTTGCCAAGACCACGAAAGGCACCAAGGGCAAGATGAGCTTGAAGGATGTCGCTGCAAAGTGGAAGGTGTGTATCCAGTCACTAGCGAACGAACCACTCCTCTCTGGCTATATTGACCACTTGGACTGGATGCGCTCTCTCCAACTCTAAACGGATCCATTCGAGAGTCACAGAGCCCAGCGGCAGTGGGTCGTGTGTACCATGCCTAGCAGTCAGCTTAGTGTGAGTTTGATCAACGTAGGATCAAGACAGCCCTTTCAAAGACCAGCCACAGTCGACGCCGCGGGGGTGCTGGTTTTAGATACCGTACCTTCCCCCCATCCAAAGGACCCACTGATGAGCTCTAACTCTGGATTGGTCTGCGTTCACGAGCGAAACCCGAGACGAAGAACGAGGTGCACACAACACCGCGGTGAAAAACAATAAAGAGGACTAGTCCCTCAAGGGTTCATACCCTACCTGCGGAGTCTTACACTCCCCGCGACCCCTTTTCCCTTTTCCCTTTTCTATTTTACACTCTCTTCGAAGAAGACTTGATGCTAGCATCAAACGTGCATGAGAGGCAGTGTCCTGCCAAACATTAAACTAAGATTCCCCCCCCCTTTTTAACTTACGAAGGAAGGATGCGACGAACAATGAAACCAGAAAGTTGTGATAGCACCGGAACAGGACCGAAAGTCCCCATCCAAAGGACCCACTGATGAGCTCTAACTCTGGATTGGTCTGCGTTCACGAGCGAAACCTGAGACGAAGAACGAGGTGCACACAACACCGCGGTGAAAAACAATAAAGAGGACTAGTCCCTCAAGGGTTCATACCCTACCTGCGGAGTCTTACTCCCCGCGACCCCTTTTCCCTTTTCCCTTTTCTATTTTACACTCTCTTCGAAGAAGACTTGATGCTAGCATCAAGCATGCATGAGAGGCAGTGTCCTGCCTAAACATTAAACTAAGATTTTCCCCCCGTGCATAAGATGGATGAAAAACTCGGGGTTTGGCGGTATCCATCATAATTAAGGGGGGTACCTCACCCCCGTGTTTAAGATGGATTGGCATCCTCGCCCGATATCGATCTTAATCAAGGGGGTTTGGCTATCCATCTTATGCACCGGGGGGGGGGGGGGGGGGGCGCACTAAGGAATTGGGGGGTGCAACGGGCAACGTCAACGTCTGCTAAATTTGGAAGGGGGGGGGGGGGGGGTCCTGTTTGGCGCACCTGGTGGCCGGGCACCCCCCCACCCTTTTTTCCGGGGACCCCCTTAAACGCGCTCTTTCGCGATGGATCTTTCCACTCCGTCCTCAGTTCGTCTGTGAGGCCTGAAATTTGACGTGCAAAACACAGGCTGAAACCGGGAAAATCTGCCCTTTCGTGGTTTTCTTGGTGCCGTTTTTTCGAAATTCTCTAAGTACGTTTCCCAGCGGATTTGCCTGAAAAACAGTTTTTGGGGGGTATTGGCATTTTGGGGAAAGCACATGGTAAATCGGCCCAATCGGCCCGAATTTTCACTTTTTGGGCCAATTTTCCAGATTTTGGCTGATTTTTGAGTGCATTGCAGGAATCTTGGTTTTCGGGGAAACTGACTTTGCCCAAAAGTTGCTAAGTACATTTCCCTGCCAAAAAAGTGCAGGAAAACATTTTGGTGGGGAATGACCTTTTTTTCCGCAAAAGTGGGTTTCGATTTCGAAAACGAGGAGAACGGATTCATCTGGAGGAAACGGAGTACCCACTCGGCACCGGGGGGTCTGGGAAACACCCCAAAAACAGCCCCCAAAACGACCCCCCCCTACTTCATCCCCCAAAACCATCCCAACAACAACGACCCCCCCCCCCAAAAAAAAAAAAAAAGGGGGGTGCAACGTGCAACGGGGGCAACGTCCCTTAGTGCGCACCCTGGGGGGGGGGACCCCCGGCAGTGTTCCAGGTAAATGGTAAACGTTTACCGTTTATAAACGTTTACGTTTACTCATTTTTGGAGTAAACGTTGAGTAAGCGTTTACTGTATCAAGGGCGGCATCCATTGGAAACGCAATCTATCAAGGAAGAGGGGCAACTAAGTAAAATATCCAGACGGACGGTTCGTGCACAAAAGGCGAACAAGCGCAAAGGAGACGCCTGGGAGGGGGTGACAATCACGGAAGTACCCGGATCGAAGATGCGCAAGGTAACCTACAAGTTCTGCGATAAGGCCTTCTCCACCGCCTCTGCTGAGCACCTGCTCGGCCAAGGCAGCGGCATTGGCGGCTGCGCTCCAAAAGATCCCATGGTAGTAACACACACCCGCCTTCGTCGTCAAGCTGAAGGCAGCAGAAGAAAAACGAGAAAGCCAAGACGAAGCAGCTGAATATGGTGCAATTCCTCACTCGAGCGACCAGTGGGCGCGAAGCCATCAGGGACTTCTGCTATGAAGAAGCCATCGGGTTTAACAAGGCTACTGGTCGTTCGTTCCTGACCATGGTTTCAGTCCTGCGGGCTATCAGCACATGATGAGTACACCCCCCCAACGCCCGAACTCGGTGGGGTGATGCTTGCCGCCAGATGGACAGCCTTGGGTTGCGCCAGGAGGCCAAGTATGGTCTAACCGTGCTCTGTAGACGAGTAAACGTTTACCGCGAGTAAACGTAAACGTTTATCGTTTATAAACGTTTACGTTTACTCATTTTGGAGTAAACGCGTTATCTCAACGGTTGCCAGCTTCACTGCCCCAGGCAAAGTTGTCAAACGATTCGCATTATCACACATCATCGCTTTATTTAGGATTTTGGCGCCAATTATCGCGTTTTCATTCGCATTATCGCACGATTATCGCATATTATCGCGTATTATCGTCGTCTTGTTGCGTTAGTGGTATAGTCCTTTGAGAGAGTGAGCCGATGCCTCTCATCTCACCTTTAAAACACGGCTGAGTCGCGCATGCTCTTGACAGACGCTAGCGTCCGACATTTCGCACGCGCGTCGCAGTCGTTGGGTGGTATTGACAAGGGGTTTCATCGGACCCTCGGATGGGCTTCGTTACTTCACTGCCGCAGGTTCCCCCCTGCCCTAGGAGGTCCGCTTGGCTGCCTTCGAGTTGCGTTTCCGCGTTGGTGTTGTTGCTTCGCTTTTGGACTCCTTCTTCGACTTCGCACGGTCCCAACGTCCTGGTCTGCCCTTGGTGCACGTCTCTGCGCAGTTCGTCTCTCCTGCTTGACTTCGTGCTTCCATCGTTGTTGCGTTAGTGGGGAGTCATTAGCATGCAAATGAGTACCACACTATGCCAGCCTTTCGCTACGTGACTCCAGAAGGGTCACTTTTTCCGCGCTTGCGGAGCGGCGCAACTCTAGTCGGTTGCAACTGTTGTTGGCAGTTGCTCACGAGTTCATAATCCGAAAAGGAATCGAAATCTTCGCGTTCTCGTTTGCGCCTACGTTTGCGTATAAGGCACGCCGCGATGCGGAGGACGCGAGTAGCCGGGAAGAGCCGGCGGGAGGGCGCGATCGTTGTGTGACCCGTGGAGGGTCGGAACCAGAATCTGAGAAGGGGCCCGAGTCAGGGCCTGCCATCGAAGAGGGCCGGGCGGGGCCGGGTGGGCGCGGTGTGTTCGGGCCGGCGAGGCCAGTGCCGTCGTCGCCGAGATCGGCGCGTCGTCGTCGTCGTGCGCGCAGCGCGGCTGCGGGAGAGGCCGTGGGGGTGCAGGGCGCGGGTCGCTTCGCCTGCTGGCGGGGGGGCGCGCTTCCGGGGCGACTTCATCGTCCGCCTCCTCCGGCCACGGTTGGTAGGTGTCCCCGGTGGGGACGGCGCACGCCGCTTCCGGCCTGTGAGGCCGTCGCTCTCGCCTAGGCTGCGACCGCCACCGCCGCCGCCGCGATCCCCGCCGCGTGCGCTGCCGCGACCAGTGCCGCGGCCGCCGCCACCGTCTCCGCCACTGTTGTCTCCGCCGCCACCGCGGCAGCGGCCGCCACGACCACCGCCACCCCCGTCGCCACTGCTGCTGTCGCGGCCAGCACCACCCCTGTGATGCCCCCGTCCGCAGCACGCGTCGTCGTTCGGGCAGGTCCCGCATCGCGTCAGCCGATGCGCCCGGCAGCACTGAATGCGCAGGCCGTCGTCCGGGTGGTGATGCACCTGGCAGCACTGGTCCACTACAAGGCTGTAGTTTCTTCGCATGCCCGTGCACACCGCGCATTCTTCTTCTACTACTTCTGCTATGCGCAGGCATCGCAGACCGACTGCTGCGTGCGGAGCAGAGGGTCCGCCTGCGCAGCCGGTACAAGCACGGGAAGGCGCGGGCGTTGCGGCAGAGGGGTGGGCACGTCCCAGCGCAGCGAACGCTGTGCTTGCCGCGCCGCGTCGTACTGCGGGAACACGTCCCCGCTCCGGTTCTTCCCGTCCCCGGCAGCTGCCCGCGGAAAGCTCGTCTCCAGCACCCCGAGCGTTTCCTCGCCCCCGGCGAAGCGTGGGCGAGGTGTCACAGCATCGGGGCCCGCAGGGTCCTCATCGAGCCCACCCGGACCTTCCGCTCGGCAGGCAACGGCGACGGCAGCTGCAGGTCTTGGCACAGGCAGCACAATGTCGACAGCATAGTCCAGAGGGTCTTCCCCCTCTGGTTGGCGGCGAGCCTTCGTACTCCCGGGGGGGCAGGGACGTCGACCCCGGTGTGGACCTCGAAGTCCACTTCCAGCTCGACGCACGACACCTCGCCCGCGTTCGTCCACCTCAGTGCCGACAGCCAGCCCTTGAGCGCCCGCATTGCACGGCCGCCGTACGCGGCTCATCCAGAAGGCGGTCGAAGTCGAACAGGTGTTGCACCGCCGGCAGCGGCGCAGCTGCGTGCCAGGGGTGCATCGGTTGCACAACGAAGAGGCGGCGTCGCTCCGCCTCCACGCGTGCAGCGTACACCGCCGCCATGAGGCGGTGAAGGGCTGCGACCTCCACCCGCATTCCCTCGACAACAACCCCATGTACACGCGTGCAAGACGGCCATCTCGCCCGGTCCGCCCGCAGGAGTTCGGCGAAGCAAGGACGGCCGCGCATCTCGTCGTAGGCGGGGCACTCCCACCATAGGTGATCCGCTGTGTTCTGGACGCCCCGGTTGCAGTCCCTGCAGCCGCGGTCCAGCGGCGGACGCTGAGGTTCCGAAGAGGAGGATCATTATCGCACATTATCGCAGACTTCTTTGGGAGACCCGGAGCGAGGCAGGATGGCTTGACAGGCGCAGAAAGTGACAATACGAGTCCGCGGAGCTCGTTGCGAGCCTTTCTCACTCGTACACTCCTCTAGAATGCGTCGATCATCCGTCATGCTACCGTGACGCTTCGACAACTGACATCCGACCACTACCAGTGCCACCCAACTTGACAACTACCATGGCACGATCCCTTCTTGCGCCAGCCGCCTTGGTTGGTGGTGGCTGGTGTGCAGAAGCTTCGGTACGTTGTGGGTGTCCATCACGCTCTCACAGTTCCTTGTATTTTCTCCTGCTTCATCCGGAAGTCATCCACCGCACTGGTAGGGCGCCGCCTGACATATCCATGACTTCGCACCCACTTCCGTGCCCTACTCATAGCTGAGACCATCGGCAGCAACCCGACGACAGACAGATGCCTCTTGCAATGCCAATCTCTGGCTGGCGGGTGAGCTCGCTCACCTCGCGGGATAGCGTAGCGCTGCGGGCTCTCTTCTTCTTGCAACTGTACGGCCTACGGCGGCGGCTAACGCCTTGATGGGAAACTTCAGTTTCCATTGAGCGAAGGGTACGTCCTGCAGATACACGGATTTGGAGCAAATTGCTTCTATGCCGTTTAACATCTCCTTCCAGCTGCAGAACGCAGCGAAATCCTACTGGTACACAACTTGTGTATCGCAAGAGAGGACGCTGAAGGTGCAAAGAAAGACGATAGAAAGACAACAGACGTTCGACGTGTTAGGAACGATGCTCTCGGTGGGGCAAGGGGCGTCGAGGCCGAGTAAGCGGGTGAAGGGGGGTCACGAGAAGGCCCAAGCTATAGCCCGCCGAGCTCGCCACCTACCGGTGCCGATGGAGGAGCGAGAACGCTTCGTCGCCGCTGCAGCGACGACCAAAGCGCTATACGGAACCGCGGTATGGCAGCCGCCTAAGAAGTATGTCCAGGCGCTGACGAGGGCGACGATGGCGGGAGTCTGGTCCGGAGGTCTACAGCGAAGCGTCGCAATTGTACTGAATGTGCTGTGCCGAGGCCATCGGTTGACCCAGCATCCGTCATTTAAATGGACAGAGCTTGGACTTGCACGAGACCCAAGGGAACTGGAACCTCTTTTGCGACAACGACGCAGAGGACGGGAGCGCAAGGAGACGAGCGACAGTGGCGAAAGACGAGTTTCAACATGCGCCCGACCACCGCGAGAGTCTTTCCTCTCTTTGGAAGACCTTTATCGCAGTCACTCCTTCCCATCCCGCGTTTGCCAGGAAACCCTGAGCTTGGGCGGTGGTGGTTCGTCTGGCAAAACCGACAAGTCCACCGGCGGGAACCGAACCTTCTACCCCAATCTCTGTATCGAGCGCAGTCTACAGGCTCTGGGCTGCCACGCGGCTGAGGATGTTGGGGGAATGGGTACACCAGTGGATACCCGACGGGATACGCGGCGCAGTACATCACAGAGGATGTACGAAGTCGCCTTGTGCTCGATGTGCAATCGAGTGCGGGCGGCCATTGTACGGGCTGTCTGCAGACTACGAGAAGTGCTTTGATCGCCTCCCACACGAGGTGATGTTCAAACTGGTAGAACATGGGAATAGACAAAGGTTTCCTCAGGGCCCTAAGGGGTGTGTACGCGTCCATCAGAAGGCACTTCAAAACTGCCGGCGGAGTAGGCGAAGCATTCAGCGCCGCAAACGGAATTTTGCAAGGGTGCCCTGAGTGTTCTACTATTGAATGCACTCGTCGCAGTATGGGTCAGAGCAGTCGAGGTACTCGGCACCGAAGAAGAAGTAGTGGGCGCGTTGGCCTTCTTCGATGACACACTGGCCATGACAGACGAGTGGGCGGTGCGTGATCCCGACATTGCGGCGTACCCAGGCAGTGTAGGAGCATACACCTTGTCGCCACTTCCCGGGGAAGGCTGAGGCTCCCGTGTCAGCAACGCCGAAGTCGTTGATGAAGACGATGAGCTTGCACGGTTGCTGACCAATGCGGATGGCCTGCCTCTTTTTAGTGCTGGTGCGTCGACATCTCTCACGACTTTTATCTGGTTCCGGCTGTTTCACTGGGGCTCGCCGAAGTAGTCTTCCCTCGTCGACAAGTCATGGTTGGTCTTGTTTCGGCTATTTGTCGAGTTCCAGAATGACACTGCCTTCGTGCAAGCCGGCTCGTGGTCCTGTTGTCTTCTGAAGACCCCCATAATATTATGTTTCTTGCGTCTGGCTAGCGTCACGTGTTCGGCGGTACTGCAGAGCCACGGGCCTACGGGTCAAGTGGCTACCGATTTCCCAAACTAAGGCATCAAGGCGTGGCGCACCTTGAGGCTTGGCGCTTGCGCTGAACATAAGCTCGTCGAAACGGTCAGCCACAGGGCAGAGCTGTGCTGCCTCCGACTCAAGCCTTGCAAGCGTGGTTGACCGTCACGTTCCTGGACCCGGAGTGGCCTTTTTCTTCTTCTTGCGTCTGGGGAGCATCTGAACAACTTCGTCTGTTGTAGTATCAGCTGGCACGATCTACTGGGCTGGCGGGATTGGGGCGGCAACGGAATCTGGATGTGGTTGACAGAAAGGTTCTCATAGCACTCTTGCTACAAACCCCAGAGAAACTCACAAACTTTCCCCCGGAACCCACCCCTACAGGGGTACATCCTCTGTACAAATACAGTATTACGGATTATCGCATATTATCGCATGCCGATTATATGCGATAATTTTGTGCGATAGTGCGATATTATTATCGCATGCGAAAATCGTTTGACCACTATGCCTAGGGTAGGTAATTGGAATAATGTTGAACTGGACTAAAGCTGGAACGGTGAAAACCCACTTTTTGACGGTAGGCTACCCACATTGCAACCCATGCATTTGACGGGTGCTGCACAAGGAGTTTGGAACAGCTAGTCACAGCTGGAGCTCATTGCACAGAGAGAGCTTGCCACATCCTCGGGTGAGATGTGCCTGTGCGTAAAGCAACATTCAGCTGTTGCACGGGGCCGAAGACCCCCGTGCAAGATGAAAACAGAACTCTTGAGCCGAGTGCCGGATGGAGAAGCTGACAACCTCTCACGCTCTATCCGTCCTCCGAAGGATCCCGCCCCACCCTTCGGAGAGGAGTCACAGGACTCAAAAGCAGCGTGTCGGAAACTCAAAGCCGACTGGTAAAAGTGACAAGTGGGCTATACTTCGATTCAGCCGTTACTCAAAGCCATACACTTAAACACACACTCAAACACAAGACCCTAACACAGAACGTTTCATCTGCGGAGAAGGCGCAGTATGCTGCTGAAGCCAAGAAGAACAACGCCGAGAGACAGAAGGTGAAGGCAAGCTACAAGAAGGTGTGTTCAGTAGTTGACAACAATTCTAAAGGCCAACGATCGGCGGTCACCTTCTTTTTGCGTTGTTCCGGAGATATTCGCGAACGCATCTCCATCTCTTACCACCATCATCGGTTTCAGGGGGGTTTTTAACCCTTTTTTCAAAGCTCTTTGCATCTTTCCATCACTGTACTTGATCGCTATCGGCCTCGGGAGATATTTGGTCTTAGCAGAGGGTACCTGCCGATTAGCTCGGCATTCCCAAACCCATGCAGAAACTACCGAGTACTGTTACCAGCTGCCCAGCTGGTCAAAGGCACACTCTCCTGCAAAACGTACGCTAAACACCACAGGCGCCGACGAAGTACGCACTGTACGTGAAGCAGAACTTCGCTGCTGCATACGCCGCCGCCGCCAGGACGACGAGCGACAGGAGGCAGGCCTTCACAGTAGCCACCAAGGCGCTCTCGGCGAAGTACAAGAGCAGCCAGTGACCCGACAAACTGACTGGAACGACGATCCGACCCAAAACGGCGTCTTGAATTTTCTTGCCGCCGCTCTCGAGTCACGACGTAAAACGAGAACCAAACCTTCTAACGTTTCTAGTGCTAACAATCTTGCGGGTTGCCCCTTGTATTGTGCAGGCCAACAAGACGTTGATCAGAATTCCTTATTACCTGAAAATGACACAGGGTAAATACAAGGGGGAAAACGATCAACCGGCACGCACAAAACAAAACGAAGCGCCCGTTTTTTTTGGAATGAGTCACCCCCCCACTCTCCATCCCGTTCACGCTCGCTTGCGAAAAGGAGACACGATACCTTTTCATCCATTCCGTCTCCAACCTCAAGGCCAATCGGTTTCGAGAGCACCGCGAGATCCGCAAAAAATCCCGGAGGACTTCGGGTCTCTTAAGACCGCCCGACTACACCCACGCAAGCGACGCATCCCTTCTAGAAGTTCCCGCCCCATCAAAGCACCGTCCTTTTCTCCTCCCATGTACAGTCTCGTTCATTGGCGCACACGTGCCAAGACGGCTTCACCCTCCCCCTCCCCTGAACACGAAACTAAGATTTTCCCCCCAGACACGGTTGTAGGGGCCTTCTCCCCGTGATGGATTCGCCTGTGCTCTAGTAGCACGGGTGGTCCTGGCTGTGACGAGCTACGAACAGCCGCCTGACAAACCTGACTCACACCGCTGTCCTGTCTGCAGACACTCAGGTTCCGCGCTGATGATGGTCCGCTTTATGTGTCCGTGGCTTAAAGGACCGAAACACGGCGCAGACTGGACCAGTGCGGTGTTGAGCACATACCCATTCCAAGCACGTTCTTGCAATCCCCCTCCCCCGGATGTTCCCCCTTCTTTTACCTCGCATTACGAAGCGCCCGATCGGCAGGCTGACGGCGCCCGAACAAAGAATGAAAGTACGACAATGACAAGTAATGAAACGACGTTTACCTTGGCTGCACCAGCAGGGGTTCCTGGCTTCTCGTTTGTCGCTGGTGTTCTGACGGGCGCGAAGAAGTGGCGAACCATGTACGGGCGTCGCTGTCGAAAATGGACGCGGTTCATGGTATGTGTCTGGGGGACTGACGGCGCCCGAACAAAGAATGAAAGTAATGAAAGTAATGAAACGACGTTTACCTTGGCTGAACCAGCAGGGGTTCCTGGCTTCTCGTTTGTCGCTGGTGTTTTGACAAAGAAAGCGCGAAGAAGTGGCGAACCCTGTACGGGGTGTCGCTGTCGAAAATGGACGCGGTTCATGGTAGTCTGGAGATTGACGGCGGCCTTCAGCTATCGCTCGGATTACCTCGTCGAGGATAGTTTGGATTGGAATGCAAAGAATCTGTGGCAGAAAAAACTGCCTGGTTGGGTTGATTGAGTGGGTTTGCCTGGCTGGGTCGATTGAGTGGGTTGCCTGGCTGGGTTGATTGAGTGGGTTTGCCTGGCTGGGTTGATTGAGTGGGCTTGCCTGGCTGGGTTGATTGAGTGGGTTTGCCTGGCTGGGTTGATTGAGTGGGTTTGCCTGGCTGGGTTGGTTGAGTGGGTTTGCCGGACACACACAAGGTGTCCTTTTTCTGGAATTACCTTCCACCCCGTTCTAACCAAAAAAAGAATAGGCGTGTGTTTGTTTGTACGTGCCCTGTGCCCAGTGCCCTGAATGTCAACGCTGAGAGATCAGGTCAAGCGCGGGTAAACGGCGGGAGTAACTATGACTCTCTTAAGGTAGCCAAATGCCTCGTCTTCTAATTAAAGACGCGCATGAATGAACCAATGAGATTCCTTGTTTGTACGTGCGGGGGAGGATTAGCCTGTTAGTGAGTGATAGTGAGTGAATATGATCGGTAGGCTAATCTTCTCCCAAACACGCTGCCAGCGTTCTAGACTGTTTACAATTAATTGTTATTACGAAAAAAACGAAACTTAAATGCTGCAACCGTTCAAAACCCTCTGCTTCGGGCTCAGACCTATTCGAACCAACACCAGATCTCACTCATCCCTCGCCTCCACACCAAAACCCGCCACAATGTTCGCTATCCGTGCCGCTGCGAGAGCCACGATCGCTGTTGCGCCTGTGGCTGCTGTTCAGCTCCGAGCAGCCAGCAAGGCAGCAGTGAAGAAGGTGTCACCGAAGAAGAAGGTTTCGGCCAAGAAGGTGGCACCGAAGAAGACTGTTGCCAAGGTTCAGAAGAAGACAGCTGTGAAGAAGGTTGCGGCAAAGAAGGTTGCGAAGAAGACAGCCAAGAAGGCGGTTGTAGCAAAGAAGGCAGCAGCGAAGATGGCCAAGGCTGCGAAGAAGGCGGCAGCGAAGAAGGCCAAGGCTGCGAAGGTTGCAAAGAAGGCTGCGGCAAAGAAGGCCAAGATTGCGAAGAAGCAGGCAGCCGTGGCGAAGAAGGCAGAAGCAAAGAAGGCCAAGGCCGCGAAGAAGAAGGCCGCAGTGCTGAAGAAGAAGGCAGCAGCTGCGAAGAAGGCAGCAGCTAAGAAGGCGAAGCTTGCGAAGTTGAAGGCGAAGAAGGCCGCTTCTCCTGCTAAGAAGAGGGCACTTGCCGCTAAGAAGGCGAAGGCTGCGGCACAGAAGAAGGCAGCACTTGCCAGAAAGAGAGCTGCGGCGAAGAAGAACAAACTGGCCGCGCAGAAGAAGGCAGCGACTTCGAGAAAGAAGGCAGCGTTGGCGAAGAGGAAGGCAGCCGTGCAGGCGAAGAAGGCGAAGCTGGCAGCCAAAAGAAAGGCTGTCGCGGACAAGAAGAAGGCCATCAAGGCTGCAGGTGCTTCCAACCCGTACGCCTTGTTCGTTGCCAAGACCACGAAAGGCAGCAAGGGCAAGATCAACTTGAAGGATGTCGCTGCGAAGTACAAGGTGTGTATTCTGTTTGCCGGAGAAAGCTCTTTCACAGAAGGGTTCACATCTCTCCGTAACCTTCGAATCTGCCATCATGACTTTGCCATCTAGGAATCGTATCGTGGTTTGTTTCCATCGCGTGTCAGTTTCCCTTACTTTTGTTTGTTTCCGCTTTGTTGTGTGCGGACAGACCTACTGCTGCGGTTTCCTGCTCCGACCTATCGCTTGCCTCTCTGTCCAGAGCAGAAAACCGTGGCAACAGCCACTGAATGACTTCCTACGGGAACGTCTCAGTTAGACTTTGGCGGACAATGTCCGGCATGGGGAGGGGGGGGGGCCCTGCCAGTGATCATGGCAAACGTTGAGCGTTTGAACGTTTGACAAACGTTTGCGTTTGCAAAATTCATGTCAAACGTGTATCAAACGTGAGTGAGGCGCTGGCTGCGCCTGCAGTGGGGACCGAGTGTGGGGTCGGCTTGTGAACACTCGAGCCACAAGGGCAAGATCTTCATGCCCGGGGCCCCAGAAAGTGGGAGGGAACACTTGCAGAAGGCTAGTATCTCCCTGTATCTCCCTGTGCACGCCCAAGGAGAACCAGAAGGATGTCTTGTTCCCTTATTTTTGTCTGTCCGCCTGCAGCCACGTGGACAAGTGCTATCAAGGGTCGTGTACTGTGTACAGACCCGGTCCATCAATTGGCAAACGTCACGTTCGCACGTTTGTCAAACGTTTGCGTTTGATAAATCTTGTCAAACGTACGTTTGCAAACGTTTGATAACATCACTGCCCTAAGGGGGGATCTCGGGCCTTTTTTTTTTAACCTACAGGACAAAGCCATGGTTTGCCATGCCGTCATCTGTCCGTCAAAAAATAGAAAGGTGGGGGAGGGGGGGGTTCTCCGCTATGCCGGCAAGTGTCCGCTAAAGTCTAACTGACACGTTCCCTGCTGACACGGATTCACGATCGTTTTCGGAAACATTGTATTGGACAAGAAAAGTAGCTGCTTCGGAATAACGGATGCCAAAAAACTCTACACAGAACTTGTCGTCTGCGGAGAAAGCGAAGTACGCTGCCGAAGCAAAGAAGAACAGCGCCGCAAGGCAGAAGGTGAAGGCAAGCTTCAAGAAGGTATGCGTTTGCTTTTACCCTGTGTGTGAGCACACACAACATTGTTGTCATAAGAACCAGGCTGTTGTAGGCTTATAAGCACGGGTACGGTGTCCAGTTGAGTGCCTCTGATACCACACCTCTCCTGACAACTTCCGGTGCTCAACTCAGCCCCAAGCCTCGGGTTATGATGCACAGGTGTAAACAATCTGCCCTCTTTGTTGTTGTAGTTGTTTGCCCCCATCATCGAGATGATAGACCAGGATCACGAGGCATGAATTTTTCATGCCCCATGTTGCTTGGCAATTCTCACTCGCCCACCCTCTACATGTGCAGGCACCGACGAAGTACGCTCTGTACGTGAAGCAGAACTTCGCTGCTGCATACGCTGCCGCCTCCAGGAAGACGAACGACAGAAAGCAGGCCTTCAAGATGGCCACCAAAGAAGTCGCGATGAAGTACAAGAGCAGCCAGTGAGTTGGTGCTTCTGTGCCACCTGCTTTACACAGCACGCACCCCACCTGTTCTCAAGCGATGGTCTCACGAGCTAGGAACATGCACCTGCCTACGAACCAGAGCGGCTGACACACAGTTTCCAGGCTTTTCATTTTTAGCCACATGCAATGTGTGAGGAAACTGAACCGCCCAAGTAGGACCTTCTGATCATGATCATTTGCCAAATTTGCCACCTGAATCCACGTCCAGGATTTGAGCTGGTGCGGTCAACGAAAGTCCCTTTCTACTTTCTCCTACTCTCGCGGTGTACGGTTTTTGCGCCAGAGCTGATGGGGCACATGAGCACGTACCTCCAAGCCAGTTCTTCCATCTTCCCTTTTTTCAAACGATCGGCTCACGAGCTAGGAACATGCACCTGCCTACGAACCAGAGCGGCTGACACATGTCCAGGCTTTTCATTTTTGCGCCAGAGCTGATGGGGCACATGAGCTCGTACCTCCAAGCCAGTTCTTCCATCTTCCCTTTTTTCAACCGATCGGCGCACGAGCTCTTCTGTATCCCCTGTCCCCCCCTTAGTTAGAACCACCCCCATTCCCCATCGAAAAAGATGATCTTGAAAGGTTGTGGGTGGGGCGGACCGACGACGAACCTGAAATCTGTCTGAAAGTAATCAGAATGGCAATGCGTAAGAGACGTCCTTCTGTAGATCGTCCGTCTCCCACCCCTTCCTTTCTCTCTGTACAGTTCCCATTTTCCTTTCTCCCGGCGTGGTGTGTCAAGGCTACGCTCTAGCTATCGAGCTAGCGAAGTTCATGCCAGCGACAGCATTACTGCACAACGCATTACTGCATTGCCGCATTGTTTCTGCCAGGACTGATACGAAACCGTCAAACATGCCTGACGAGAAGCCTGACCCGCGTTGCATTTTTTTTCTTGTCTTCTCTTGATTACGAAGTAGCGGCTTGACGCAGCGTGGTCCCAGAAGAAAGTTGCATGCACTCGTTTCTTGTCCCTGCGCTTCAGCGCGGCCCCGCCGGAAAAGGACGTCCGGAAACAGGAGGAATTTGCTGCGGCAACGGGAAGGGAAAATTTTGTTCGTTCATGACCAACGTCCATGACGGGTGCTTGCACCAGGAGTTTGGAACAGCTCGTCAGGCCAAGCTCGCCACATCCTCGGGTGAGATGTGCCGCCTGTGTAAACATTCTGTGGACGTTCAGCAGTTGCACGGGGCCGAAAACCCCGCGCAGCTAACACTGCAAGATGAAAACAGAAGTCTTGAGCCGAGTGCCGGATGGAGAAGCTGACAACCTTCCACGCTCTATCCGTCCCTCGAAGGATCCCGCCCCATCCACCCTTCGGAGAGGAGTCACAGGACCCAAAAGCAGCGCGTGTCGGAAACTCGAAGCCGACTGGTAAAAGTGACAAGTGGGCTGTACCTCGATTCAGCCGTTACCCACTCAAAGCCCTGAACTTGAAAACCGACACGCAATGCCGATGCACTAAAAAAAATGGCTTGTCGGGGGCACATTTGGTAAAAGTGACAAGTGGGCTGTACCTCGATTTAGCCGTTACCCACTCAAAGCCCTGAACTTACGCAATGTCGACGCACTAAAAAAAATGGCTTGTCGGGGGCACAAAGTTTCCATTTTCTGTTGCTTCGGCTCATGATACTCAGTCCTAATCGAGCCCAAACAATAGATTCCACCCACCTCCGCCTCCACACAAAACCCGCCACAATGTTCGCCATCCGTGCCGCTGCGAGAGCCACGATCGCTGTTGCGCCTGTGGCTGCTGTTCAGCTCCGAGCAGCCAGCAAGGCAGCAGTGAAGAAGGTGTCACCGAAGAAGAAGGTTTCGGCCAAGAAGGTGGCACCGAAGAAGACTGTTGCCAAGGTTCAGAAGAAGACAGCTGTGAAGAAGGTTGTGGCAAAGAAGGTTGCGAAGAAGGCAGTCAAGAAGGCGGTTGTAGCGAAGAAGGCAGCGGCGAAGATGGCCAAGGCTGCCAAGAAAGCGGCAGCGAAGAAGGCCAAGGCTGCGAAGGTTGCAAAGAAGGCTGCGGCAAAGAAGGCCAAGATTGCGAAGAAGCAGGCAGCCGTGGCGAAGAAGGCAGAAGCAAAGAAGTCCAAGGCCGCGAAGAAGAAGGCCGCAGTGCTGAAGAAGAAGGCAGCTGCTGCGAAGAAGGCAGCAGCCAAGAAGGCGAAGCTTGCGAAGTTGAAGGCGAAGAAGGCAGCTGCTTCTCCTGCTAAGAAGAGGGCACTTGCCGCTAAGAAGGCAGCAGCTAAGAAGGCTGCGGCACAGAAGAAGGCAGCACTTGCCAGAAAGAGAGCTGCGGCGAAGAAGAACAAACTGGCCGCGCAGAAGAAGGCAGCGACTTTGAGAAAGAAGTCAGCGTTGACGAAGAGGAAGGCAGCCGTGCAGGCGAAGAAGGCGAAGCTGGCAGCCAAGAGAAAGGCTGTCGCGGACAAGAAGAAGGCCATCAAGGCTGCAGGTGCTTCCAACCCGTACGCCTTGTTCGTTGCCAAGACCACGAAAGGCAGCAAGGGTAAGATCAACTTGAAGGATGTCGCTGCGAAGTACAAGGTGTGTATTCTGTTTGTCATCGGAGAAGCTCTCTCACAGAAAGATTCGTAGCTTCGCACAACCTTCGAAGTTGCTCATCATGAGTTTGGCATCGATAGTCGAAGAAGGTGGGTTGTTTGTATCGCGTGTCCTTTTCACTCACTTTGTTTGTTCCGCTTTGTTGTGTGTGGACAGACCTGCTGCTGCTGCGGGTGACTGCTTTGACCGCTGGCTTTGTCGCTTGCACAAAGACCGTAGCACCAACCTCTAAATGATTTCCTACTGACTACCGTCGTAATGTAATTGGATTACTGTTAAAAATGGGAGCTGGGCGTCCCAGGTTTTACCCGGGTGCGGCATTGTTTTTTTCGGAGTTTGCGACTTTGCGTACTTTGCAGAATATCGCGACCCTTGTGCTTGCCGGTGCTCAATACCCCTAGATGCCGCTGTCATAAAAGGCTGCAGGTCCATCACTGGTGCAGTCACGCTCCCCCGGGTGTCCCAGGTTTTACCTGGTCTGTCATTTACCCGTCCAGCTTTAGTTCAACATTATTCCAATTATATACTCTAAGTAGGAAAATAAACTAGTTTCTTTGAAGACTAACAATAATCCGAACGACAGGTTTGCGGTTCCAATCCGTCCAGAGAAACAAAGTAGCTTACTTCCCCTCCTTCCCTTCCCACTTGCTTCATTTTTCTTCGGAGTTCCCGTGGCACCTCATGAAGTGGTCAGCAGCAAGATTAGCAGCTTTCTTCTGGCTTCACCTTTTAAAGGGGGGGGACGAGAGTGACAGACACAAGCATAGGAGTGAGGATTTTATTATTGAAAAGTATGCCAATACTGCAGGGTATAGTTGACTAGACCTCTTGAGTTTGTGCCAACCACGAATTGGGGAGTCGGGAGAACCCCACCTACAAAGCCAAAAGCAGGACCGACCCCCCCGTTCGTGAGAAAAAGCGAAGAATAAAAACACCTTCTTTTTTCCATCTATCTGTGTTAAGAGCCGCAACTCAACTATTATTGGGCGGGACAAGTAGCTGCTTCGGAATAACGGATGCCAAGAAACTCCACACAGAACCTTTCGCCTACGGAGAAGGCGCAGTACTCTGCCGAAGCAAAGAAGAACAGCGCCGCAAGGCAGAAGGTGAAGGCAAGCTTCAAGAAGGTATGCGTTTGCTTTTACCCTGTGCGTGTGCTTTGTTGGCGTATGAACCAACCGGCTGTGGGTCGTATATATATATATTGGTGCCCAGTTGAGCCCCATGCTATCACAAAGCTAACAACCACGTGTCTAGTTACTGCTCAACTCACCCTCAAACCTCGGGTGACTGATACACACGTGTGAATGATCCGCCTCTTTGTTGGTTGTAGTTGTTTGCCCTCACCATCAAGGTCAGGATCATGAGGCAGAAGCTCCATGTTGCTTGGCAATTCTCACTCGCCCACCCTCCACAGGCGCGGGCACCGACGAAGTACGCACTGTACGTGAAGCAGAACTTCGCCGCTGCATACGCTGCCGCCTCCAAGAAGACTAACGACAGAAAGCAGGCCTTCAAGATGGCCACCAAAGAAGTCGCGATGAAGTACAAGAGCAGCCAGTGAACGGTCTTTTGTACCACCTCCTTCACGCAGCACACACTCCGCCTGTTTTGAGACCATGGGCATACGAGCGGCATTTGCCACGAACCAGGGTGGCTAGCACTCAGGTTGCAGGCTTTTGATCTTCCGCCAGAGCTGTTGGGACACATGAACACATACCGTTCCAAGCCAGTTCTTCCAACTTCCCCTTTTTTCAAACGATCGGCTCACGAGCTCTTCTGTATCCCCTGTCCCCCCTCAGTTAGAACCACCCCCATTCCCCATCAAAAAAAGATGACCTTGAAAGGTTGGGGCTGGGGCGGACCGACGAAGAACCTGAAATTTGTCTGGTATGGTACTCAAAACGGCAATGCGGGATGAGATGTTCTTCTGTTGATCGTCCGTCTCCCACCCCTTCCTTTCTCTCTGTACAGTTCCCATTTTCCTTTCTCCCGGCGTGGTGCGTCAGGGCTACTCTTTATGTATCGAGCTGCCGAGGTTCATGCCAACGACTGCATTACTGCACAACGCATTACTGCTTTGCCGCATTGTTCCCGCCAGGACAGATACCCAAACAGTCCCAACACGCCTGACGAGAAGCTTGACCCCGCGTCGTATTTCCTGTAAGAGTGCCAACGCTACTCTTTCTAACGTACATATAAAAGGTGCCACGGGATAAGCCGGCAGCCGCTGCTTAACGAGTGCATGCTAATCCATGTGGTTCATGTACTTAAAAGAACTCAATGCTTAACGGCTTATCACGTGGGCGGCCCTGAGATTACCCCCTCAGGTGACACCATTTTATCTTTAGCCATATTTCAACTCTCTTGTCTTCTCTTGATTACGAAGTTGTGACTCGACCCAGCGAAACCCAAAAGAAAGTTCCATGCACCCGTTTTCTTGTCTCTGCTTGTAAAGTGACTTCACTCAAGGCGTTCATTGGCCCCGACCCCAAGGTAATCCCGGTGTGTGGCCAGCGGGTCTACAGCCCAGTTGTTCGCGCTAAGGAAAAAAGCGGCTGATTTCAGCCGGAAATACTCGAGGGACTGCCTTGTGCTCATTTCGAAGGAGGCTAGAGGGGAGAAAACAATACAACTACAATGGTGTGGTCGGTGGGCCAGTTCCCCGTAGTTCCCCCGTAGTTCAACATGGGGGGGGGGTGTCTTTTTTTTTTTTTCGTTTCTTGTTTTTTTGCTGAGTGCTTCAGGGATGCGGCCTTGGGTCCTGGAGAGCATTTCTGAGCTACTTTGCACGTTTTCGTCACAAAATAAGGACAATTTCGGGTAATTCGAGCGTATCAAGATCAAAGACCCCAGGAGACAAGCCACCTGGTCCAGGCCAAAATCGGTGAATTTCGGGGGGTAATTCCTTTGTGGCGATCACTTTGTGCAGTCGGCCCTGGCGAAGGTGGGGCGGAAGAGCTACAAAGGTGCAGTATTACGGCCCCAACTTGCGCAGAGCGGCCATGTGCTATGCGTGCCCCGAAGAGGAAGGAATAGGATGAGAAGGAAGGACAGACTGGGAGTCACGGTTTGACAGGTAGTGACAGGATCAGCTGCGGTAAGGAGAGCAGGAAATGTTCTACCAGAGGCCCCGCGCCCGCCGGGTTTCGAAGCGATCGCGGGACCGGAGACCTTCGCGGCGGTCGGAGGAGAGAGGTGGTTCCGGGCGCTGCAGTATTGGCTGGATGGGATGTGCTGGTCGGTGGCGGGTGACGTCTCGATGGCGGAGCTCGCCGTCGACTTTGAAGTGTGCACCAAACTGGATCTTCCGGGCAGTGTCGTAGCGACAACGGACGGGACACCGTTGAGCATGCGTGCGAGGGTACTCGGAAAACTTTTAAAAACCGTCGGGAATGCGCTGGAGCGAAACGGCGACGGACCGCTTCTGCCAGACAGGAAACTGGAGAAGATAGGGTCGCTGAGAACGGTGGGAGCCCGGATCTTTTCCCTACGTACGGAGGTGGAAGGGCAGAGCGTGCGGCGAGATGGGCGGTGTTCAACGCTACGGAACACGAAAAGTGGAGTGAGCGGGTGTGCCACGAGCACCAGAAAGTGATGTGCGGCGTGTGAAAGCGCCGGTGCAGCAACCGGTGAACCTGGGCGAGCAATCGAAGAAGAAGCGAGGCACCAAACGCGCGCCTGAGCGCGACGATCAAGTTGAGCTAAAGAGGCGAAATAATGACACATCACGTACGAAGAGATATCCGCGACACCGCAAATCGCCACAGATTATTTGCATTCTAACCCAAACTATCAGAGGCGGTCGCGGTCGAAGACGGCAACCCGAGCGAGGAGTAAGGTTGATAACCAGAATGACAGGTCATAATAATAATGGCCATGCTGAAGGCAAGGTTGCGTTGCAGGAGGAGAAACTGGTGCTTGGCCGAGGATAAGATGGCTATGGCGGCAGGGGCAGAACAGAGAGACAGCGAGTCCTTCTTGTGGGGTAGTCACGCCTTCGCAGTCCCAGGACCTCCGCCCACTTGCGTACAGCCGTCGACTGGCCTTTCCCAAGAGGACGAGTTGGAATGCAGGTACCATCTCCGGAGAGCTTCCGGGTTCTCCCAGAGTAGAGGAGCTGATGCAAACGCCACCTGGGCTTCTGAACGTGATTGCAGATCACCTTCTTGCCAAACCCAAGAGGGGTTGGAGTGTCGGAATGGCGCGCAAGGAGAGGCTCTGGCTTGTTTGCTTCTTTCGCTGGCGAGAGGGAGACTTCGGACACGGCAAAGCCTTCGGGTCTTCGGGCTCTGCATCCAGAGATCGTAGAGCAGTTTGCCGACAACAACATTAGCCTTGAATGGCATGCTGAGGGCATGCAGTTTATCAAGAACTTCTTATCAGCTTCCCTTCCATGCAGACACAAGTTGGACTCAAGCACATATTTTCTTCTATCACCGGACTCTTGATTGCGTGCTGCCAATTTTATCTGTGGGCTGTCCAAGACATCCTGCAGATCTCGATCGGCCAGGCCTCTGCCATCCGTCACGATAACGCGATTATTTTCAAGGGCCAGTACAAGCACGCAATGGTGGCAACTGAGCTTTTCGTTCAGTCCTCTTGGGGAACGTTGAAGGGGGCCCGGTAGCGAGCTTTACTTAGGTTCCTGCGAGCGTGAGCCAACCGACATCTGCGAGTCCTACGATAGCGTTCGAGTCTACTTTCCAGCGAATCCTTCATGCCACGGCGTCACGAAAGCACCAACCCCGACACCCCGAACGCTCCATTTTTCAAAAGGCTTGGCCCTTCTGTGGAAAGCCCAAGCAAGAGGAACCGTTTTGCTCACTCCAAAGCTCCCGGTTTGGTGCGTGGCGTTTGAAAAAATCCACTACAAAAAAAAAAAAAGACACCCCAAGGTCAGTTCCCCGTAGTTCCCCCGTAGTTCCCCCTGGCTATACCGACCACACCATACAAAGTGGGTCTTTTTTGTTGAACGCTTACGCCCGCCACTAAACCCAGATTTACCTGTGTTTCGTGTGGGCTACAGCACATTTACCTCCCTTTGATCTATCGCAACTGGCAGTCTCCTCAAGCATTTCCTACAAAGCAGGTGCTTATACAAAAAAGTTCTTGAAAAACTGACTGGCTGATAATCAGCCGGCTGACTTTTGGAAGGTCTGCCGATCAGAAGGGGTTTACGACACCACCTTGCCGGTGCATCAAGCTGATTGAGCGGCATAGCCAAAGTTTTACACTGTTGAAATTCGGCCGATTTTGTGCGCGTCTGCCGGTTAAAAAAGGGCTCGAAGTTTAATCAGCCGGCAAGCCGGCTGATTTTTGGAAGGTCTGCCGATCAGAAGGGGTTTACGACACCACCTTGCCGGTGGATCAAGCTGATTGAGCGGCATAGCCAAAGTTTTACACTGTTGAAATTCGGCCGATTTTGTGCGCGTCTGCCGGTTAAAAAAGGGCTCGAAGTTTAATCAGCCGGCAAGCCGGCTGATTTTTGGAAGGTCTGCCGATCAGAAGGGGTTTACGACACCACCTTGCCGGTGCATCAAGCTGATTGAGCGGCATAGCCAAAGTTTTACACTGTTGAAATTCGGCCGATTTTGTGCGCGTCTGCCGGTTAAAAAAGGGCTCGAAGTTTAATCAGCCGGCAAGCCGGCTGATTTTTGGAAGGTCTGCCGATCAGAAGGGGTTTACGACACCACCTTGCCGGTGGATCAAGCTGATTGAGCGGCATAGCCAAAGTTTTACACTGTTGAAATTCGGCCGATTTTGTGCGCGTCTGCCGGTTAAAAAAGGGCTCGAAGTTTAATCAGCCGGCAAGCCGGCTGATTTTTGGAAGGTCTGCCGATCAGAAGGGGTTTACGACACCACCTTGCCGGTGCATCAAGCTGATTGAGCGGCGTAGCCAAAGTTTTACACTGTTGAAAATCGGCCGATTTTGTGCGAGTCTACGGGTAGAAAAGGGCTCGAAGTTTAATCAGCCGGCAAGCTGGCTGATCGCACACTGCTACAGCCTGAAAAAAAAGGTCGACACTGCCGCCATCCGTGCTTTTCTAGTGGCATCAACCGGGCAAACTGGCAGTCTCGCAGACGGAAAAATGTCCAAGAGACAAGTACTTTTGACTAGCCATCGACATCTTCTCTGCTGGTCACCAGCTGGCTTGCTGGGGGGTCCAAGGTTACATCTTTCTGTTGCAAATAACCTCAGGCTTTACAGTCTTAATCGAACCAACAATAGATTCCACCCACCTCCGCTTCCACACAAAACCCGCCACAATGTTCGCCATCCGTGCCGCTGCGAGAGCCACGATCGCTGTTGCGCCTGTGGCTGCTGTTCAGCTCCGAGCAGCCAGCAAGGCAGCAGTGAAGAAGGTGTCACCGAAGAAGAAGGTTTCGGCCAAGAAGGTGGCACCGAAGAAGACTGTTGCCAAGGTTCAGGTGAAGAAGGCGAAGAAGACAGCCGTGAAGAAGGTTGCGGCAAAGAAGGTTGCGAAGAAGGCAGTCAAGAAGGCGGTTGTAGCAAAGAAGGCAGCAGCGAAGATGGCCAAGGCTGCCAAGAAAGCGGCAGCGAAGAAGGCCAAGGCTGCGAAGGTTGCAAAGAAGGCTGCGGCAAAGAAGGCCAAGATTGCGAAGAAGCAGGCAGCAGTGGCGAAGAAGGCAGAAGCAAAGAAGGCCAAGGCCGCGAAGAAGAAGGCCGCCGTGCTGAAGAAGAAGGCAGCTGCTGCGAAGAAGGCAGCAGCTAAGAAGGCCAAGATTGCTAAGTTGAAGGCGAAGAAGGCAGCTGCTTCTCCTGCTAAGAAGAGGGCACTTGCCGCTAAGAAGGCAGCAGCTAAGAAGGCTGCGGCACAGAAGAAGGCAGCACTTGCCAGAAAGAGAGCTGCGGCGAAGAAGAACAAACTGGCCGCACAGAAGAAGGCAGCGACTTTGAGAAAGAAGGCAGCGTTGGCGAAGAGGAAGGCAGCCGTGCAGGCGAAGAAGGCGAAGCTGGCAGCCAAGAGAAAGGCTGTCGCGGACAAGAAGAAGGCCATCAAGGCTGCAGGTGCTTCCAACCCGTACGCCTTGTTCGTTGCCAAGACCACGAAAGGCAGCAAGGGCACGATGAACTTGAAGGATGTCGCTGCGAAGTACAAGGTGTGTATTCTGTTTGTCGGAGAAAGCTCTTTCACAGAAGGTTCACAGCTTTTCACAATTTTTGAATCTGCCATCATGAGTCTATCTAGGAATTGTATCGTGGTTTGTTGTTATCGCGTGCCAGTTTCACTTACCATCTGAATGACTTCGTACTGACATGGATTCATGATCGTCTTCGGAAATATTGTATTCGACAAGAAAAGTAGCTGCTTCGGAATAACGGATGCCAAAAAACTCTACACAGAACCTGTCGTCTGCGGAGAAGGCGCAGTACTCTGCTGAGGCAAAGAAGAACAGCGCCGCGAGGCAGAAGGTGAAGGCAAGCTTCAAGAGGGTATGCGTTTGCTTTTACCCTTGTGTGTGAGCACACACAACATTGTTGTCATAAGAACCAGGCTGTGGTAGGCTTATTAGCACGGGTATGGTGCCCAGTTGAGTGCCTCTGATACCACACCTCTCCTGGCAACTTGCGGTGCTCAGCTCACCCCCAAACCTCGGGTTATGATGCACAGGTGTAAATAATCTGCCCTCTTTGTTGTTGTAGTCGTTTGCTCCCATCATCGAGATGATAGACCAGGATAAAGAGGCCGAATAGCGCTCCATGTTGCTTGGCAATTCTCACACGCCCACCCTCTACATATGCAGGCACCGACGAAGTACGCACTGTACGTGAAGCAGAACTTCGCTGCTGCATACGCTGCCGCCTCGAGGACGACGAACGACAGAAAGCAGGCCTTCAAGATGGCCACCAAAGAAGTCGCGATGAAGTACAAGAGCAGCCAGTGAGTGGGTGCTTCTGCGCCACTTCCTTTACCCACCTATTCTCAAGCGATGGGCTCACGAACCACGAACAGTCGATTGCCTACGAACCAGTATGGCTGAACACATAGTTTCCAGGCTTTTCATTTTTGACCCAGAGCTGATGGGCCGCACGTACCGTTCCAAGCCAGTTCTTCCATCTTCCCTTTTTTTCAAACGATCGGCTCACGAGCTCTTCTGTATCCCCTGTCCCCCCTCAGTTAGAACCACCCCCATTCCCCATCAAAAAAAGATGGCGTTGAAAGGTTGGGGGTGGGGCGGACCGACGACGAACCTGAACTTGTCTGAAGGTACTCAGAATGGCAATGCGTATGAGACGTCCTTCTGTTGATCGTCCGTCTCCCACCCCTTCCTTTCTCTCTGTACAGTTCCCATTTTCCTTTCTCCCGGCGTGGTGTGTCAGGGCTACGCTCCAGCTATTGAGCTAGCGAGGTTCGTGCCAACGACTGCAATACTGCACAACGCATTATTGCATTGCCGGATTGTTCCTACCAGGACTGATACGAAACCGTCAAACATGCCTGACGAGAAGCCTGACCCACCGCGTTGCATTCTTTTCTCGTCTTCTCTTGATTACGAAGTAGCGGCTTGACGCAGCGAAGTCCCAAAAAAAAAGTTCCATGCACCCGTTTTCTTGTCTCGGAAAAAGTCGCGTTGGCAGAAACGGTAAGGTGTTAGTTGTCACAGGGTTGGTGAAAATGAAAGCTAGAATTTGGGGTAGCCCTGCTTATTAGATTCACGGTAAAACGAAGCTAGCGTACAAGGATTGCCTGATCTCGCACCTTCTGTCCGAGAACAAATAGATGCTTTATTCTCTGCGCTTCAGCGCGGCCACAACTCGCCGGAAACGGGTTGGGACAGCAGCGACCGGAGTTCCTTGTCCTAGGCTGGGAAAATGAATTCTCCGTCGACGACTCACTCCTGCATTAGGGCTGCTGCTGCTGCTGCTGCTGCTGCTGCTGCTGCTGCTGCTGCTGCTGCTGCTGCTGCTGCTGCTGCTGCTGCTGCTGCTGCTGCTGCTGCTGTAAGTTTCACCTGGAATATAGAAAAGGGGGAAGCGAAGGATCTAACGTATGACTGGGACTCCCGCGATGTGGGAGTGGGACTCCGCATTTATCTCATTTTCCGAGTCTAGAGGGTTGGCAAATTTAGCTCTCTTGCGAGCTATCCCACTTTTCTGGGGCATACCCCCATCCCGTACATTTCTCTACACCGTTTTTTTGTTTTTTTTTTTTTTTTTTGAACGGGAAAAACAGCGTACTAGCTCTGACCTCGACCCCCGAGCCCGGAACTGGTAAACTGGTCTGTATCCAGATTTTGTGCACAGGGGGAGGGCAGACACCCCCGTTCGGCAACGAATGCCTGCAGAGCGAAGTCGTACCGGATAGCGGTGGCATGGTGGACAAAGAACGAAGAAAGCCATACGCCTGCTACGGGAAACGAAGGGACGAGTGGGCCAACAACAGCGTCAGTGAAGGGACGAGTGGGCCAACAACAGTGTCGAGTGGGCCAACAACAGTGTCAGTGAAGGGACGAGTGGGCCAACAACAGTGTCAGTGAAGGGACGAGTGGGCCAACAACAGTGTCAGTGAAGGGACGAGTGGGCCAACAACAGTGTCAGTGAAGGGACGAGTGGGCCAACAACAGTGTCAGTGAAGGGCTTGGGTTAGTCATCATATCTTTGCGCATGACCCCCACTTTGTCGACGCACGCTTCATACTCCGGCCACGTGGCGAAGTTCAGTGTTCTTGGGCTCGCAATCCACGCATTGAGGTACGCCTCCATAGCGCTCCTCGGGATGCCACTGCCACGTTCATACGGGCCATTGAGCCCGAGCATTAGCACGTCGGTCAGCGTCTGCTCGTGAAGCCTCTTCCTGGCTTTTGTCAACACCCTTTTCATGTTTGAAAAGACACGCTCGACCGATGCTGTCCCCATTGGCAGGACAACAGCAATGGCAAACAGATTGTTTGTCTCTGGAAATGCCGTCGAAAGGTTCGATGACTTCAGCAGCCCCAGCATGACGTCTTCCAATGCACCCGGTGGTTGAACACGGTGGTAGTACACTGTGGTACCCCGTGGTAGCACACTGTGGTACCTGGTGGTAGTACAATGTGGTACCATGTACACACTGTAGTAGTACACTGTGGGTAGCCGGTTTCTCCGGGAAAACAATAATAGCTGAGATTTTTTTTATTTTTTTGACCCAGACCAGTTTCCAGACCAACTCTGGTCTGGCGACCAGCTGACCCCCCCCAAGCTAGTAGGCTGGGGAAAAACACGCATCTTTTATCCCGAAGGGTTTATTATCCCGCAATCGAACCAGGTTGTAGTACCTATGCACATACACACCTTCTCCGGTAGCTCCCGGCTCAGCCGACTTCCGCGGCCTTCTTAAAAGTAAAATAAGCAACCGACCTGATGCCGCCGAAGCAGAACGCAGCAGTCACGGCTGACGAGCCCAGTGTCCTTCCGCATGGAGGCACACGGAAGAGCTCCCCCGCAAGGGTGCTTACCCCCGCGAGTAAAAGGGTGCTTCTTTCCAGGGCAGGTATTCTCATCTTGCAAGGTGGCCGGTGCTTCCTCACGGGCCCCGACGCACGCCTGCGTCCTCTCCATCCAACCATCTGTTTAAAACAAAACTACGCATTTCTTCTTTCTCTGTATTTCCAAGTTCTCCCCTCGTGCTGGCACCACGAAGCGAGGTCCGTCGCTGCTAGCGGGCCCAGAGAAGGGAAATAAATGTTTTGGTATCTTTGAGAATTCACAATTCGTTGAAAACATTTTTTTGGAGCGCGGGGGCAGCAGTCAGTTGTGAGACTGGCAGGTGAGCAGCGTCACCTCCCCTAGCGAGCTCTCGGATCAAGCTGCGTCTGATGCAGCTGTTTTATGGATCGCCTACATACACTCAGCCGCGCGTGCCTTCATTGCGAAGGTTACTGCTGCGGCCTTCTGGGTGGCAGCTGTGTCAGGTCAAGTAGCGAGATCTGAGGCCCTGTGGTGGCTGAGTGCACACCTAAGCAGGGCTGCATCCTCGTGTTGTAGCCGTGTTGTGTATAAGGCTTCGTGGGGGCCTGGTCAACCACCTCATCACTATAGGGCACAAACCTTTCTCGACAGTGATTGGACAGTCGGGATTGCCGGGGGCGGGTCTCCATGAAGAAGAAAAGTGTAAAGCAAGACCTGCCCCCTGCGCCTGCTGTCTCCGGCTGCTTCGGCAGACGACACATACTACTACTACTCCTTGGAGCGCGGGACACAAGCCTTTCTTTTTTTTTTTTTTACCAAACATGCAATGTTGGAGGAAATAAGAACGCGTCACAGGCCTTCCACGGCGTTTCCTTGCGCCCTGTACCAAGAAACAAACGTCCAGGGCAAAGCGTTCAACGAAAAACAATTCCCCCCCCTCATCATTTTCCGGTATCAACCGTGGCTAGCCAGTGACGCGTCTTATTTTTTTTTTTTTTTTTTTTTTTTTTTTGGTAACTGAGGGGAGAAATGCGTGACGCACGACCACAAGCCGGACCAAACTTGTGAGTGTGGGACTGTCCGTTTTTCCGTCGGGACTTACCCACTAAAACTCAAAACTCAGAGATTCGAGAGATGCAGAGGGTGCTACCCACGGTTCTCACCGTGTACGCGGCGCGATGGAGGGGCCACCCTCCACGCGGGACTTGGCCAGTCCTTGCGCTGTCTGCCGCAGGGGTGCCCGGTGGCTAGCCGGATCTTGCGTCGGAACCCCTGCGCTCGCTGTGGCGCGGCTTGGCGGTCCCCAATTCCGTTTGTCTACGGTTGTTGGGGTACCTGGTGATCGTCCAGTCTGGGCGAGTCCGGTTGAACCGGCAGACTGTGGCAAGGGTACGATCACGCCGCTCAACTCACTCGGGGAGACACCCTCCACAAGCGACCGGCTTGCGACCGGTCTGGGAGAGTGCCTCGGGTGAGGTTGCTGCTGCACCTGGGTGTTTTGGGCGCTCTTGCTCAGGCTGGGGTCCTGAAGGCGGGCTTTTTTGGGGGTTATTATCCCGTAATCGAACCAGGTTGCAATACCTAAGCACATACACACCTTCTCCGGTAGCTCCCGGCTCAGCCGACTTCCGCGGCCTTCTTAAAAGGTCGGAGGCAGCACAGTGCCACAACCCCGTCCGCTCTGCCCTGTGGCTGACTGTCTCGACGAGCTTGTGTTCAGCGCGAGCGCCAAGCCCCAAGGTGCGCCATGCGTTGATGCTTTAGTTTGGGAAATCGGTAGCCACTTGACCCGTAGGCCCGTGGCTCTGCAGTACCGCCGAACTGCAGCAGGCTTTCCCTGGCACACATGTCCCTGGCCAATTCGAGGAAAAATTAAAACGCATCGTGTGCAGGCTCTACTGCAAACTCACAGGTTGCCAAGCAGCATTGATGTGCCACTGCGTGACGAAGTGCCAGCAGTTGGTACCATGCTTTTAACGGGCCTCAACTGGGCAAACTGGCAGTCTTATGGCTTGCCGGGGGTACAAGGTTTCCGTTTTCTGTTGGAGGTTCCTGCTTCGGCTCATGATACACAGTCCTAATCGAACCCAAACATAGATTCCATTCACCTCCGCTTCCACACAAAACCCGCCACAATGTTCGCCATCCGTGCCGCTGCGAGAGCCACGATCGCTGTTGCGCCTGTGGCTGCTGTTCAGCTCCGAGCAGCCAGCAAGGCAGCAGTGAAGAAGGTGTCACCGAAGAAGAAGGTTTCGGCCAAGAAGGTGGCACCGAAGAAGACTGTTGCAAAGGTTCAGGTGAAGAAGGCGAAGAAGACAGCCGTGAAGAAGGTTGCGGCAAAGAAGGTTGCGAAGAAGGCAGTCAAGAAGGCGGTTGTAGCGAAGAAGGCAGCAGCGAAGATGGCCAAGGCTGCGAAGAAGGCAGCAGCCAAGAAGGCCAAGGCTGCGAAGGTTGCAAAGAAGGCTGCAGCAAAGAAGGCCAAGATTGCGAAGAAGCAGGCCGCAGTGCTGAAGAAGAAGGCAGCTGCTGCGAAGAAGGCAGCAGCTAAGAAGGCGAAGCTTGCGAAGTTGAAGGCGAAGAAGGCCGCTTCTCCTGCTAAGAAGAGGGCACTTGCCGCGAAGAAGGCGAAGGCTGCGGCACAGAAGAAGGCAGCACTTGCCAGAAAGAGAGCTGCGGCGAAGAAGAACAAATTGGCCGCACAGAAGAAGGCAGCGACTTTGAGAAAGAAGGCAGCGTTGACGAAGAAGAAGGCAGCCGTGCAGGCGAAGAAGGCGAAGCTGGCAGCCAAGAGAAAGGCTGTCGCGGACAAGAAGAAGGCCATCAAGGCTACAGGTGCTTCCAACCCGTACAGCCTGTTCGTTGCCAAGACCACGAAAGGCAGCAAGGGCAAGATCAACTTGAAGGATGTCGCTGCGAAGTACAAGGTGTGTATTCTGTTTTGTCATCGGAGAAGCTCTCTCACAGAAGGGTTCGTAACTTCCCACAATATTCGAATCTGCTTGCCATCATGAGTTTGGCATCAGTAATCGATGAAGGTGGTTTGTTTGTATCCCGTTGGTTGCACTCACGTTGTTTTTTCCGCTTTGTTGTGTGTGGACCTGCTGCGGTTGACTGCTCCTGGTGACCGAATGCTTGCACGAAAACCGTGGCACCAACCCCGAAATGACTTCCTACCATCTTCGGAAATATATAATGGGCAAGAAAAGTAGCTGCTTCGGAGCAACGAATGCATAACTCTACACAGAACCTGTCGTCTGCGGAGAAAGCGAAGTACGCTGCCGAAGCAAAGAAGAACAGCGCCGCAAGGCAGAAGGTGAAGGCAAGCTTCAAGAGGGTATGCGTTTGCCTTTAACCTGTGCGTGAGCGTCGTTGTCGTATGCACCAGGCTGTGATTTGTTTATTATCATACCACAAAGCTAACAATACCCGTGTCTTAGTTACTGTACTCAACTCACCCCGGGTGGCTGATACAACGTGTGAATGATGCGCCTCTTTGTTGTTGTAGTTGCCCTCACCATCAAGATCAGGATCATGAGGCTGAATTGAGCTCCATGTTGCTGGGCAATTCTCACTCGCCCACCCTCCACATGTGCAGGCACCGACGAAGTACGCACTGTACGTGAAGCAGAACTTCGCTGCTGCATACGCTGCCGCCTCCAGGAAGACGAACGACAGAAAGCAGGCCTTCAAGATGGCCACCAAAGAAGTCGCGATGAAGTACAAGAGCAGCCAGTGAACGGTCTTTTGAACCACCTCCTTTACGCCCCGCTCGCTCTCTACCTGTTTTGAAGTGATGACCAGGGGCTGACACTCAGGTTGCAGGCTTCTGATATTCCGCCAGAGCTGACGGGACACGTGAACACGGTCCGTTCCAATCCAGGTCTTCCAACTTCCCCTTTTTTCAAACGATCGGCTCACGAGCTCTTCTGTATCCCCTGTCCCCCAGTTAGAACCACCCCTATTCCCCATCAAAAAAAGATGATCTTGAAAGGTTGGGGCTGGGGCGGACCGACGACGAACCTGAAAACTGTCTGAAGGTACTCAGAATGACAATGCGAGCTGAGATGTCCTTCTGTTGATCGTCCGTCTCCCACCCCTTCCTTTCTCTCTGTACAGTTCCCATTTTCCTTTCTCCCGGTGTGGTGTGTCAGGGCTACTCTCTAGCTATCGAGCTAACGAGGTTCATGCCAACGACTGCATTGCCGCATTGTTCCTGCCAGGACAGGTACCAAAACAGTCCCAACACGCCTGACGAGAAGCCTGGCCCACCACGTCACGTTGCATTTTCTTGTCTTCTCTTGATTACGAAGTTGTGACTCGACCCAGCGAAATGCCAAAACTTCCATGCTCCCGTTTTCTAGTCTCTGCTTGAAAGTAACTTCACTGAATGCATCCATTGAACCCGATCCCAAGCTAATGCCGGCGTGCAGTCAGCGGGTCTACTAGGCAGTCATCAGGGTATCGACTATCTGCCGATAGGACGGGAAGCTGCATGGTGGAAGTCTGATGTGCTCCAAGGCAGCGTTTAACTGTTTGCAGGCTAAAATGATTCGCAGCTTATGCGGGTCCTTCTTCGGAACGCATAAGGCGGAAGAACACAGTCTTGTCGTCTCTCTCCTGGGGGCCGGCTCCAGGAAATTGCAGTTAGTCAGTTGCTGAAGGCAGGGTTCGAGCCGTGAGTTCCGTGGACCTGGCGATGTATGGCCGGTGATGCGTGCGTTCAGTCTGATGAACTCGCCTTCGATCCATCTGAAATGCAGCAGGAGATGGGGGAAATCTTCTATGAACAGACGAGAGTTTAACGCAGATAACGTAGCGGAGGCAAATCTCCCCTTCATAGGAAGCCCTGGGTGCGCGAAGCCTTTCCCATCTAGATCCCACCATCGGTCGAAGTAATCGTAAGCCCACAATACTCGCCGGAAAGCTTTCATTGCAGACACGTCGAAGCCCTGGCCGTCACCTGAGCCGGACCCCATGTTCCGCGGTCGGTGTAGTGTCGTGTCGATAGCACTTCCACATGTCGTCCAAGAGCCTTGGCCGCTGCTTCGCCTTCCAACCCCGCCACGGCGTTCAGCGACGCAATCCGAATGTACTTCGTCGTCACGCCCAGTTTCTCCTTCAGGTACTGGTTGTAATTCTGCTTGTCCAGAGCCTGGAACACCAATCCAGTCGGAGGTTTCGACGGCTGGGCAAGGAACCACTTCAGGAAACGCGCCGAAAGAGGGCCGCTCTTCGGCAGGATCTGGCTTTGACCCATGCCAGCAAGGTCCGTCTTGCCTTTGACCCAGGTCACCATGAACTGGTCGTGGCGCAGATCGCGGCGCTGGAGCTGGACATGGAAATGTTGCAATCGTTCCAAGTCCACCCAACGGGCCCCCGACGCTAGCTGAAGCGCGAGGGCGACCGACTGGATCACCGAACCCCTCGGAATCGCCTCTCTGATGGCCGATACTTCCGGGACTCTGCTCATCTTCGCCTCGTGTTTTTTGAACAATTCGAGACGGCCCGTTAGGGCCCGCCGCAAGGCCGCTTGCGGTGTCTTCAGCGACTGGCTGAAGTACGTCAAGTACTGTCGTGCTGAAGCTGGTTGGATCTGCCCGAGATCGAGCAATCTTTGAACCCAGAGGTGGAACGCTTCCTCCCGGGTGATGTGCGGATCTACTCTGCGTAGGAGCTTCTCGAACGCTTCGCTGCGCCGCATGACCGACAGGAAGGAGGCCTGTCCGCGGTAGCAAGAGGACATAGTCCTGAGCAGGTTCTGCTTGAGAAGTGGGACCTCCTGGGCTGACAGGAGAGTGCCTTTCCGTATGCGGCCTTGACCTAACTGTTCCCTCCAGATTTTCAGCGGGTCCGCCGCCAAAATGGGTGGGTCGGGAGGGGAATACGGTCTCGAGGGAATGGGATAAGTCGACACTCCCGTCAGTCAGTTTTTTGACCGCTTCGCTTGGGGTTGTTCTAGGGGGGCCCCTCTCTTACGGGAACCGGCATGGCCGGAAGAGCTACGACTAGGCATGGGGTTCTTGGGGTTGACGGCCGAGGCCGCCTTCCAGGCGTTTTTGACGTCCTCGCCATTTTCGGTGCGGGCTACAGCCACGCGTAGGATATGGTCATTAAACTCCCCGAAAGGAATGTCTTCCACGTATGACTCATAGGCCACTCCGCGTGCACGGGCCACAGAGTGGGGTAATCCCGTCTCGCTGAAGTATTTCAGCGTCTCCATGCGCACCATGATCGCATTGAGGGCAGGAAGCTGTTCCTCCCTCCACGTGTCCCGCTCTCTGCTGAGTCGCAGGACCTTCCACAATGTCCGCTGTTCTTGTCCGACAGCAGTGGACCCAGGGGAGGTTGGCCGCTCGAGGAACGGACCATACCTACGAGCGACCTCGTTGAGGATCGCATCGACACAGGAGGCTGATCCTATGTATGGGAGCCAGGCTCCAACCCGTCTGACATCGAGGTCGTACGGGATCCTCAGCGCCTGTTGCTGGGCTGACAGCTTAGCGGCGAGCAGGAATGTGCGCTGCTTGGCAGCAATGTTGGCCAACTGGGCAACGGCGGGATCAGAGTGCCTGAGGAAGGCTTCTGGAATCTCGGGTCCGATGTCCGGTGCATCCGAGAAATCACCGACGGCCGACTCGGCGTCCCAATCGGGGGGAAGAACGGTGGGGGTCTTCTCGCTCGACCGGCACTAGCTCCTGATCCTTGTGGACCAGCCAAGAACAGACAGGACAAACCCAAGGCTGATTGGGGTTCTCCGGAAGAGCGAACCGAGACTGATTCTCTTTAGTTCGCAGCCTAGTTTTTAGGCAGCGGGCCAGGCCGATGGCTCCGCAGCGGGCACATCGATTGCCGCGGTTAGGATCGTGTGTGCTGTCACACGAAGGGAAGAACACGCATCGAATGTCCTGCCACCGGCCTGGCGTTAGGCGGGAACTCGGCCACCAGGATCGCATCCCAATCGACATCGGTGAGGTCCATGTCCTCACGTGATGGTACAGCCGGCATTTTTTGTTTGTACGTATGTGCTATCACCTGCATGGTAATTTCCACGCTGCCAACCGTTGCTTTTTGATAATGACAACCGCGGTTGTTACCATAAAAAAAGGTCGACGATGCTGCCATACATGCTTTTTACTGGCATCAACTAAGCAAACTGGCAGGCTTGCAGAGCCGGAGAGACGGCCAAGAGACAAGTACTTTGACTAGCCATCAACATAGCGTCTCTGCTTGGCCACTAGCTGGCTTGCCGGGGTACAAGGTTTCAGTTTTCTGTTGCAGGTCCCTGCTTCGGGTTCAGGATTAACAAGCCTAATCGAACCAACAATAGATTCCACCCACCTCCGCCTCCACACAAAACCCGCCACAATGTTCGCCATCCGTGCCGCTGCGAGAGCCACGATCGCTGTTGCGCCAGTGGCTGCTGTTCAGCTCCGAGCAGCCAGCAAGGCAGCAGTGAAGAAGGTGTCACCGAAGAAGAAGGTTTCGGCCAAGAAGGTGGCACCGAAGAAGACGGTTGCCAGGGTTCAGAAGAAGACAGCTGTGAAGAAGGTTGCGGCAAAGAAGGTTGCGAAGAAGGCAGTCAAGAAGGCGGTTGTGGCGAAGAAGGCAGCAGCGAAGATGGCCAAGGCTGCGAAGAAGGCGGCAGCGAAGAAGGCCAAGGCTGCGAAGGTTGCAAAGAAGGCCGCGGCAAAGAAGGCCAAGATTGCGAAGAAGCAGGCCGCCGTGGCGAAGAAGGCAGAAGCAAAGAAGGCCAAGGCCGCAAAGAAGAAGGCCGCAGTGCTGAAGAAGAAGGCAGCAGCTGCGAAGAAGGCAGCAGCTAAGAAGGCGAAGCTTGCGAAGTTGAAGGCGAAGAAGGCCGCTTCTCCTGCTAAGAAGAGGGCACTTGCCGCGAAGAAGGCGAAGGCTGCGGCACAGAAGAAGGCAGCACTTGCCAGAAAGAGAGCTGCGGCGAAGAAGAACAAACTGGCCGCGCAGAAGAAGGCAGCGACTTTGAGAAAGAAGGCTGCGTTGGCGAAGAGGAAGGCAGCCGTGCAGGCGAAGAAGGCGAAGCTGGCAGCCAAGAGAAAGGCTGTCGCGGACAAGAAGAAGGCCATCAAGGCTGCAGGTGCTTCCAACCCGTACCGCCTGTTCGTTGCCAAGACCACGAAAGGCAGCAAGGGCAAGATCAACTTGAAGGATGTCGCTGCGAAGTACAAGGTGTGTATTCTGTTTGTCATCGGAGAAGCTCTCTCACAGAAAGCTTCGTAGCTTCCCACAATCTTCTAAGGTGCTATCATGAATTTGACATCAGTAATCGAAGGTGGCGTATTAATTTCACTCACTTTGTTTGTTTCCGCTTTGTTGTATGTTGACAGACCTGCTGCTGCGGTTGACTGCTCCGATCTGTCGCTTGCACGAAGACCGTAGCACCAACTCCTAAACGAGAAACTCTACACAGAACCTTTCGTCTGCGGAGAAGGCGCAGTACGCTGCCGAAGCAAAGAAGAACAGCGCCGCAAGGCAGAAGGTGAAGGCAAGCTTCAAGAGGGTATGCGTTTGCTTGAACCCTGTGTGTGTGCGCACGCAACATTGTTGTTGTATGAACCAGGCTGTGGTTCGTTTATTATTATTGAAGTGCCCAGTCCCAGTTGAATGCCTCACAAACCTAAGAATCCACGTGTCTATTACTGTGCTCAACCCCCAAACCTCGACCTTGACTGATACACACGTGTGAATAATCCGCCCCTTTGTTGTAGCTGTTTACCTATACCATGAAGGTCAGGATCATAAGGCTGGATTGAGCTCCATGTTGCTTGGCAATTCTCACTCGCCCACCCTCCACATGTGCAGGCACCGACGAAGTACGCACTGTACGTGAAGCAGAACTTCGCTGCTGCATACGCTGCCGCCTCCAGGAAGACGAACGACAGAAAGCAGGCCTTCAAGATGGCCACCAAAGAAGTCGCGATGAAGTACAAGAGCAGCCAGTGAGTGGGTGCTTCTGTGCCACCTCCTTTACGCAGCACGCACCCCAACTGTTCTCAAGTGATGGGCTCTTGCCTATGCACCATAGTGACCGACACTCAAGTTCCCGGCTGTTGATGTTTTTCGCCAGAGCTAATGGGACACATGAACACCATCTATTTCAAGCCAATTCTTCGAACTCTTCAAAAGAATAAACCAAAACTACGCATTTCTTCTTGAAAGTATGCTATTACTGCAGGGAATAGTTGACTAGACCTCTTGAGTTTGTGCTAGCCACGAATTGGGGAGTCGGAAGAACCTACAAAGCCAAAAGCAGGACCGACCCCCCCCGTTCGTGAGAAAAAGCGAACAATAAAACCACCTTCTTTTTTGGAACAACATACCACGCTGGCCATGTCAGTACAAGAAAGAAAGTTGGCAGCGTTGGAACCTGCCATGTAAAGATACAAAACAGGTCCTTCGCCCACACACATATCTTTGTCAAGAGCAGCACCGCAACTCAACTATTCTCCTTTTTTCGTCGTCTTGTTGCGTTAGTGGGGAGTCATTTGCAAGCAAATGAGTACCACACTATGCACGCACCTTTTTAGTACTAACAATCTTGCGGGTTGCCCTCCAATGTATTGTGCAGGCTAAAAAGACGTAGGCAGCGTGTTTTGGTGGTTGATCAGAATTCCTTACCTGAATACACACAGGGTAAATACAAGTGGGAAAACGATCAACCGGCACGCACAAACAAAACGAAGCGTCTGCCTTTTTAGTACTAACAATCTTGTGGGTTGCCCTTCAATGTATTGTGCAGGCTAAAAAGACGTAGGCAGCGTGTTTTGGTGGTTGATCAGAATTCCTCACCTGAATCTACGCACACAGGGTGAATACAAGTGGGAAAACGATCTCCCGGCACGCACAAACAAATCGGCTGACGAGTTCTTCTGTATCCCCTGTCCCCCCCCCCCTTAGTTAGAACCACCCCCATTCCCCATCAAAAAAGATGATCTTGAAAGGTTGGGGGTGGGGCGGACTGACGACGAACCTGAAATTTGTCTGAAAGTACGCAGAATGACAATGCGGATGAGATGTCCTTCTGTAGATCGTCCGTCTCCCACCCCTTCCTTTCTCTCTGTACAGTTCCCGTTTTCCTTTTTCCGGTGGTGTCAGGGCTACGCTTTAGCTATCGAGGTAACGAGGTTCATACCCACGACTGCATCACTGCACAACGCATTGCTGCATTGCCGCAGACAGATACCAAACTGTCCCAACACGCCTGACGAGAAGCCTGACCCACCGCGATGCATTTTCTTGTCTTCTTTTGATTACGAAGTCGTGGCTCGACCAGCGAAATCCCAAAAGTATGTTCCACGCACCCATTTCTTGTCTCGGAAAAGATCGCGTTGGCAGAAACGGTAAAGATGATAATTGTCACAGGATACAGCGACCTAATAGGCTATGCACCCGCGTAGTGGGCATTATCCACCTGGTCCGGGCTCCTGGTAAGTTCTCCGCAACTCCCCGACACTTCCCCGAAACTCCCCGAAACTCCCCGATACGCAGCCTGATTTTCTTGGGAAAAAGTGGGGCTGCCGGTGGGTGGGCAGGTGTACAGGTTGGTAGTTGAGTGGACAGATGGGTGGATGGGGGTGGGCAGGTCGGTACCGTGCAAGAGAACTCGGATGCGCTCCTGCACCCGAGTTTAGCCTTTTGATTGGAAGCCGCACCGGAAACAGTGGGTCAACCCATCCCGGAATTCTGAATTCGTGCACCCGGTTGAAAGGAATGTCCACTTCGGAGTCCACGTTCACTTATGTGGGGAGTTGTAGAGTACGGGAGGAACCGGAAATCTCCGGAAAGATGGTACCCGCATTTCAACTCGTCTCGGAAAAGGTCAGTCGACGACCGTATGCAGGTGAGTGGAGGCCCTGGGACTGCGAAGGCGTGACCACCCCATAAGGAGGACTCTCTATCTTGCGTTATCTCTCTGTCCCAGTCGCCATAGCAACCTTATCTTCGGCCAAGCATCATCCTGCAACCCTGCTTTCAGGATGGCCATCGTGCCTCTCATTTTGGTTATCAACCTTACTCCTCGCTCGAATTGCCGTCTTCGACCGTAGCCCCTGGTCCTGGTGGTTAGGGTTAGCATGCAAAGAGCCTGTGGCGATAATCTGCATCTGCTCTCTTTCGTGACTACCTCTTCGTGCTACCTCTCTTCGTCACTGGTACCTTATCTTGCACCTGTCTTCGATGATGGCGAGTCCTTACGCCGCCGCTTCGTTGCAGCGGCCGTCCTAGTGTCGTCGCCTTCTGCGGCGTTCTCGATGGCGGTGTTGGCGCCGGCATCCGCCGCTTCCCTTGTGGCGCTTTGGGCCGATGGTCGCAGCCTGCGTCTCGACTTCGGTGTCGCTTCGGGCGTCCCCGGGGGCGAAGGCCAGCCCTCCGGGGCATTCGGGCAAAATCGGGAAACGAGTTGTGCATAATGGCCCACTACCTGCAGGCTGTGCATAAATAGCTATTTCCCGCGCCTGGAGGATTGGTAAATTCGAAATTTTCGAATTTAGCGCTCAATCAAAGGTTGGCGAAATAAAAGCGAGAATTAAATTCAATTTGCAATAGAATCTCTGGACGTGAAACTAAATGAGCTGCTATACTCCGGGGAGCTGAAAACAGTTGAACAAATTTGTTTCCTTACGGTGCTTGGGCGATGGCCGTGTTGTCTTCTGTAGCTTTGCCGAGGTTGATCGTCGCTTCTTCGTCTTCGCTCTCGAGACCGGGCTTCGCACTTCGTCTTCAGCTGCTTTCAGAAGTACCAGCACCACGTTGGCGCGCTTCGCTTGCTTCGGCCGAGGCGCAGCAGGTACACAAATTGCCCAGTAGCAACACTGCCAAGAGCAGCGAAGAGAAATTGCTTCGACACGAACGTACTTAGTACGTTAGAAGCATGATATCTGAACCTGTCAATGAACACAATTGGTGCTGCCGCGGGGCTTCTCAGCTCCGCTTTCCGCTTCTGCGCCGTCCATCCGACCCCTCTCGCCACCGCACGATGGTACCCTTTCCGACAGCAGTGTCCGGGCCTCCAGCTCCTCTTGCCATGCTCGCACGCTGGCATCTTGTGGTCAACAGCGGAGAGCGCGACAAACTTCGCCGCCGTCAACTCGGCGAAAAATATGTGCTGCGGGACATCTCTCTCCAAAGGGCCCCACATCGCCACGGGGCCCACCAGCCAGGTCCATCCTGCATCCTGGCGGCCGACCACGCCTTCATGAGAGTGTCCCGCTGCCTCATCAACCAGACGTCAGCCGGCTGTCGGAATATTGAGTCATAAAGGATACCCCGCCCCCCAAGTATGCAGACGCAGACGTATACACAGGTGTACACGCAAGTATTCGCATAAGAATACGTCGAAGTCCTTCTCCCTGCGCGAAGGAGAAGTCGCGGATAACGGCGGGAGGCCGGCTCTGAACCCGCCGACTTCGGTGCCGTTGCTCGAGACGCAGCTGGTCGTCTTCCCGCGAGTCGAACGTGACCCACTGGTTCCCCGACAGACGCCGCCTCACCCCAGGAACGGAAGAGCGTCGTCACTCTTGCGAACCAGCGACTCCCACCTGTTAGAACCTGATGCGCGGGGTCCCCCATCCACGCAAAGCACCGGACTCCGGCTCACCCTGCAAAGCGGCGTGCCCCACACACCGTCCACGCCCAGATGGCGGTCCCGACGACCTTTCCAAATCCCGTGCACACTCATTTTCCCGACCGACTCAGCCGAGCAAATCAGCAGCCGCGCTTCTCTCGCCCACTCCTGCTGCAGGCTGTACCCCACCCCCAGGACAACCGGGGTCGGGCTGGGTTCGAGGACGGACAGCTTCTGGTCACTGGCTGGCTCATTTTCTGCTGCAGGCACCTGCTTCGGGCCTTCAGGTCTATTTGAATCAACAATAGATTCCACCCACCTCCGCCTCCTCACAAAACCCGCCACAATGTTCGCCATCCGTGCCGCTGCGAGAGCCACGATCGCTGTTGCGCCTGTGGCTGCTGTTCAGCTCCGAGCAGCCAGCAAGGCAGCAGTGAAGAAGGTGTCACCGAAGAAGAAGGTTTCGGCCAAGAAGGTGGCACCGAAGAAGACTGTTGCCAAGGTTCAGAAGAAGACAGCTGTGAAGAAGGTTGTGGCAAAGAAGGTTGCGAAGAAGGCAGTCAAGAAGGCGGTTGTAGCGAAGAAGGCAGCAGCGAAGATGGCTAAGGCTGCGAAGAAGGCGGCCAAGGCTGCGAAGGTTGCAAAGAAGGCAGAAGCAAAGAAGGCCAAGATTGCGAAGAAGCATGCCGCCGTGGCGAAGAAGGCAGAAGCAAAGAAGGCCAAGGCCGCAAAGAAGAAGGCCGCAGTGCTGAAGAAGAAGGCAGCTGCTGCGAAGAAGGCAACAGCTAAGAAGGCGAAGCTTGCGAAGAAGCATGCCGCCGTGGCGAAGAAGGCAGAAGCAAAGAAGGCCAAGGCCGCGAAGAAGAAGGCCGCAGTGCTGAAGAAGAAGGCAGCTGCTGCGAAGAAGGCAGCAGCTAAGAAGGCGAAGCTTGCGAAGTTGAAGGCGAAGAAGGCCGCTTCTCCTGCTAAGAAGAGGGCACTTGCCGCTAAGAAGGCGAAGGCTGCGGCACAGAAGAAGGCAGCACTTGCCAGAAAGAGAGCTGCGGCGAAGAAGAACAAACTGGCCGCACAGAAGAAGGCAGCGACTTTGAGAAAGAAGGCAGCGTTGGCGAAGAGGAAGGCAGCCGTGCAGGCGAAGAAGGCGAAGCTGGCAGCCAAGAGAAAGGCTGTCGCGGACAAGAAGAAGGCCATCAAGGCTGCAGGTGCTGCTAACCCGTACGCCTTGTTCGTTGCCAAGACCACGACAGGCAGCAAGGCCAAGATCAACTTGAAGGATGTCGCTGCGAAGTGGAAGGTGTGTATCGTGATAGCCATAACCGGGGGAGAAAGCAAGGCCAACAACAGCTGAGAATGTTTGCATCCCGCTAGCCGGGGTACAAAAAGTGCTCGGGACAGAAATCGAACCTCCCCGGCTCAGGTAGCCAACACCACCAATGACGGTGCCAATAAAAGCAAACATAGGGACCATAGACCATCCTTGGCGCGGTTGTTTGCTTTAGCTTTGTTCCATGGTAGAGCAAAAGTTATCCTAATACCGTCCCTCAAAGGCACGAGAAGATGTTAAAATTACACAAAGTAGTACAACGAAAAGTAAAAGACCCTTTGCCTCCGCTGCAAAACTTGCTAGCGGAGGTAGGTTTTGATTGTCCCGTTCTGTTTCGCGGAACTGTTTGCATCCGGATACGATACGGAACTGTTTCATCCGGATATGATACGGGACTGTTTACATCCGGATACGATACGGAACTGTTTCATCCGGATATGATACGGAACTGTTTCATCCGGATACGATACGGAACTGTTTCATCCGGATATGATACGGGACTGCTTACATCCGGATACGATACGGAACTGTTTCATCCGGATACGATACGGAACTGTTTCATCCGGATACGATACGGAACTGTTTCATCCGGATACGATACGGAACTGTTTCATCCGGGTATGATACGGAACTGTTTGCATCAGGATACGATACGGAACTGTTTCATCCGGATATGATACGGGACTGTTTACATCCGGGTATGATACGGAACTGTTTGCATCAGGATACGATACGGAACTGTTTCATCCGGATATGATACGGGACTGTTTACATCCGGGTATGATACGGAACTGTTTGCATCAGGATACGATACGGAACTGTTTCATCCGGATACGATACGGGACTGTTTACATCCGGGTATGATACGGAACTGTTTGCATCAGGATACGATACGGAACTGTTTCATCCGGATATGATGCGGAACTGTTTGCATCCGGATATGATACGGGACTGCAGGTGGGTTGTTTGCCTGGTGCATTGGAGTCACTCGCTTTATTCGTTTCTGGATCTTCCGCGGTGCTTTCCTACTATGGCCTACCGCTTGTATTTCTCAGTACAGGAGGTCCAGCACGACGACCCTCTACACGTTTTCTTCCGAACCGGATTTGCAAAGCTGTAGAGACCCTGCACGGTAGTGTCAAGAACCTCTACACAGAACCTGTCGTCTGCGGAGAAAGCGAAGTACGCCGCCGAAGCAAAGAAGAACAGCGCCGCAAGGCAGAAGGTGAGGGCAAGCTTCAAGAAGGTATGCGTTTGCTTTTCCCCGTGTGTGTGCACTATGGCAACGTTGTTGCCATAGTGGCAATCTGGTGCCCAGCTCACCCAAAACCAGAGGGCTGAAACACACCTCTTTTTCATTTTAGTTGCCGGACCCTCCGTCAAGACGAACGCACATGGCTCAATTGAGCTCCAGTTTTGTTGGCAATAATTCGCATTCACCCACCCTCCACATGTGCAGGCACCGTCGAAGTACGCACTGTACGTGAAGCAGAACTTCGCTGCTGCATACGCTGCCGCCACCAGGAAGACGAACGACAAGAAGCAGGCCTTCAACATGGCCACCAAAGAAGTCGCGATGAAGTACAAGAGCAGCCAGTGAATTGGTGCTTCTGTGCCACCTCCTTTCTCCAGCGCAAACCCCACCTGTTTTCAAACGTTGGCATCAGGAGGTACGAGCAGGCATTTAACTACGAACCAGAACTACATCGCTGCCCCGTCTGCTCAGGTTCCAGGCTTTTGATTTTTCCGCCAGAGCTGATGGGTCACATGAACACGTACCGTTCCAAGCCAGTCCTTCCAACTTCCCCTTTTTTCAAACGATCGGCTCACGAGCTCTTCTGTATCCCCTGTCCCCCCTTAGTTAGAACCACCCCCATTCCCCATCAAAAAAGATGACCTTGAAAGGTTGGGGGTGGGGCGGACCGACGACGAACCTAGGTGTTAGGCTGAAAGTACAGAATGGCAATGCGGACGAGATGTCTTTCTGTAGTTCGTCCGTCTACCACCCCTTCCTTTCTCTCTGTACAGTTCCCATTTTCCTTTCAGGGCTACGCTTTAGCTTTTGAGCTAACGAGGTTCATGCCAACGACTGCATTACTGCACAACGCATTACTGCATTCCCGCATTGTTCCTGCCAGAGTTACCAAGATGCCAAGCTGCTTAAACATGCCTGACGAGAAGCCTGGCCCACCGCGTAGCATTTTTTCTTGTCTTCTCTTGATTCCGAAGTCGTGTCGACCCAGCGAAAAGCCAAAAGAAAGTTCCGCCCACCCGTTTCTCGTCCCTGCTTCAAAACAGCGTTGAACCGTCCGTTATTCTGGGTATGAAAACATGCCGTGGAAGTGAAGAACGAGCATGCCTTCTCGCGAACGCCGACACGATCGGAATCACAAGACGACCTAGCCCCGCTTACTCCTGACATGACGACACAATGGAAAGTGGCCAAGTCATGAAGTTATCTGACCTGCGAGAAAGTGCATGCTAATCCACGTGGCTCGTGTACTCAAAAATGTTCGATGCTTGGTCGATGGCTGGTTAGCGAGCTGGGCTCGGCTGGCTAGCTGGAGTTGCAGGACAACCCCCGTCCTGAAACCCCAGCTTCCCCGAGTTCAGGATCCAGAGCGTATTCGAACCAACAATAGATTCCACCCACCTCCGCCTCCACACAAAACCCGCCACAATGTTCGCCATCCGTGCCGCTGCGAGAGCCACGATCGCTGTTGCGCCAGTGGCTGCTGTTCAGCTCCGAGCAGCCAGCAAGGCAGCAGTGAAGAAGGTGTCACCGAAGAAGAAGGTTTCGGCCAAGAAGGTGGCACCGAAGAAGACTGTTGCCAAGGTTCAGAAGAAGACAGCTGTGAAGAAGGTTGTGGCAAAGAAGGTTGCGAAGAAGGCAGTCAAGAAGGCGGTTGTGGCGAAGAAGGCAGCGGCGAAGATGGCCAAGGCTGCGAAGGTTGCAAAGAAGGCTGCGGCAAAGAAGGCCAAGATTGCGAAGAAGCAGGCCGCCGTGGCGAAGAAGGCAGAAGCAAAGAAGGCCAAGGCCGCGAAGAAGAAGGCCGCAGTGCTGAAGAAGAAGGCAGCTGCTGCTAAGAAGGCAGCAGCTAAGAAGGCGAAGCTTGCGAAGTTGAAGGCGAAGAAGGCGGCTTCTCCCGCTAAGAAGAGGGCACTTGCCGCGAAGAAGGCGAAGGCTGCGGCACAGAAGAAGGCAGCACTTGCCAGAAAGAGAGCTGCGGCGAAGAAGAACAAACTGGCCGCGCAGAAGAAGGCAGCGACTTTGAGAAAGAAGGCAGCGTTGGCGAAGAGGAAGGCAGCCGTGCAGGCGAAGAAGGCGAAGCTGGCAGCCAAGAGAAAGGCTGTTGCGGACAAGAAGAAGGCCATCAAGGCTGCAGGTGCTTCCAACCCGTACGCCTTGTTCGTTGCCAAGACCACGAAAGGCAGCAAGGGCACGATGAACTTGAAGGATGTCGCTGCGAAGTACAAGGTGTTGTGCTCGGAGAACCTTTCACACTCTTTTTTCCTTCACAGAAAGGTTCGCAACCTTCCATAATCTGCGAACCTGCTATCATCATGTTCATTGTTGGTTGACTCGGTTTCTTTATTTAGAGCGCAAGTTCACTAAGAGATCCGGGGTTTTATCTTTGTGGTTGGTGTAGTGATTTCGTGCAATGGATAGAGACAAGTGATTGACCGCAAACATCAACGGAGAAACGAGCAAATTGAGAAGAATCGTTGAGAAAGCTGACTGGAATGAAATGGCGGAAGACCCAAAGATCTGACACATACCCCCGGGTCCCCATTACTTCCCAGTGCGTGGAAGTGAGTCGTTCCAGGGTTGAACGGCAGAGCAAGCTGGTTGCGCGAAATAACTGGGAACTTTTCGATCACGGGTACTAGCCGCCGTCGGCCGGGCGGTTGCCAAAACGAGGAGCCCGCGACGCACACCTTCCCACAAGGCTCTGGAAGTGAAGTTGTGTGCCGTCGGAACTCGGATCATTCTTACGAAGCTCATTGCACAAGCTTCGGCTGACACCATTTGTGCACTTAACCCGTAAGAACACTCAGAGCACAAACGATATCTTCCCATAATATTACATTAATGTCACCCGGAGACTTTAAACCCCCGGAGTTTCAAGCGAACTTTCACTTTAAAACGTATCCGCATTTCTCCCCAACCGAGTGAGCCCACCGCAGAGACCCTGCTTCGGAATACCGAATGACGAATGCCAAGAAACTCTAAACAGAATCTGTCATCTGCGGAGAAAGCGAAGTACGCTGCCGAAGCAAAGAAGAACAGCGCCGCAAGGCAGAAGGTGAAGGCAAGCTTCAAGAAGGTATGCGTTTGCTTTTTACCTTGTCCGTGAGCACACACAACAATGTTCCCATATGGACCAGCTTCCAATTTGCTAAACAAACTGCGGGACCTGTGACGGCACCGCCTTCCCCAACCTCAGGTGACTGATTCACATACATGCAAATCCACATCTTTTCTAGCACTCGTCTCTCTCTCTCTCTTCGTTGTTGTTCGACCCCCCCACCATCAAGACGATGTGTCAGTAGGATGACACACACGACTCAAGTTGAGCTTCACTTTGTTGGGTAATTCTCCCTCCACATGTGCAGGCACCGACGAAGTACGCACTGTACGTGAAGCAGAACTTCGCTGCTGCATACGCTGCCGCCGTCAGGAAGACGAACGACAAGAAGCAGGCCTTCAACATGGCCACCAAAGAAGTCGCGATGAAGTACAAGAGCAGCCAGTGAGTCGGCTCATCTTCTTTACGCCCCCGCACTCTACTGTTTTCAAACGATGGGCTCCCTAGCTACGAACCAGTGCTGCTGATGCTCAGGTTGCAGGCTTTTGATTTTCCGCCAGAGCTGACGGGACACAGGAACACGTTCCGTTCCAAGCCAGTTCTTCCAACTTCCCCTTTTTTCAAACGATCGGCTCACGAGCTCTTCTGTATCCCCTGTCCCCTAGTTAGAACCACCCCCATTCCCCATCAAAAAAAGATGATCTTGAAAGGTTGGGGGTGGGGCGGACCGACGACGAACCTGAAATCTGTCTGAACTCAGAAAGGCAAGGCGGGCTGAGATGTTCTGTAGATCGTCCGTCTCCCACCCCTTCCTTTCTCTCTGTACAGTTCCCATTTTCCTTTCTCCCGGTGTGGTGTGTCAGGGCTACGCTCTAGCTATCGAGCTAGCGAGGTTCATGCCAATGATTGCATTACAGGCCGCATTGTTCCTGCCAAGACAGATACCAAACCGTCCAGACATGTCTCTGACGAGAAGCCTGACCCACCGCGTTGATTTTTCTTGTCTTCCCTTTATTACGAAGTCGTGGCTCGACGCAGCCGCAAATGCCAACAAAAAAAAGTTCCGTGCACGTCTCTGCTTGACTTCTACGACATCCCTTGGTCCCTGGAGAGTCCGGCGTGCAGCCAGCAATGCGCCAAAACTACAGCAGTGGTTGCGAAGGGGGGGTTTGCGAGGGACAGCCCCTCCACGGTCGAAAAAAGAAAGCAAGATTTGTCGGGGTGGGGGCCAGGACGTCGATGTTTGTTCTCGACCGCAAATGGCGTCCAGTTTTCAGTCTAGTGAGCCGACTATACAACAAGCAATCACTTGTTGCATAACAAGCGACCACCACTTGAGATACTACAAGTGCCACTTGTTGTGTATTTTCGCGTGCTAGGTCACTTCTTATATATCAGGTGAATGTGCATGGCTAGTGAGCCGTGAAAGCAGACAGAGGCGAAGATTCCGACTAGCCATCGATTGAACACCAACAGCTTCTGTGCTTGGCCCACTGGCTCGGCTGGGTTGACTGGCTACCAGTGGGAACCAGGGTTCTCACCCGTTCTAATCAAAAACGAAACTCCTCTGCTTCGGGTTCAGGACTCACAAGGCCTATTCAAACCAACAATAGATTTCACCCACCTCCGCCTCCACACAAAACCCGCCACAATGTTCGCCATCCGTGCCGCTGCGAGAGCCACGATCGCTGTTGCGCCAGTGGCTGCTGTTCAGCTCCGAGCAGCCAGCAAGGCAGCAGTGAAGAAGGTGTCACCGAAGAAGAAGGTTTCGGCCAAGAAGGTGGCACCGAAGAAGACTGTTGCCAAGGTTCAGAAGAAGACAGCTGTGAAGAAGGTTGCGGCAAAGAAGGTTGCAAAGAAGGCAGTCAAGAAGGCGGTTGTGGCGAAGAAGGCAGCAGCGAAGATGGCCAAGGCTGCGAAGAAGACGGCAGCCAAGAAGGCCAAGGCTGCGAAGGTTGCAAAGAAGGCTGCGGCAAAGAAGGCCAAGATTGCGAAGAAGCAGGCCGCCGTGGCGAAGAAGGCAGAAGCAAAGAAGGCGAAGCTTGCGAAGTTGAAGGCGAAGAAGGCCGCTTCTCCTGCTAAGAAGAGGGCACTTGCCGCGAAGAAGGCGAAGGCTGCGGCACAGAAGAAGGCAGCACTTGCCAGAAAGAGAGCTGCGGCGAAGAAGAACAAACTGGCCGCGCAAAAGAAGGCAGCGACTTTGAGAAAGAAGGCAGCGTTGACGAAGAGGAAGGCAGCCGTGCAGGCGAAGAAGACGAAGCTGGCAGCCAAGAGAAAGGCTGTCGCGGACAAGAAGAAGGCCATCAAGGCTGCAGGTGCTTCCAACCCGTACAGCCTGTTCATTGCCAAGACCACGAAAGGCAGCAAGGGCACGATGAACTTGAAGGATGTCGCTGCGAAGTGGAAGGTGTGTATCGTGCTTGTGCTCGGAGAACCTCTCACACTCTTTTTTCCTTCACAGAAAGGTTCGCAACCTTCCATAATCTGTGAAGCTGCTATCATCATGTTCATTGTTGGTTGACTCGGCTTCTTTATTTAGAGTGCAAGTTCACTAAGAGATCCAGGGTTTTATCTTTGTGGTTGGTGTGGTGATTTCGTGCACTGGATAGAGACAAGTGATTGACCGCAAACATCAACGGAGAAACGAGCAAATTGAGAAGAATTGTTGAGAAAGCTGACTGGAATGAAATGGCGGAAGACCCAAAGATCTGACACATACCCCCGGGTCCCCATTACTTCCCAGTGCGTGGAAGTGAGTCGTTCCAGGGTTGAACGGCAGAGCAAGCTGGTTGCGCGAAATTTCTGGGAACTGAGACTTTCGATCACGGGTACTAGCCGCCGTCGGCCGGGCGGTTGCCAAAAAGAGGAGAGCCCGCGACACACACCTTCCCACAAGGCTCTGGAAGGGAAGTTGTGTGCCGTCGGAACTCGGATCATTCTTACGAAGCTCATAGCACAAGCTTCGGCTGATACCATTTGTGCACTTAACCATGGTTAAGAAGACGAATGAAGCATAGACACAAAGATAGCTCAAAGCATCTGCGGAATAACACGTAAAGCCTCCAGGCAAAAACCCGTCTTCACAATTCTTACGAAGCTCATTGCTTTGTATGCAAACGGATCTCTATTTTGAGCTGCTACAGAGGTCTTGGCAGCCAGAAGCCAACTACAGGTACACACGATACTCTTACCTCGTGTAATCACCACCCTGAAGAACACTCAGAGCACAAAGGATATCTTCCCATAATATTACATTAAGGTCACCGGAGACTTTAAACCCCCGGAGTTTCAAGCGAACTTTCACTCTAAACCGTATACGCATTTCTCCCCAACCGAGTGAGCCCACCGCAGAGCCCCTGCTTCGGAATACCGAATGACGAATGCCAAGAAACTCTAAACAGAACCTGTCGTCTGCGGAGAAAGCGAAGTACGCTGCCGAAGCAAAGAAGAACAGCGCCGCAAGGCAGAAGGTGAAGGCAAGCTTCAAGAAGGTATGCGTTTGCTTTTTACCTTGTCCGTGAGCACGTGTTTCCATATGTACCAGCTTCCAATTTTCTAAACAAACTGCGGGACCTGCGACGGCACCGCCTTCCCCAACCTCAGGTGACTGATTCACATACATGCAAATCCACATCTTTTCTAGCACTCGTCTCTCTCTCTCTTCGTTGTTGTTCGACCCCCCCAGATGTGTCAGTAGGATGACACACACGACTCAAGTTGAGCTTCACTTTGTTGGGTAATTCTCCCTCCACATGTGCAGGCACCGACGAAGTACGCACTGTACGTGAAGCAGAACTTCGCTGCTGCATACGCTGCCGCCTCCAGGAAGACGAACGACAAGAAGCAGGCCTTCAACATGGCCACCAAAGAAGTCGCGATGAAGTACAAGAGCAGCCAGTGAGTCGGCTCATCTTCTTTACGCCCCCGCACTCTACTGTTTTCAAACGATGGGCTCCCTAGCTACGAACCAGTGCTGCTGATGCTCAGGTTGCAGGCTTTTGATTTTCCGCCAGAGCTGACGGACACAGGAACACGTTCCGTTCCACGCCAGTTCTTCCAACTTCCCCTTTTTTCAAACGATCGGCTCACGAGCTCTTCTGTATCCCCTGTCCCCCCCTTAGTTAGAACCACCCCCATTCCCCATCAAAAAAAGATGATCTTGAAAGGTTGGGGGTGGGGCGGACCGACGACGAACCTAAGATTTGTCTGAGAGTACTCAGAACGGCAATGCGGGATGAGATGTCCTTCTGTAGATCGTCCGTCTCCCACCCCTTCCTTTCTCTCTGTACAGTTCCCATTTTCCTTTCTCCCGGTGTGGTGTGTCAGGGCTACGCTCTAGCTATCGAGCTAGCGAGGTTCATGCCAATGATTGCATTACAGGCCGCATTGTTCCTGCCAAGACAGATACCAAACCGTCCAGACATGTCTCTGACGAGAAGCCTGACCCACCGCGTTGATTTTTCTTGTTTTCCCTTTATTACGAAATCGTGGCTCGACGCAGCCGCAAATGCCACCAAAGAAAAAGTTCCGTGCACGTCTCTGCTTGAACATGAGAACATGGCTTCAACGAGGACATCCCTTGGTCCCTGGCAGCATGCGCCAAACTACAGCAGTGGTTGAGAAGGGGGGGTTTGCGAGGGACAGCCCCTCCACGGTCGAAAAAAGAAAGCAAGATTTGTCGGGGAGGCCATCCCTTACGTCGATGTTTGTTCTCGACCGCAAATGGCGTCTAGTGAGCCGACTATATAGCAAGCAATCCTTTGTTGCATAACAAGTGGACTACTTGTTTATTTGTTCCGCGTTACACGGCTCCCCAAAATCTTCCGCGCGCGCGCGAAAAAAATAATAACGGGACAGAAAAAAAGGAAAAAAAAAAATAGTTGGAGGCTCCCTTAGGAACTTGACACAAACCAAGTTCGTAAAGGTAGTGGGGGGAATTCGGAAAGGGCATGCCCGAAAACGTCAAACCCCCCCCCCCTACACCAGCTGTTGAAACACTCAAATTTGGACTTTTTTTGCTGGCGGCCTGCTGTGTTCTAGACTGTTCTTTTCTGCCGCATTGCGGTTGCACGGCTTGCTGTGGCTCACCCACAGGGATGATGGCCTTGGTCTTCAAGAAACAGCATCGACGCGGTGTTTTCTGCCCGCACGCGACTGTGTGGCGAAGACCATAGCGAAGCGTCGCTCTTACTTGCTACTGTCTGCGCCCAAGGCTCGGAAGGAATGATAGCATCCTCTGGAAGCCTTTTCTTAACCTCCTCCTCAAGATGCTGGAGAGAGCTCCGGTGTTACAGGGGGGGGGCTAAATACAACTTTCTTGGAATACAACTACGGCCGCCTAAATACTACTGTCTTGGAATAGTGCTGTTTCACTGGAGTTCTGCACTATTCTCGTTTCAGTGAAGCCTCTGAGATTGATTAGGGCTCGCTGTGAGTCGGCGTTTCCTCTTCGGACTGGATGCCGAGGGCCTGGGCCGGAGGAAGTTCGTCCAAACCTCTCCGGCATCCTCCGACGGAAAGCTGGCCTCCGTCGGCACGAACCCACCCTGGCCCAGGTGAGCCTGGATGGGGAGCCTCCCAGGTGTCCTCGGAGGCGCCTGGTTGTCTGCGGCAAACGGTTGCCGGCGTGTCGACCGGCGAGCGCGATGCCGGCCTACCTTCCTTGGTTGTGGGGCGCCCCCGAGCATCCCAGGGCGTCGGGCTGGGTTCCTGTTTCCGCAACGTCTCGGCCGGCTGCTTCCATTTCGCAACCGGACCAGGAACTGGTCCGGTTGCGGCGCACTTGCCCCCGATCCGCCCACCCCGGGGTCCAATGCCTTCCATCCCTGTCCAGCCGGTCGGACGGCGGTCCGCCCGGGCCTCCGTCACTCGTCATCAGACTTCGTGGGAGGAGGTCCCGACGAGTCCACTTCCGATTCGGGCTTGTCCGATTCCGAACTACCCTGTAGAGTCGGACGGTACTGTAGAGTCGGACGGTACTGTAGAGTCGGACGGTACTGTAGAGTCGGACGGTACTGTAGAGTCGGACGGTACTGTAGAGTCGGACGGTACTGTAGAGTCGGACGGTACTGTAGAGTCGGACGGTACTGTAGAGTCGGACGGTACTGTAGAGTCGGACGGTACTGTAGAGTCGGACGGTACTGTAGAGTCGGACGGTACTGTAGAGTCGGACGGTACTGTAGAGTCGGACGGTACTGTAGAGTCGGACGGTACTGTAGAGTCGGACGGTACTGTAGAGTCGGACGGTACTGTAGAGTCGGACGGTACTGTAGAGTCGGACGGTACTGTAGAGTCGGACGGTACTGTAGAGTCGGACGGTACTGTAGAGTCGGACGGTACTGTAGAGTCGGACGGTACTGTAGAGTCGGACGGTACTGTAGAGTCGGACGGTACTGTAGAGTCGGACGGTACTGTAGAGTCGGACGGTACTGTAGAGTCGGACGGTACTGTAGAGTCGGACGGTACTGTAGAGTCGGACGGTACTGTAGAGTCGGACGGTACTGTAGAGTCGGACGGTACTGTAGAGTCGGACGGTACTGTAGAGTCGGACGGTACTGTAGAGTCGGACGGTACTGTAGAGTCGGACGGTACTGTAGAGTCGGACGGTACTGTAGAGTCGGACGGTACTGTAGAGTCGGACGGTACTGTAGAGTCGGACGGTACTGTAGAGTCGGACGGTACTGTAGAGTCGGACGGTACTGTAGAGTCGGACGGTACTGTAGAGTCGGACGGTACTGTAGAGTCGGACGGTACTGTAGAGTCGGACGGTACTGTAGAGTCGGACGGTACTGTAGAGTCGGACGGTACTGTAGAGTCGGACGGTACTGTAGAGTCGGACGGTACTGTAGAGTCGGACGGTACTGTAGAGTCGGACGGTACTGTAGAGTCGGACGGTACTGTAGAGTCGGACGGTACTGTAGAGTCGGACGGTACTGTAGAGTCGGACGGTACTGTAGAGTCGGACGGTACTGTAGAGTCGGACGGTACTGTAGAGTCGGACGGTACTGTAGAGTCGGACGGTACTGTAGAGTCGGACGGTACTGTAGAGTCGGACGGTACTGTAGAGTCGGACGGTACTGTAGAGTCGGACGGTACTGTAGAGTCGGACGGTACTGTAGAGTCGGACGGTACTGTAGAGTCGGACGGTACTGTAGAGTCGGACGGTACTGTAGAGTCGGACGGTACTGTAGAGTCGGACGGTACTGTAGAGTCGGACGGTACTGTAGAGTCGGACGGTACTGTAGAGTCGGACGGTACTGTAGAGTCGGACGGTACTGTAGAGTCGGACGGTACTGTAGAGTCGGACGGTACTGTAGAGTCGGACGGTACTGTAGAGTCGGACGGTACTGTAGAGTCGGACTTGGAGTCCTGAAACTTTGTGAAAGGGTTCCAGGGTGAGGTTCACGCTCGAGTCGACCCTGTGGCTGAAACGCCGCTGCTACTTCCGGATCCAGTGACGGCCTGCCGCTCGCGGAGGGGTCCGCCTGGCAGCGGCCTGGCCGGCAGCTGCGTGCCTCGTCGGCCTCTTGCGGTGGCGGGGTCAGCCTGGGCGCCGGCTGCGAGTCCAGCCTGTTCGACGCACCCCTTGCGGGCCAAGTTGCCGCGACAAAGCCGGCCTGGACGGCGAGCGGGGCGGGGGTCCGGGTGGGAACGAAGTACGAAAACACCGGTCCGAGTCGGTCTGAGCCAGACCTACTGCGAAGTATGAAATGCTGCTCGAAATCTGCTCGGGGCACGGAAACCCACGGTTGATTAGCATGGAAAAACAGTTGTATTCCAAGACAGTTGTATTCGAAGACCACGTTCTGCCGCGAACCTGCATTTTGAGCTTGACGCTTTGAATACAACGGGTGCTCGTTGTATTTAGCCCCCCCCCCCCCTGTAACCGCGCGATTTCTCCGTGACGGCCTGTCGTCTACAGCCATGCCGCACTCTTCGAGAAACTGATGTCTAACTCCCAGTAATCGTCGTATTTCGACGATTACTCGAAGACGTGTCCGCCGTGAAGTCCGTTTCGGGAAGTTGCGCGAGCTGCTGCTCTGTTGATGTACGGAGCACATTTGCGTACCCCTGTCACAAAAGGGTACATCAAGTGCGCCTTGTCCCGGACACCCAAAGTTGACGGGTTAATTTTTCATTGCTCTTATGAAACTTCGTCCCGAGCCGTTAAACGTGTTCTCGACTCAGATGGTCTCAAAGTAGTGTGTCCGCTCACAACCTCCGGCATTGTACTTGTACACCCAATCGAAATGCTGGTGAGCTGCTGCAGGAATCTGACCGGGCATGACGACAAACAGGCAGTCCCAGCACGGTGTCGAGCGCAAAGGGCTCAAGCTCAGATGTTGCCGTCAGCTTGGTTTCCGGCTCCTTCCAAGATGAACTTCCTTGCGTCGATGACATCTTGCTGCCAGTCACGTGTGGGGTCCCTAGCAGGGACGTCTGCGCTGTGTTGCGTAGCGCAAAAGACTTCGATTCTGAAAACCAAAGCGTAGCAAGCAGCTCGGCGAAACTTCGCTCTTGTTGCTGTCAGTTTTCAAGCGTGCAGCGGGGGATCGGCGTTGGACGATGGCCTTGTTGACGCCCTTGCGTTCCGTCAGCAACGTCGCCACAGGAAGTCCATAGCAAGATCTTTGTCAGCTTTTGGAATGGGGTGCGGCCCTCTTTGTACAAGCGCACGAAGCCGATCGGGTAGTAGGTGATCATACGATTGAACAGGATCACGCACGACTTGCACTCCTCAGCCAGCTCTTGCAAGGGAGCAACACGCACGGTATTTCTTTTTGAGGTCTAACGCGTGGCTGGCTCGGGCGGTTTTACGTTGCGAGCTGTCAAGACAAGATGTACGTGTATTAGCTGCAGTACGTAGTACTGTAACTCGACTGCGCAAAACCCTGAGTAACCATACCGTTTTGGGCGAAAACTTGGGCAACTTTACCGTTTTGGGCAAAAGCCTGGATTTGTGAATATAATGTTGTGAAAATGTGGTAGTATCGTGTTGCGCTGCACAGTGCCATGACGGGCCACGGAGCCAAACTATTTTTTGTCTCCAACTATCTTTTTTTCCGGGATTTCTCAAAAGTTTCCGCGCGCGCGAACGCGGAACAAATAAAAAAAATAATAGTCCACCCTGACCACCACTGAAGATATTACAAGTGACACTTGTTGCAGAACAAGTGACTACCACTTGAGATATTACAAGTGCCACTTGTTGTGTATTTTCGCGTGCTAGGTCACTTCTTATATATCAGGTGAATGTGCATGGCTAGTGCGCCGTGAAAGCAGACAGAGGCGAAGATTCCGACTAGCCATCGATTGAACACCAACAGCTTCTGTGCTTGGCCACTGGCTCGGCTGGGTTGACTGGCTACCAGTGGGAACCAGGGTTCTCACCCGTTCTAATCAAAAACGAAACTCCTCTGCTTCGGGTTCAGGACTCACAAGGCCTATTCAAACCAACAATAGATTCCACCAACCTCCGCCTCCACACAAAACCCGCCACAATGTTCGCCATCCGTGCCGCTGCGAGAGCCACGATCGCTGTTGCGCCAGTGGCTGCTGTTCAGCTCCGAGCAGCCAGCAAGGCAGCAGTGAAGAAGGTGTCACCGAAGAAGAAGGTTTCGGCCAAGAAGGTGGCACCGAAGAAGACTGTTGCCAAGGTTCAGAAGAAGACAGCTGTGAAGAAGGTTGCGGCAAAGAAGGTTGCAAAGAAGGCAGTCAAGAAGGCGGTTGTGGCGAAGAAGGCAGCAGCGAAGATGGCCAAGGCTGCGAAGAAGGAGGCAGCCAAGAAGGCCAAGGCTGCGAAGGTTGCAAAGAAGGCTGCGGCAAAGAAGGCCAAGATTGCGAAGAAGCAGGCCGCCGTGGCGAAGAAGGCAGAAGCAAAGAAGGCCAAGGCCGCAAAGAAGAAGGCCGCAGTGCTGAAGAAGAAGGCAGCAGCTGCGAAGAAGGCAGCAGCTAAGAAGGCGAAGCTTGCGAAGTTGAAGGCGAAGAAGGCCGCTTCTCCTGCTAAGAAGAGGGCACTTGCCGCGAAGAAGGCGAAGGCTGCGGCACAGAAGAAGGCAGCACTTGCCAGAAAGAGAGCTGCGGCGAAGAAGAACAAACTGGCCGCGCAGAAGAAGGCAGCGACTTTGAGAAAGAAGGCAGCGTTGGCGAAGAGGAAGGCAGCCGTGCAGGCGAAGAAGGCGAAGCTGGCAGCCAAGAGAAAGGCTGTCGCGGACAAGAAGAAGGCCATCAAGGCTGCAGGTGCTTCCAACCCGTACAGCCTGTTCGTTGCCAAGACCACGAAAGGCAGCAAGGGTAAGGTCAACTTGAAGGATGTCGCTGCGAAGTACAAGGTGTGTTCTGCTTGTCCTCGGAGACGGCCACGAGGATGTAAACGTTAGGAAAATAGTCTGTTAGCGACAATGGTGGTAGAAGATTGTTGATCCTGAGGACGAGCGGGCCAAGAGAGAAAAGCCACCACTGACGGGCCAGCAGAAACCGACAGCTGCTATACTTGAGCTTCCGATGCTTGTCGAATACCAAGCTCACGAATGAGAGTCCAACCCCTCATGTAACAAGTGGCAGTTGTTATGATATTTTCACTTGTCAGGTCACTTGTTTGGTGCGTTTGGTTTTCCCAGAGGGTTACATGCCTGTTACTGTCAATTACCTGGCAGTTACTGCCAAAAACAGGGGGGGGAGTGTCAAAAACTATTTTTGGGACACTTTGTACTTTGAGAGTTTTGCTGTCGGTCGGTCCTGGTCAACTTTTTTTTGGGTGTCATTCAGTGTTCGCTTTAAGACCGGTGGCCCAGTCATTTTTCAAAAGCGCCTCTGGGCAATTTTTTTTTTCGAAGCTTGCCAGGCGTGTGGCTTTTTTACTAGTGTTCGTCTTCCACACATTGGAGCGTACCTACAGCGGATAAGGCCGAGACGCACCCAGTCGATGAGCCCCCCTAGCTGGGCCAGCTTCGTCAGAATGGCGAAAGGTAAGAATTCCAGGCATGACCCATCTGGGTTGAACGGACCAAGGTTCGTGCAAAATGCCGTCGATGGCTATTCGGTTATCCTTCGACTGGCTGAAGCATTTGTGCCGTGTCTGCTGTGGCTGGGTTGCTTCTGACTGCGTGCAGGATCCTTCCCCGAACAAAAGGCTTTGCTCCTAGGCCACCCCTTCTCCTGCATTTGTGTTCATGCACCGTAAGAAGATTGACAGCCCCTCGGGCTTCTTGAGCACCGTGGCAGCGGCAAACACGTCGGAATCGAGGCGGAGTGAGCTCTTCGACATGCCACCTTGAAGGGCGAGTCTGGGGCGAGTGAGGCGAGTCGAAGGGTGAGTTGGACGAGTCTGGGCGTCATAAGGGGCTCGAGGGCCTTAGGGCGAGTCTGGGGCGAGTGAGGCGAGTCGAAGGGTGAGTTGGACGAGTCTGGGCGTCATAAGGGGCTCGAGGGCCTTAGGGCGAGTCTGGGGCAGGTCGCGACTCGCCCGCCACCTATGCCCAACGGGTTTCACCGTCGACACATGAAGCGTGACCTTTTTCCGGTGTCACCCAATACCATCAAGTGAACGAGGATCATAAATTAAAAATGGAATTCGTGTGCTGTCAAGGCGATGGCCGCAGACAACAACACCTCCTTCTCCTTCAGTGAGTCCGTTGCCGGAGTCAATACTTTGGCGTCGTCCAAGGCTGGCATTGCAGCCGTAGGGGAAGATCTTTCGTTGAGGCTTCCCAGAAACAAAAGAAGGCGGGCGAAGGTAGAAGCACAAGCAGCGAAGACAAACGGAGGGTGTAGCTTTCATAGATGTAGGAATGCACGATTTCTGCACCATGTTTCCATGTCACGTGCATGTTATGCGCCCACTGCAACCCCCTGTCTAATCGGGTTCACGCTTCCATATGCTCCCATATCCCGCAGACCTGACAGCTAGTGCAGCCCAAAATTGGGTATCCAGGTACCGCGAGGGCGTATTCGGCGACAAATGGGTGAATTTTTTTTGGCGAGGACGTGAAATTCGCTAAGTAGCAAGTGCTAAAAAATCCTGCCTCCCCAAAGGTTACATACCAGTTACTGTCAACTACATGGCAGTTACTGTCAAAAACAGGGGTTCAAACGCCCCATTGTTATATCAGTCATTCTCATAGCGACCGTTCAAAAATGACCACCCTGTGGCAGTGCATACAGTCACCAAAGGTGTTACTAAATCGACCGATCTTTGATGCTATGAGCGCAGGTGTCCCTGAAATCTCTGTTACCGGGGTTTTAGAAAAAAAGACGACCCCCCTTGGACGAGTCCAGCCCGATCTCATTAGAATTAGATCATACCGGGAGCGCGTGTGATATGCGCCCGCTGCTCCCGAGAAGACACGGAATTGAAAGACCGGTCACAAAATCGTCCAAAATACCACCTCGGATCCTAAAAAGGGTTGGCCCCCTTGGCTCCTCCTTTTACACCTCACTTCACAAGGCAAATCACCATCACCCTACGAACGCACTTCAGAACTGGGGTTTGCGGATGCGGGTACTGAAGAACAGGGATGCTGCAAAATCTGCGGTGCGAAAACCTGGAGAAAGGTTGCTTCGTTTCCTCAGCCCGTGTCGCGTGCTCGAAGTGAAGAAGAGACTGGGCACAAGAGGAATTTATCTGTTTGAAGTGCCTCCACGAGCGTGGTGCCATGCACACCTCACCTTCGGACGAAGTGCACACGACTACGACTGCAGCGGCAACAACTACGACTGCAAGGTGCAAGGTTCCAAACAGCGACGGCAAAGACTACTTAGACAGGCGCCTTCAAGCTGCCCGAATTGGATGCTTGTTGTGAATGCTCCTGTCTATGCACCCCCCAGAAGTCTCTGCTTCGGATGCTACACACCGTGCCTTTCGGCGGAACCCATCTGCCTTCGATACCCTCTGGAAGTTGCAAATTCGGGCAAAGTGCCGACCACGACTGCGGCGAGAACAATGTCACACGCATTCTTGAACGATGTTCCGACAATGCCAGCTGGGTTTCGCCGCATGGTTTTGCAACAGCTCGTCGACATGGGATACCAATGAGAAGGAGATCAGCCGTACAAGGAATACAACGCATTAATAAGTGAATGCGCATAACAAGGGACATGCCAACTCTAACAACCCTGACAATCAAAGTCAAACACTTCTCGCAGAGACGCCTGCGCAGCTGCAGGGTCCGACCCGAGCCGCAGTTGCCGTGTCTTAGCCGACTGTAGAGAACAGTGTAATTCTCCTACACCCCGGACTCCCACTCCGGATTGCGGGAATGGTTTTGCGTTGTTTGTGCGTACAAGTAGATCTTTGAGTGCGTGAGCCCCTCCGAAGAAAGGTTCATCGCACTAGTTCCAGGCTACTTAGCCCGGGTCTCTGGGTCGCGTCCCCCTCCTTCTCTTGGTCGCCTCGTCTTGCGTCTTGTTGGTCCGTCCGGGCTGGTCGCTTCGCGCTTCCCCTTCGTCTTGCATCACCTCGTCTCCACTCCCTGCCGCACGGGCTTCTTCGGTTTGTGCCACCTGCGACGCGGGCGCTGTACTGCTCGGCTGCGCGTGGACTGCTCTGTACTCGTTGCCTTATCCGCGATTGCCGCTTCTCGTACCGACCGCGCCTGCCTTTCCTGTTCTGCCTTTCGCCTCTGTGGTCCGTCGGCCGCCTCGGCTCGTTTGTGCGGTCGGCCTCACTCCCTCAATGCGGGAGTGGGACCCCCTCAATGCGGGAGTGGGACCCCCTCAATGCGGAAGTGGCGAAGTGGCCACTCCCGCACTTTTGCACTCCCGCAGTGACTTAGTATATGGCTGCTGAAGTCCGGGGTGTAGGCATGATGTATCCCCCAGATACTTTGGAAAGCTGGGGTACACCGCTCAACATTTTTACCTATGAAGACACCCGGAGACTTTGAGTACCCGGATCTCTAAGTGAACTTACACTCTGAAAAAGACACGAAAGCCGGCAAGCCGGGCTGCTAGGGACCCTGTAGAGAGTGTACAGGAACAGTATGTGGGCAGGACCTGCTGCTGTGGTTGGCTCTATCGCTTGCTGCTACCGTCTTCGGAAACACGTTGGTCTTGAAGAAAGTCCGAATCTGTCTGGAATTCCCGTGTTTTTCAAGTCTTTGCCTCCATGGTTTTCTGAGCCAGGGTTCTCCCACCAAATTTTCCGTAGAGACTTTGCTTCGGAATAACGGATGCCAATAAACTCTGCACAGAACCTGTCGTCTGCGGAGAAAGCGAAGTACGCTGCCGAAGCAAAAATGAACAGCGCCGCAAGGCAGAAGGTGAAGGCAAGCTTCAAGAAGGTATGAGTTTACTTTTACCCTGCGCGTGTGCACATACAACACTGGTTCCAGAATATTATGACCAGGCTGTTGTTGATGGGCTGTGGTTGGCTCTTCAGGGCGGGTGAGGTGCTCTTCTGATACCACAAGGCTAATCCACCTGTCAAATTTCGGACCCAACCCACCCCCGAAACCTCGGGTGACTGAAAACACGTGTGAATGTGCTACCTGTTTTTTGATTTTTTACTGTTCGATCCCACCATCAAAATGATGATGGGTCAGGGCTCAATTGAGCTCCATGTTGCTTGGCAATTCTCACTCGCTCACTCTCCACATGTGCAGGCACCGACGAAGTACGCACTGTACGTGAAGCAGAACTTCGCTGCTGCATACGCTGCCGCCGTCAGGAAGACGAACGACAGGAAGCAGGCCTTCAAGATGGCCACCAAAGAACTCGCGATGAAGTACAAGAGCAGCCAGTGAGTTGGTGCTTCTGTGCCACCTCCTTTCCAATAGCACACTGAAACGATGGGGTCAGGAGCTATGCACATGCACTTGACCACGAACCGGAACCACATCGCTGCCCCATCTGCTCAGGTTGCAGGCTTTTGGGTTTGCGCCAGAGCTGATGGGACACAGGAACACGTTCCGTTCCAAGCCAGTTCTTCCAACTTCCCCTTTTTTCAAACGATCGGCTCACGAGCTCTTCTGTATCCCCTGTCCCCCCTCAGTTAGAACCACCCCCATTCCCCATCAAAAAAAAGTGATCTTGAAAGGGCGGACCGACGACGAACCTGAAATCTGTCTGAACTCAGAAAGGCAAGGCGGGCTGAGATGTCCTTCTGTAGATCGTCCGTCTCCCACCCCTTCCTTTCTCTCTGTACAGTTCCCATTTTCCTTTCTCCCGGTGTGGTGTGTCAAGGCTACTCTCTAGGTATCAAGCTAACGAGATTCATGCCAATGACTGCATTACTGCACAACGCATTGCTGCATTCCCGCCTTGTCCTGCCAGGACGATGCTAAACCTTCCAAACCTGCTTGACGAGAAGCCTGACCCACCGCGTTGATTTTTCTTGTCTTCTCTTGATTACGAAATTGTGGCTCGACCCAGCGAAATCCAAACGTATGTTCCGTGCACCCGTTTTCTTGTCTTTGCTTGAAAATGATTTTCGTGAAGTTATCCTTGGGCTCTGCCAGAACGTGCCAGAACGCCGACATGCCATTGTTGATGAAGTGCCAGCAAGGGTACCGTACCAACCATGTTTTTGTACTGCACAACCTGGCTATCTTGCAAGAGAAGACGATGGTTTCAGAGACGGAACATCCTGCTTCGCCATCCGAATAGCTGAGCAGCAGTTTCAGTGCTTGGTCGGCTCGCCTGCTGGGTTGACTGAGTGGTTTGCCGGGCACACAGAGAACCCTTTTTTCTGGAGTACCTTTCACCAGTTCTAACCAAAAACGAAACTCGAATGCTGCAACCATTCAAACACCTGCTTCGACTTCAAGATACAGGCCTATTCGAACCAACAATAGATTCCACCCACCTCCACCTCCACACAAAACCCGCCACAATGTTCGCCATCCGTGCCGCTGCGAGAGCCACGATCGCTGTTGCGCCTGTGGCTGCTGTTCAGCTCCGAGCAGCCAGCAAGGCAGCAGTGAAGAAAGCGTCACCGAAGAAGAAGGTTTCGGCCAAGAAGGTGGCACCGAAGAAGACTGTTGCCAAGGTTCAGGTGAAGAAGGCGAAGAAGACAGCTGTGAAGAAGATTGCGGCAAAGAAGGTTGCAAAGAAGGCAGTCAAGAAGGCGGTTGTGGCGAAGAAGGCAGCAGCGAAGATGGCCAAGGCTGCGAAGAAGGAGGCAGCCAAGAAGGCCAAGGCTGCGAAGGTTGCAAAGAAGGCTGCGGCAAAGAAGGCCAAGATTGCGAAGAAGCAGGCCGCCGTGGCGAAGAAGGCAGAAGCAAAGAAGGCCAAGGCCGCAAAGAAGAAGGCCGCAGTGCTGAAGAAGAAGGCAGCAGCTGCGAAGAAGGCAGCAGCTAAGAAGGCGAAGCTTGCGAAGTTGAAGGCGAAGAAGGCCGCTTCTCCTGCTAAGAAGAGGGCACTTGCCGCGAAGAAGGCGAAGGCTGCGGCACAGAAGAAGGCAGCACTTGCCAGAAAGAGAGCTGCGGCGAAGAAGAACAAACTGGCCGCGCAGAAGAAGGCAGCGACTTTGAGAAAGAAGGCAGCGTTGACGAAGAGGAAGGCAGCCGTGCAGGCGAAGAAGGCGAAGCTGGCAGCCAAGAGAAAGGCTGTCGCGGACAAGAAGAAGGCCATCAAGGCTGCAGGTGCTTCCAACCCGTACAGCCTGTTCGTTGCCAAGACCACGACAGGCAGCAAGGGCAAACTCAACTTCAAAGATGTCGCTTCGAAGTGGAAGGTGTGTATCCTGCTTGTCCTCGAGAAGCTGTCATAGCCAACCTCACAATTAGCTATTACCATGTAGAAATATTGGACAGGAAAAGTTTTTCAATCTTTCTGGAACGCCCATTTTCTTTGTCCATATTCTTCCGATCCGGGTTCTCTCAGCAGACTTTCCGGAGACACTGCTTCGGAGTATGTTCATAAAACCCGGCAAGAGGAAGCAAACCGATTTCGGCATCTTGTTTTTTATATCCTTTCTCTTACTGAAGCGCGCCACCAATACTTCCTTGCCAACAAAGGTCGCATGGCACCAAACTCATCGTTCGGGATTGACGGTAACACAAAAACTTTGCACAGAACTTGTCGACTGCGGAGAAAGCGAAGTACGCTGCCGAAGCAAAGAAGAACAGCGCCGCAAGGCAGAAGGTGAAGGCAAGCTTCAAGAGGGTATGCGTTTGCTTCTACCCTACACAACATTGTCGTCATAAGAACCCGGCTAGGTGAAGGGATGGGTTGCTATTTGCGTTTAAACTTCTCTTGTTGTTGTTGAGTGAAAAAAGAGGAAAGGAGGAAGGATGCAGATCAATGCCCTTGAACCCGAACTACGGGGACGTGGGGAGGCGTTGTCGAAGATACCGAGAGATTGGCGATGAGAGTCGCACCTTCAGCCACCAGGGAACAGCCGCGTACCTAGTACTGGCCAGAACCACCGTGGGACACGCCATTGATTTGCACGCCTGGCTTTGTGATACCAGTACGCGGCCACGTATGGGTGGATCGCATGAGCATCACTTTCTAACTCACTCGGGAAAGGTCAGCGCGGTAGCAATGACCACGAGAAGGTGGGTGGGGAGCACATAAAACCCGAAGCCCAGATACCTAGTATTTGTGGCAGCCTGTAAACAGGGCCTTTTTCCGGTTCTTAAGTAAACCTGCATTTAATGACCCGGGCGTAGCCCGAAATTTCTTTGCTGCCCCTGGCCGAACGGTACGGTACAGCGACACAGCTCATGCGGTGGAAACACTCAAGCTTCGTGGATTTCCGAGGGAGTTTGCGAAGCTTTACGAACCTGGAAAGAGGCCCTGGAACTGCTATGACGTGACTACCCCCGTCCCTGTCCTTCCCAGGGAGCCGCCCCGAGTCTAGTCTGGCCCACCTGGCGGAGGCCCACACCCTTTGACTTGTTTTGATGTGTTCTCTCTCTCGAAAACGCGGCAACGAACCCCGTTTCCCCCCCTGTCCCTGACTGAGTGCCGTCTCGCGGACAGCTGGCGGACCCCTACACGCGGGGGACCTCGTTGCCTCGGTTCCCGGCGCAACTTCCGCTCCCGCTGTCACGTGCCACACCCTTTGACTTGTTTTGTTTTGATGTGTTCTCGGGAAAGGTCAGCGCGGTAGCGGTGACCACGAGAACACATACAGGTGGGTGGGGGACTGCTAAGGCGTGACTAACCCCGTCCCTGTCCCTCCCAGGGAGCCACCCCGGAACTAGCCTAGCCCACCTGACGGTGGAGGCCCACACCCGTTCCTCCCCGTGACCCCCGTCGGGGCTGATCACCCGGTACTATCCGTCGTTTTATTGCTCTATCCCGCGTCGGGGGTTACATTCATCAGACACCACAAAGCTAACGATCCACCTGCACGTTACCCAAACCGCGGGTGACTGATACACGTGTCTCAAAAACCAACCTCTCTTTTGTCGTTTTGTTTGTTTGACCATCAATGATGGGTCGTGATCAGGAGGCTGAATTGAGCTTCATGTTGCTTGGCAATTCTCACACGCCCACCCTCTACATGTGCAGGCACCGACGAAGTACGCACTGTACGTGAAGCAGAACTTCGCTGCTGCATACGCTGCCGCCTCCAGGAAGACGAACGACAAGAAGCAGGCCTTCAAGATGGCCACCAAAGAAGTCGCGATGAAATACAAGAGCAGCCAGTGAGTTGGTGCTTCTGCGCCACCTCCTCTACCAACAGCACACTGTACCTGTTTTCAAATGATGGGGTCAGGAGCTATGAACAGGCGTTGCACTCCGAACCGGAACCACATCGCTCACATCGCTGCCCCGACTGCTCAATTTCCAGCCAGAGCTGATGGGACACATGAACTCATGCCGTTCCAAGCCAGTTCTTCCAACTTCCCCTTTTTTCAAACGATCGGCTCACGAGCTCTTCTGTATCCCCTGTCCCCCAGTTAGAACCACCCCCATTCCCCATCCAAAAAAGTGATCTTGAAAGGTTGGGGGTGGGGCGGACCGACGACGAACCTACGATTTGGTTGAAAGTATTCAGAATGGCAATGCGGACTGAGATGTCCTTCTGTAGATCGTCCGTCTCCCACCCCTTCCTTTCTCTCTGTACAGTTCTCATTTTCCTTTTTCCCGGTGTGGTGTGTCAGGACTACTCTCTAGCTATCGAGCTAATGAGGTTCTTGCCAACGACTGCATTACTGCACAACGCACTACTGCACTGCCGCATTGTTCCTGCCAGGACAGGTACCAAACACGCCTGACGAGAAGCCTGACCCACCGCGTTGCATTTTCTTGTCTTCTCTTGATTCCGAAGTTGCGGTTCGACCAGCGAGATCCCAAACGAAAGTTCCGTGCACCCGTTTCTTGTCTCCAGGAGAAAATGGTTTCAAGTTAGGGCATTCGGGCCCGAGCCGAATTTTTTTTTTGGTGTGCGGCCAGCCTGAAAAAAACAGGCCGACGATGCAGCAGCCCGCGGTGGATGCAGAGCATAGCATTTTCGTCACTCTGCACAGTGCCAGAACGGAACAATTGTTTCCAGCCGTGTGTCGCTCACAGTGTGCGCGAGCATTGATGTGTCCCTGCTGATGACTTAGTGCAACAACCATGCTCTTTACTGGCAACCGGGCAACGGGGTAAGCTGGCAGTCTTGCAGAGCCGGAAAGATGCGGCGATGACCTGAGAGACAGCTTCTGTGCTTGATCACTGCTGGCTTGCCGAGGATACAAAGGTTTCCGTTTTTTTGGTTGCAGGCTTAATCGAACCAACAATAGATTCCACCCACCTCCGCTTCCACACAAAACCCGCCACAATGTTCGCCATCCGTGCCGCTGCGAGAGCCACGATCGCTGTTGCGCCTGTGGCTGCTGTTCAGCTCCGAGCAGCCAGCAAGGCAGCAGTGAAGAAGGTGTCACCGAAGAAGAAGGTTTCGGCCAAGAAGGTGGCACCGAAGAAGACTGTTGCCAAGGTTCAGAAGAAGACAGCTGTGAAGAAGGTTGCGGCAAAGAAGGTTGCAAAGAAGGCAGTCAAGAAGGCGGTTGTGGCGAAGAAGGCAGCAGCGAAGATGGCCAAGGCTGCGAAGAAGGCGGCAGCCAAGAAGGCCAAGGCTGCGAAGGTTGCAAAGAAGGCTGCGGCAAAGAAGGCCAATATTGCGAAGAAGCAGGCCGCCGTGGCGAAGAAGGCAGAAGCAAAGAAGGCCAAGGCCGCAAAGAAGAAGGCCGCAGTGCTGAAGAAGAAGGCAGCAGCTGCGAAGAAGGCAGCAGCTAAGAAGGCGAAGCTTGCGAAGTTGAAGGCGAAGAAGGCCGCTTCTCCTGCTAAGAAGAGGGCACTTGCCGCGAAGAAGGCGAAGGCTGCGGCACAGAAGAAGGCAGCACTTGCCAGAAAGAGAGCTGCGGCGAAGAAGAACAAACTGGCCGCGCAGAAGAAGGCAGCGACTTTGAGAAAGAAGGCAACGTTGGCGAAGAGGAAGGCAGCCGTGCAGGCGAAGAAGGCGAAGCTGGCAGCCAAGAGAAAGGCTGTCGCGGACAAGAAGAAGGCCATCAAGGCTGCAGGTGCTTCCAACCCGTACAGCCTGTTCGTTGCCAAGACCACGAAAGGCAGCAAGGGTAAGATCAACTTGAAGGATGTCGCTGCGAAGTACAAGGTGTGTCCTGCTTGTCCTCGGAGACGGCCACGAGGATGTAAACGTTAGGAAAATGGTCTGTGAGCGACAATGGGGGTAGAAGATTGTTGATCCTGAGGACCAGCGGGCCAAGGGAGAAAAGCCACCACTGACGGGCCAGCAGAAACCGGCGAGGCTTTTCTTAGTCTGCACAGCTGCTATATTTGAGCTTCCGACTTCTTGCTTGTCGAATACTGAACTCACAAATGAGAGTCCAACCCCTCATGTAACAAGTGGCACTTGTTGTACGTACCACTTGTTATGATATTTTGTCGTCACTTGTTATTTCAGTCATTCTCGTAGCGATCGTTCAAAAATGACGACCCTGTGGCAGCGCATACAGTCACCAAAGGTGTCACTAAATCGACCAATCTTTGATGCTATGAGCGCAGGTGTCCCCAGAATCTCTGTTACCGGGGTTTTAGAAAAAAAGACGACCCCCCTTGGACGAGTCCAGCCCGATCTCATTAGAATTAGATCATACCGGGAGCGCGTGTGATATGCGCCCGCTGCTCCCGAGAAGACACGGAATGGAAAGACCGGTCATGAAATCGTCAAAATACCACGTCGGATCCTAAAAAAGGTTGGCCTCCTTGGCCCCTGCTTTCACACCTCACTTCACAAGGCAAATCACCATCACCCTATGAACGCACTTCAGAACTGGGGTTTGCGGGATGGCGGGTAAAAGCAGGGATGCTGCAAAATCTGCGGTGCGAAAACCTGGAGAAAGGTTGCTTCGTTTCCTCAGCCCGTGTCAGTGAAGAAGAGACTGGCACCAGAGGAATTTATCTGTTTGAAGTGCCTCCACGAGTGTGGTGCCATGCACACCACACCTTCGGACGAAGCGCACACGACTACGACGCCTGCAAGGTGCAAGGTTCCAAACAGCGACGGCAAAGACTACTTAGACAGGCGCCTTCAAGCTGCCCGAATTGGATGCTTGTTGTGAATGCTCCTGTCTATGCACCCCCCAGAAGTCTCTGCTTCGGATGCTACACACCGTGCCTTTCGGCGGAACCCATCTGCCTTCGATACCCTCTGGAAGTTGCAAATTGGGGCAAGGTGCCGACCACGACTTCTCGCCGCATGGTTTTGCAGCTGTTGCAAAACCATGCGGCGAGAAGAATGTCACACGTTGAATGATGTTCCGACAAATGCCAGCTGATTTTCGCCGCATGGTTTTGCAACAGCTCGTTGACATGGGATACCAATGAGAAGGAGATCAGCCGTACGGGGAGAACGCATTATAAGTGAATGCGCATAACAAGGAACATGCCAACTCTAACAACCCTGACAATCAAAGTCAAACACTTCTCGCACAGACGCCTGCGCAGCTGCAGGGTCCGACCCGAGCCGGTCTTAGCCGACTGTAGAGAACAGTGTAATTCTCCTACACCCCGGACGATTGCGGGAATGGTTTTGCGTCGTTTGTGCGTACAAGTAGATCTTTGAGTGCGTGCGCCCCTCCAAAGAAAGGCCCATCACACTAGTTCCAGGCTACTTAGCCCGGGACTCTGGGTCGCGTCCCCCTCCGCCTCGTCTTGCGTCTTGTTGGTCCGTCCGGGCTGGTCGCTTCGCGCTTCCCCTTCGTCTTGCATCACCTCGTCTCCACTCCCTGCCGCACGGGCTTCTTCGGTTTGTGCCACCTGCGACGCGGGCGCTGTACTGCTCGGCTGCGCGTGGACTGCTCTGTACTCGTTGCCTTATCCGCGATTGCCGCTTCTCGTACCGACCGCGCCTGCCTTTCCTGTTCTGCCTTTCGCCTCTGTGGTCCGTCGGCCGCCTCGGCTCGTTTGTGCGGTCGGCCTCACTCCCTCAATGCGGGAGTGGGACCCCCTCAATGCGGGAGTGGGACCCCCTCAATGCGGAAGTGGCGAAGTGGCCACTCCCGCACTTTTGCACTCCCGCAGTGACTTAGTATATGGCTGCTGAAGTCCGGGGTGTAGGCATGATGTATCCCCCAGATACTTTGGAAAGCTGGGGTACACCGCTCAACATTTTTACCTATGAAGACACCCGGAGACTTTGAGTACCCGGATCTCTAAGTGAACTTACACTCTGAAAAAGACACGAAAGCCGGCAAGCCGGGCTGCTAGGGACCCTGTAGAGAGTGTACAGGAACAGTATGTGGGCAGGACCTGCTGCTGTGGTTGGCTCTATCGCTTGCTGCTACCGTCTTCGGAAACACGTTGGTCTTGAAGAAAGTCCGAATCTGTCTGGAATTCCCGTGTTTTTCAAGTCTTTGCCTCCATGGCTTTCCGAACCGGGGTTCTCCCACCAAATTTTTCGTAGAGACTTTGCTTCGGAATAACGGATGCCAATAAACTCTGCACAGAACCTGTCGTCTGCGGAGAAAGCGAAGTACGCTGCCGAAGCAAAAATGAACAGCGCCGCAAGGCAGAAGGTGAAGGCAAGCTTCAAGAAGGTATGAGTTTACTTTTACCCTGCGCGTGTGCACATACAACACTGGTTCCAGAATATTATGACCAGGCTGTTGTTGATGGGCTGTGGTTGGCTCTTCAGGGCGGGTGAGGTGCTCTTCTGATACCACAAGGCTAATCCACCTGTCAAATTTCGGACCAACCCACCCCCGAAACCTCGGGTGACTGAAAACACGTGTGAATATGCTACCTGTTTTTTGTTTGTTTAGTGTTCGATCCCACCATCAAAATGATGATGGGTCAGGGCTCAATTGAGCTCCATGTTGCTTGGCAATTCTCACTCGCCCACTCTCCACATGTGCAGGCACCGACGAAGTACGCACTGTACGTGAAGCAGAACTTCGCTGCTGCATACGCTGCCGCCGTCAGGAAGACGAACGACAGGAAGCAGGCCTTCAAGATGGCCACCAAAGAACTCGCGATGAAGTACAAGAGCAGCCAGTGAGTTGGTGCTTCTGTGCCACCTCCTTTCCAATAGCACACTGTACCTGTTTTCAAACGATGGGGTCAGGAGCTATGCACATGCACTTGACCACGAACCGGAACCACATCGCTGCCCCATCTGCTCAGGTTGCAGGCTTTTGGGTTTGCGCCAGAGCTGATGGGACACAGGAACACGTTCCGTTCCAAGCCAGTTCTTCCAACTTCCCCTTTTTTCAAACGATCGGCTCACGAGCTCTTCTGTATCCCCTGTCCCCCCTCAGTTAGAACCACCCCCATTCCCCATCAAAAAAAAGTGATCTTGAAAGGGCGGACCGACGACGAACCTGAAATCTGTCTGAACTCAGAAAGGCAAGGCGGGCTGAGATGTCCTTCTGTAGATCGTCCGTCTCCCACCCCTTCCTTTCTCTCTGTACAGTTCCCATTTTCCTTTCTCCCGGTGTGGTGTGTCAAGGCTACTCTCTAGGTATCAAGCTAACGAGATTCATGCCAATGACTGCATTACTGCACAACGCATTGCTGCATTCCCGCCTTGTCCTGCCAGGACGATGCTAAACCTTCCAAACCTGCTTGACGAGAAGCCTGACCCACCGCGTTGATTTTTCTTGTCTTCTCTTGATTACGAAATTGTGGCTCGACCCAGCGAAATCCAAACGTATGTTCCGTGCACCCGTTTTCTTGTCTTTGCTTGAAAATGATTTTCGTGAAGTTATCCTTGGGCTCTGCCAGAACGTGCCAGAACGCCGACATGCCATTGTTGATGAAGTGCCAGCAAGGGTACCGTACCAACCATGTTTTTGTACTGCACAACCTGGCTATCTTGCAAGAGAAGACGATGGTTTCAGAGACGGAACATCCTGCTTCGCCATCCGAATAGCTGAGCAGCAGTTTCAGTGCTTGGTCGGCTCGCCTGCTGGGTTGACTGAGTGGTTTGCCGGGCACACAGAGAACCCTTTTTTCTGGAGTACCTTTCACCAGTTCTAACCAAAAACGAAACTCGAATGCTGCAACCATTCAAACACCTGCTTCGACTTCAAGATACAGGCCTATTCGAACCAACAATAGATTCCACCCACCTCCACCTCCACACAAAACCCGCCACAATGTTCGCCATCCGTGCCGCTGCGAGAGCCACGATCGCTGTTGCGCCTGTGGCTGCTGTTCAGCTCCGAGCAGCCAGCAAGGCAGCAGTGAAGAAAGCGTCACCGAAGAAGAAGGTTTCGGCCAAGAAGGTGGCACCGAAGAAGACTGTTGCCAAGGTTCAGGTGAAGAAGGCGAAGAAGACAGCTGTGAAGAAGATTGCGGCAAAGAAGGTTGCAAAGAAGGCAGTCAAGAAGGCGGTTGTGGCGAAGAAGGCAGCAGCGAAGATGGCCAAGGCTGCGAAGAAGGAGGCAGCCAAGAAGGCCAAGGCTGCGAAGGTTGCAAAGAAGGCTGCGGCAAAGAAGGCCAAGATTGCGAAGAAGCAGGCAGCCGTGGCGAAGAAGGCAGAAGCAAAGAAGGCCAAGGCCGCAAAGAAGAAGGCCGCAGTGCTGAAGAAGAAGGCAGCAGCTGCGAAGAAGGCAGCAGCTAAGAAGGCGAAGCTTGCGAAGTTGAAGGCGAAGAAGGCCGCTTCTCCTGCTAAGAAGAGGGCACTTGCCGCGAAGAAGGCGAAGGCTGCGGCACAGAAGAAGGCAGCACTTGCCAGAAAGAGAGCTGCGGCGAAGAAGAACAAACTGGCCGCGCAGAAGAAGGCAGCGACTTTGAGAAAGAAGGCAGCGTTGACGAAGAGGAAGGCAGCCGTGCAGGCGAAGAAGGCGAAGCTGGCAGCCAAGAGAAAGGCTGTCGCGGACAAGAAGAAGGCCATCAAGGCTGCAGGTGCTTCCAACCCGTACAGCCTGTTCGTTGCCAAGACCACGACAGGCAGCAAGGGCAAACTCAACTTCAAAGATGTCGCTTCGAAGTGGAAGGTGTGTATCCTGCTTGTCCTCGAGAAGCTGTCATAGCCAACCTCACAATTAGCTATTACCATGTAGAAATATTGGACAGGAAAAGTTTTTCAATCTTTCTGGAACGCCCATTTTCTTTGTCCATATTCTTCCGATCCGGGTTCTCTCAGCAGACTTTCCGGAGACACTGCTTCGGAGTATGTTCATAAAACCCGGCAAGAGGAAGCAAACCGATTTCGGCATCTTGTTTTTTATATCCTTTCTCTTACTGAAGCGCGCCACCAATACTTCCTTGCCAACAAAGGTCGCATGGCACCAAACTCATCGTTCGGGATTGACGGTAACACAAAAACTTTGCACAGAACTTGTCGACTGCGGAGAAAGCGAAGTACGCTGCCGAAGCAAAGAAGAACAGCGCCGCAAGGCAGAAGGTGAAGGCAAGCTTCAAGAGGGTATGCGTTTGCTTCTACCCTACACAACATTGTCGTCATAAGAACCCGGCTAGGTGAAGGGATGGGTTGCTATTTGCGTTTAAACTTCTCTTGTTGTTGTTGAGTGAAAAAAGAGGAAAGGAGGAAGGATGCAGATCAATGCCCTTGAACCCGAACTACGGGGACGTGGGGAGGCGTTGTCGAAGATACCGAGAGATTGGCGATGAGAGTCGCACCTTCAGCCACCAGGGAACAGCCGCGTACCTAGTACTGGCCAGAACCACCGTGGGACACGCCATTGATTTGCACGCCTGGCTTTGTGATACCAGTACGCGGCCACGTATGGGTGGATCGCATGAGCATCACTTTCTAACTCACTCGGGAAAGGTCAGCGCGGTAGCAATGACCACGAGAAGGTGGGTGGGGAGCACATAAAACCCGAAGCCCAGATACCTAGTATTTGTGGCAGCCTGTAAACAGGGCCTTTTTCCGGTTCTTAAGTAAACCTGCATTTAATGACCCGGGCGTAGCCCGAAATTTCTTTGCTGCCCCTGGCCGAACGGTACGGTACAGCGACACAGCTCATGCGGTGGAAACACTCAAGCTTCGTGGATTTCCGAGGGAGTTTGCGAAGCTTTACGAACCTGGAAAGAGGCCCTGGAACTGCTATGACGTGACTACCCCCGTCCCTGTCCTTCCCAGGGAGCCGCCCCGAGTCTAGTCTGGCCCACCTGGCGGAGGCCCACACCCTTTGACTTGTTTTGATGTGTTCTCTCTCTCGAAAACGCGGCAACGAACCCCGTTTCCCCCCCTGTCCCTGACTGAGTGCCGTCTCGCGGACAGCTGGCGGACCCCTACACGCGGGGGACCTCGTTGCCTCGGTTCCCGGCGCAACTTCCGCTCCCGCTGTCACGTGCCACACCCTTTGACTTGTTTTGTTTTGATGTGTTCTCGGGAAAGGTCAGCGCGGTAGCGGTGACCACGAGAACACATACAGGTGGGTGGGGGACTGCTAAGGCGTGACTAACCCCGTCCCTGTCCCTCCCAGGGAGCCACCCCGGAACTAGCCTAGCCCACCTGACGGTGGAGGCCCACACCCGTTCCTCCCCGTGACCCCCGTCGGGGCTGATCACCCGGTACTATCCGTCGTTTTATTGCTCTATCCCGCGTCGGGGGTTACATTCATCAGACACCACAAAGCTAACGATCCACCTGCACGTTACCCAAACCGCGGGTGACTGATACACGTGTCTCAAAAACCAACCTCTCTTTTGTCGTTTTGTTTGTTTGACCATCAATGATGGGTCGTGATCAGGAGGCTGAATTGAGCTTCATGTTGCTCGGCAATTCTCACACGCCCACCCTCTACATGTGCAGGCACCGACGAAGTACGCACTGTACGTGAAGCAGAACTTCGCTGCTGCATACGCTGCCGCCTCCAGGAAGACGAACGACAAGAAGCAGGCCTTCAAGATGGCCACCAAAGAAGTCGCGATGAAGTACAAGAGCAGCCAGTGAGTGGGTGCTTCTGCGCCACCTCCTTTACCAACAGCACACTCTACCTGCTTTCAAACCATGGCGTCAGGAGCTATGAACAGGCATTGCACTCCGAACCGGAACCACATCGCTCACATCGCTGCCCCGTCTGCTCAATTTCCAGCGTTTCATTTTTGTGCCAGAGCTGATGGGACACATGAACTCATGCCGTTCCAAGCCAGTTCTTCCAACTTCCCCTTTTTTCAAACGATCGGCTCACGAGCTTTTCTGTATCCCCTGTCCCCCAGTTAGAACCACCCCCATTCCCCATCCAAAAAAGTGATCTTGAAAGGTTGGGGGTGGGGCGGACCGACGACGAACCTACGATTTGGTTGAAAGTATTCAGAATGGCAATGCGGACTGAGATGTCCTTCTGTAGATCGTCCGTCTCCCACCCCTTCCTTTCTCTCTGTACAGTTCTCATTTTCCTTTTTCCCGGTGTGGTGTGTCAGGACTACTCTCTAGCTATCGAGCTAATGAGGTTCATGCCAACGGCTGCATTACTGCACAACGCACTACTGCATTGCCGCATTGTTCCTGCCAGGACAGGTACCAAACACGCCTGACGAGAAGCCTGGCCCACCGCGTTGCATTTTCTTGTCTTCTCTTGATTCCGAAGTTGTGGTTCGACCAGCGAGATCCCAAACGAAAGTTCCGTGCACCCGTTTCTTGTCTCCAGGAGAAAATGGCTTAAAGTTAGGGCATTCGGGCCCGAGCCGAATTTTTTTTTTGGTGTGCGGCCAGCCTGAAAAAAACAGGCCGACGATGCAGCAGCCCACGGTGGATGCAGAGCATAGCATTTTCGTCACTCTGCGCAGTGCCAGAACGGAACAAGTGTTTCCAGCCGTGTGTCGCTCACAGTGTGCGCGAGCATTGATGTGTCCCTGCTGATGACTTAGTGCAACAACCATGCTCTTTTTTACTGGCAACCGGGCAACGGGGTAAGCTGGCAGTCTTGCAGAGCCGGAAAGATGCGGCGATGACCTGAGAGACAGGTATTCTGACTAGTCACTGGCAGCTTCTGTGCTTGATCACTGCTGGCTTGCCGAGGATACAAAGTCGCGGAATCCACTCCGTGTACCGCCGGTTTCTGGAGTTCCGGCGCCACTGGGAAGCGGTATCCGACGATCCCCTCGACGTCCCGACGGCGCTGGTCCTATTTGTGACTCGGCTGCTTGCCCGCGGGGATATCTGCGCAGCTTCCGCGGTGCAGTACGTCGTGAACGTTCAGTCGGCCGAGAAGCGTTTGGGGCGACCTGTCGACAGCCAGCTCGTCAGGGATTTTGTCAGGTCTCTGAAACGGGCGGGCGCGATGAAGCCATCGAAGGAGGCCGTCCCGGTGACGAAGGACGAACTGCATCATGCTGTTCGTTTGGAGTCGGATCCCGGCGTGCGGGTTGCGTTGGCCTTGGCATGGCAGGGGGCTGCGCGCGTGGACGACGTTCTGACGAGGAAGGCCGAACACATCACCGAGGGTGCCGGTTTCTGGGCGGTAAACTGGGTGGGCTCGAAGTCGGATCCTTTCCGCCTAGGTCAGGTCACGGGCGTGATTCTTCCACCAGCTCAGGACCAGGAGCTTCGCTCGCTGCTGTCTCAGACGCCGCCCGGCCGCCTCCTGTTTCCAAACATCCCTTTTCGGCGGGTTGTGTCCGCGCTGAAGCGCGCCAACCTCTCCCTCACCGGCCATTCTCTCCGGCGGGGCGCCCTGTTCCACCTGTTGAGAAGCGGGGTCGACCTGCGAGTGATTCAGAGCGTGTCGCGGCACACGACGCTGAGTGCTCTGATGCGGTACCTTCCGGAAGCGGAGGTTCCGCTCGTCCGGAACACCGCGGAGGCGTCAGCGAGTCTCCTATAGCCTTCCGCCTCGAACCCCCCTTCCCGTTCAAGCTACCGAAGAGGAAAGTCCCCGACCCGCTGGCGGCGATTTATCCAGGGCCGGGGAGGATCCCCGACGTGGAGCTACCGCCCTCTACGTTCACCCCGTTTGTTGGTGTCGCGTACGGAGGCGATCTCCTTGTCAACAACTCTACGCCCCCCCCGTCGCAACGCAGAAGAGGAGAGGACCTCGCGCCCATCTCGGCGTCATTCATGAACCTTGACAGGTTGTCAGCTTTGGACAGCCAGGGTTTGCTGCGTGGCGTGCTGGATGTGATTCGCTCTTGGGAGTCCTTCCGTTCCGCCCTGCTCCCGGGAGCGGAGGAAGCGCTGACGGAAAGAGGGTTCACGCGGACGACGTCAAGGCGCATGCTTCGTCATCTCCCGGATCTGGTTAGGTATGGAGTGACGGAGCTCGCTTCGAGCCCGTCAAAGGTCGTCCTCCCTGCCTTCACTGTCGACAAGAAGAGCGGGGGGCAACGATTCGTATGTGACGGGCGGAAGCTCAACGCGATCATGGCGCGTCCGCCTCCGATGCTGCTTCCTTCCGTGCACGAAGTCATCGACCGCGTTCTGGCCTCGTCGGTGGTGTTTCTCGCAGACGCCAGGAGCTATTTCTATCAGTTCCGGCTGGACGCGATAATCCGCCCATTTTTTGGCATGCACTTGGCCGGACCGCGGGGTCATTTCGTGAAGGCTCAACTCGTGGCCATGTGCATGGGCTGGAGCTGGGCTCCGGCGATAGCGCAGAGGGCCTCTCGAGTACTCCTGCCGGAGTCTGACGGTCTGCCCTGGGTCGACAACTTCGTCGTCGTTGGGGATTCGTTGAGCGAAGCAACTTCGCGGTTTGACTCTTTTTTGCAGCGCTGCAAGAGCGTCAACTGCGAGCTCAACGAAAACGACGAGCAGTTTGGAATACCGCTCAGGGAGTTCGACCTTCTGGGCCTCCACTTTGACCTCTCCCATTCGAGCCGCCCCGCTCGATACAGAATGGCGGACGCATGGGTGGCGAAGTTACTTGGCTCTGCCGAGCTCGCCAGAGTTAAACGCGGAGGGGCGTCACCCCGCGAGTTTTACCGGGTGTTTGGGGCTTTGGTCTGGTTTGCCTACACGACGCATTTCCAGCTGGCCTACGCCCGGTGTTCATTGTCCTTCCTGCAGAGGCTGGCCTCATCCCTGGTGGAGCCAGCTGACTGGGACATCTCCAGGACGGTTCCGCCCTCGACCGTGCGTGAGGTGGAGCACCTCACCTCCCTCGTCGAAGACAACCGCTGGGTCAGTCGTTCGAAGTCGGTCTCCTCATCAGTGACTCTCTGGACGGACGCCTCATCATCATGGTGGGCCGCAGTCCTGGAGGGCGAACCTGAGCGGATATCGCAGGGCCCATTCTTGAAGTTGAGGCACACTCACATCTTTTTGAAGGAGTTGTTTGCGGTGCTGAGGGGCATAAACCTGACCGCAAGGTTTCACACGAATATGCGCGTGAGACTCATGGTTGACAACCTTCCGGCTGTCCAGTGTCTCATCAAGGGGCACTCGAAGAACTTTGCAGCAAATGTCCTTTTGGCGAGGATTTTTGATGCTGCGCGGACGGCCGGCCTTGTCATCAGTGCCGAGTGGGTACCGACTGATGAACAGAGAGCCGATCCGTACACCCGCGGGGTGCTAGTGTGTAGCCACTGCGTGGTCCCTGGGGGTCCTGATGCGTAAGCGTTCAACAAAAAAGACCCATTTTGTAGTTGTATTGTTTCTCCCCCTCTAGCCTCCTTCGAAGTAAGCACAAGGCAGCCCCTCGAGTATTTTTGTATAAGCACCTGCTTTGTAGGAAATACTTGAGGAGGCTGCCACTTGCAAAAGATCAAAGGAGGTAAATGTGCTGTAGCCCACACGAAACACAGGTGAATCTGGGTTCAGTGGCGGGCGTAAGCGTTCAACAAAAAAGACCCATTTTGTAGTTGTATTGTTTCTCCCCCTCTAGCCTCCTTCGAAGTAAGCACAAGGCAGCCCCTCGAGTATTTTTTGGTGTGCGGCCAGCCTGAAAAAAACAGGCCGACGATGCAGCAGCCCACGGTGGATGCAGAGCATAGCATTTTCGTCACTCTGCACAGTGCCAGAACGGAACAATTGTTTCCAGCCGTGTGTCGCTCACAGTGTGCGCGAGCATTGATGTGTCCCTGCTGATGACTTAGTGCAACAACCATGCTCTTTACTGGCAACCGGGCAACGGGGTAAGCTGGCAGTCTTGCAGAGCCGGAAAGATGCGGCGATGACCTGAGAGACAGCTTCTGTGCTTGATCACTGCTGGCTACAAAGGTTTCCGTTTTTTGGTTGCAGGCTTAATCGAACCAACAATAGATTCCACCCACCTCCGCTTCCACACAAAACCCGCCACAATGTTCGCCATCCGTGCCGCTGCGAGAGCCACGATCGCTGTTGCGCCTGTGGCTGCTGTTCAGCTCCGAGCAGCCAGCAAGGCAGCAGTGAAGAAGGTGTCACCGAAGAAGAAGGTTTCGGCCAAGAAGGTGGCACCGAAGAAGACTGTTGCCAAGGTTCAGAAGAAGACAGCTGTGAAGAAGGTTGCGGCAAAGAAGGTTGCAAAGAAGGCAGTCAAGAAGGCGGTTGTGGCGAAGAAGGCAGCAGCGAAGATGGCCAAGGCTGCGAAGAAGGAGGCAGCCAAGAAGGCCAAGGCTGCGAAGGTTGCAAAGAAGGCTGCGGCAAAGAAGGCCAAGATTGCGAAGAAGCAGGCCGCCGTGGCGAAGAAGGCAGAAGCAAAGAAGGCCAAGGCCGCAAAGAAGAAGGCCGCAGTGCTGAAGAAGAAGGCAGCAGCTGCGAAGAAGGCAGCAGCTAAGAAGGCGAAGCTTGCGAAGTTGAAGGCGAAGAAGGCCGCTTCTCCTGCTAAGAAGAGGGCACTTGCCGCGAAGAAGGCGAAGGCTGCGGCACAGAAGAAGGCAGCACTTGCCAGAAAGAGAGCTGCGGCGAAGAAGAACAAACTGGCCGCGCAGAAGAAGGCAGCGACTTTGAGAAAGAAGGCAACGTTGGCGAAGAGGAAGGCAGCCGTGCAGGCGAAGAAGGCGAAGCTGGCAGCCAAGAGAAAGGCTGTCGCGGACAAGAAGAAGGCCATCAAGGCTGCAGGTGCTTCCAACCCGTACAGCCTGTTCGTTGCCAAGACCACGAAAGGCAGCAAGGGTAAGATCAACTTGAAGGATGTCGCTGCGAAGTACAAGGTGTGTCCTGCTTGTCCTCGGAGACGGCCACGAGGATGTAAACGTTAGGAAAATGGTCTGTGAGCGACAATGGGGGTAGAAGATTGTTGATCCTGAGGACCAGCGGGCCAAGGGAGAAAAGCCACCACTGACGGGCCAGCAGAAACCGGCGAGGCTTTTCTTAGTCTGCACAGCTGCTATATTTGAGCTTCCGACTTCTTGCTTGTCGAATACTGAACTCACAAATGAGAGTCCCCCCTTGGACGAGTCCAGCCCGATCTCATTAGAATTAGATCATACCGGGAGCGCGTGTGATATGCGCCCGCTGCTCCCGAGAAGACACGGAATGGAAAGACCGGTCATGAAATCGTCAAAATACCACGTCGGATCCTAAAAAAGGTTGGCCTCCTTGGCCCCTGCTTTCACACCTCACTTCACGAGGCAAATCACCATCACCCTATGAACGCACTTCAGAACTGGGGTTTGCGGGATGGCGGGTAAAAGCAGGGATGCTGCAAAATCTGCGGTGCGAAAACCTGGAGAAAGGTTGCTTCGTTTCCTCAGCCCGTGTCGCGTGCTCGAAGTGAAGAAGAGACTGGCACAAGAGGAATTTATCTGTTTGAAATGCCTCCACGAGTGTGGTGCCATGCACACCACACCTTCGGACGAAGTGCACACGACTGCGACTGCAGCGGCAACAACTACGACTGCAAGATGCAAGGTTCCAAACAGCAGCGGCAAAGACTACTTAGACAGGCGCCTTCAAGCTGCCGAATTGGATGCTTGTTGCGAATGCTCCTGTCTATGCACCCCCCAGAAGTCTCTGCTTCGGATGCTACACACCGTGCCTTTCGGCGGAACCCATCTGCCTTCGATACCCTCTGGAAGTTGCAAATTCGGGCAAAGTGCCGACCACGACTGCGGCGAGAAGAATGTCACACGTTGAATGATGTTCCGACAATGCCAGCTGGGTTTCGCCGCATGGTTTTGCAACAGCTCGTCGACATGGGATACCAATGAGAAGGAGATCAGCCGTACAAGGAATACAACGCATTAATAAGTGAATGCGCATAACAAGGGACATGCCAACTCTAACAACCCTGACAATCAAAGTCAAACACTTCTCGCAGAGACGCCTGCGCAGCTGCAGGGTCCGACCCGAGCCGCAGTTGCCGTGTCTTAGCCGACTGTAGAGAACAGTGTAATTCTCCTACACCCCGGACTCCCACTCCGGATTGCGGGAATGGTTTTGCGTTGTTTGTGCGTACAAGTAGATCTTTGAGTGCGTGAGCCCCTCCGAAGAAAGGTTCATCGCACTAGTTCCAGGCTACTTAGCCCGGGTCTCTGGGTCGCGTCCCCCTCCTTCTCTTGGTCGCCTCGTCTTGCGTCTTGTTGGTCCGTCCGGGCTGGTCGCTTCGCGCTTCCCCTTCGTCTTGCATCACCTCGTCTCCACTCCCTGCCGCACGGGCTTCTTCGGTTTGTGCCACCTGCGACGCGGGCGCTGTACTGCTCGGCTGCGCGTGGACTGCTCTGTACTCGTTGCCTTATCCGCGATTGCCGCTTCTCGTACTGACCGCGCCTGCCTTTCCTGTTCTGCCTTTCGCCTCTGTGGTCCGTCGGCCGCCTCGGCTCGTTTGTGCGGTCGGCCTCACTCCCTCAATGCGGGAGTGGGACCCCCTCAACGAGGCAGTGGGACTCCCTGAATGCGGGAAGCTGCGGTACACCGCTCAACATTTTTACCTATGAAGACACCCGGAGACTTTGAGTACCCGGATCTCTAAGTGAACTTACACTCTGAAAAAGACACGAAAGCCGGCAAGCCGGGCTGCTAGGGACCCTGTAGAGAGTGTACAGGAACAGTATGTGGGCAGGACCTGCTGCTGTGGTTGGCTCTATCGCTTGCTGCTACCGTCTTCGGAAACACGTTGGTCTTGAAGAAAGTCCGAATCTGTCTGGAATTCCCGTGTTTTTCAAGTCTTTGCCTCCATGGTTTTCTGAGCCAGGGTTCTCCCACCAAATTTTCCGTAGAGACTTTGCTTCGGAATAACGGATGCCAATAAACTCTGCACAGAACCTGTCGTCTGCGGAGAAAGCGAAGTACGCTGCCGAAGCAAAAATGAACAGCGCCGCAAGGCAGAAGGTGAAGGCAAGCTTCAAGAAGGTATGAGTTTACTTTTACCCTGCGCGTGTGCACATACAACACTGGTTCCAGAATATTATGACCAGGCTGTTGTTGATGGGCTGTGGTTGGCTCTTCAGGGCGGGTGAGGTGCTCTTCTGATACCACAAGGCTAATCCACCTGTCAAATTTCGGACCCAACCCACCCCCGAAACCTCGGGTGACTGAAAACACGTGTGAATGTGCTACCTGTTTTTTGTTTTTTTACTGTTCGATCCCACCATCAAAATGATGATGGGTCAGGGCTCAATTGAGCTCCATGTTGCTTGGCAATTCTCACTCGCTCACTCTCCACATGTGCAGGCACCGACGAAGTACGCACTGTACGTGAAGCAGAACTTCGCTGCTGCATACGCTGCCGCCGTCAGGAAGACGAACGACAGGAAGCAGGCCTTCAAGATGGCCACCAAAGAACTCGCGATGAAGTACAAGAGCAGCCAGTGAGTTGGTGCTTCTGTGCCACCTCCTTTCCAATAGCACACTGTACCTGTTTTCAAACGATGGGGTCAGGAGCTATGCACATGCACTTGACCACGAACCGGAACCACATCGCTGCCCCATCTGCTCAGGTTGCAGGCTTTTGGGTTTGCGCCAGAGCTGATGGGACACAGGAACACGTTCCGTTCCAAGCCAGTTCTTCCAACTTCCCCTTTTTTCAAACGATCGGCTCACGAGCTCTTCTGTATCCCCTGTCCCCCCTCAGTTAGAACCACCCCCATTCCCCATCAAAAAAAAGTGATCTTGAAAGGGCGGACCGACGACGAACCTGAAATCTGTCTGAACTCAGAAAGGCAAGGCGGGCTGAGATGTCCTTCTGTAGATCGTCCGTCTCCCACCCCTTCCTTTCTCTCTGTACAGTTCCCATTTTCCTTTCTCCCGGTGTGGTGTGTCAAGGCTACTCTCTAGGTATCAAGCTAACGAGATTCATGCCAATGACTGCATTACTGCACAACGCATTGCTGCATTCCCGCCTTGTCCTGCCAGGACGATGCTAAACCTTCCAAACCTGCTTGACGAGAAGCCTGACCCACCGCGTTGATTTTTCTTGTCTTCTCTTGATTACGAAATTGTGGCTCGACCCAGCGAAATCCAAACGTATGTTCCGTGCACCCGTTTTCTTGTCTTTGCTTGAAAATGATTTTCGTGAAGTTATCCTTGGGCTCTGCCAGAACGTGCCAGAACGCCGACATGCCATTGTTGATGAAGTGCCAGCAAGGGTACCGTACCAACCATGTTTTTGTACTGCACAACCTGGCTATCTTGCAAGAGAAGACGATGGTTTCAGAGACGGAACATCCTGCTTCGCCATCCGAATAGCTGAGCAGCAGTTTCAGTGCTTGGTCGGCTCGCCTGCTGGGTTGACTGAGTGGTTTGCCGGGCACACAGAGAACCCTTTTTTCTGGAGTACCTTTCACCAGTTCTAACCAAAAACGAAACTCGAATGCTGCAACCATTCAAACACCTGCTTCGACTTCAAGATACAGGCCTATTCGAACCAACAATAGATTCCACCCACCTCCACCTCCACACAAAACCCGCCACAATGTTCGCCATCCGTGCCGCTGCGAGAGCCACGATCGCTGTTGCGCCTGTGGCTGCTGTTCAGCTCCGAGCAGCCAGCAAGGCAGCAGTGAAGAAAGCGTCACCGAAGAAGAAGGTTTCGGCCAAGAAGGTGGCACCGAAGAAGACTGTTGCCAAGGTTCAGGTGAAGAAGGCGAAGAAGACAGCTGTGAAGAAGATTGCGGCAAAGAAGGTTGCAAAGAAGGCAGTCAAGAAGGCGGTTGTGGCGAAGAAGGCAGCAGCGAAGATGGCCAAGGCTGCGAAGAAGGAGGCAGCCAAGAAGGCCAAGGCTGCGAAGGTTGCAAAGAAGGCTGCGGCAAAGAAGGCCAAGATTGCGAAGAAGCAGGCCGCCGTGGCGAAGAAGGCAGAAGCAAAGAAGGCCAAGGCCGCAAAGAAGAAGGCCGCAGTGCTGAAGAAGAAGGCAGCAGCTGCGAAGAAGGCAGCAGCTAAGAAGGCGAAGCTTGCGAAGTTGAAGGCGAAGAAGGCCGCTTCTCCTGCTAAGAAGAGGGCACTTGCCGCGAAGAAGGCGAAGGCTGCGGCACAGAAGAAGGCAGCACTTGCCAGAAAGAGAGCTGCGGCGAAGAAGAACAAACTGGCCGCGCAGAAGAAGGCAGCGACTTTGAGAAAGAAGGCAGCGTTGACGAAGAGGAAGGCAGCCGTGCAGGCGAAGAAGGCGAAGCTGGCAGCCAAGAGAAAGGCTGTCGCGGACAAGAAGAAGGCCATCAAGGCTGCAGGTGCTTCCAACCCGTACAGCCTGTTCGTTGCCAAGACCACGACAGGCAGCAAGGGCAAACTCAACTTCAAAGATGTCGCTTCGAAGTGGAAGGTGTGTATCCTGCTTGTCCTCGAGAAGCTGTCATAGCCAACCTCACAATTAGCTATTACCATGTAGAAATATTGGACAGGAAAAGTTTTTCAATCTTTCTGGAACGCCCATTTTCTTTGTCCATATTCTTCCGATCCGGGTTCTCTCAGCAGACTTTCCGGAGACACTGCTTCGGAGTATGTTCATAAAACCCGGCAAGAGGAAGCAAACCGATTTCGGCATCTTGTTTTTTATATCCTTTCTCTTACTGAAGCGCGCCACCAATACTTCCTTGCCAACAAAGGTCGCATGGCACCAAACTCATCGTTCGGGATTGACGGTAACACAAAAACTTTGCACAGAACTTGTCGACTGCGGAGAAAGCGAAGTACGCTGCCGAAGCAAAGAAGAACAGCGCCGCAAGGCAGAAGGTGAAGGCAAGCTTCAAGAGGGTATGCGTTTGCTTCTACCCTACACAACATTGTCGTCATAAGAACCCGGCTAGGTGAAGGGATGGGTTGCTATTTGCGTTTAAACTTCTCTTGTTGTTGTTGAGTGAAAAAAGAGGAAAGGAGGAAGGATGCAGATCAATGCCCTTGAACCCGAACTACGGGGACGTGGGGAGGCGTTGTCGAAGATACCGAGAGATTGGCGATGAGAGTCGCACCTTCAGCCACCAGGGAACAGCCGCGTACCTAGTACTGGCCAGAACCACCGTGGGACACGCCATTGATTTGCACGCCTGGCTTTGTGATACCAGTACGCGGCCACGTATGGGTGGATCGCATGAGCATCACTTTCTAACTCACTCGGGAAAGGTCAGCGCGGTAGCAATGACCACGAGAAGGTGGGTGGGGAGCACATAAAACCCGAAGCCCAGATACCTAGTATTTGTGGCAGCCTGTAAACAGGGCCTTTTTCCGGTTCTTAAGTAAACCTGCATTTAATGACCCGGGCGTAGCCCGAAATTTCTTTGCTGCCCCTGGCCGAACGGTACGGTACAGCGACACAGCTCATGCGGTGGAAACACTCAAGCTTCGTGGATTTCCGAGGGAGTTTGCGAAGCTTTACGAACCTGGAAAGAGGCCCTGGAACTGCTATGACGTGACTACCCCCGTCCCTGTCCTTCCCAGGGAGCCGCCCCGAGTCTAGTCTGGCCCACCTGGCGGAGGCCCACACCCTTTGACTTGTTTTGATGTGTTCTCTCTCTCGAAAACGCGGCAACGAACCCCGTTTCCCCCCCTGTCCCTGACTGAGTGCCGTCTCGCGGACAGCTGGCGGACCCCTACACGCGGGGGACCTCGTTGCCTCGGTTCCCGGCGCAACTTCCGCTCCCGCTGTCACGTGCCACACCCTTTGACTTGTTTTGTTTTGATGTGTTCTCGGGAAAGGTCAGCGCGGTAGCGGTGACCACGAGAACACATACAGGTGGGTGGGGGACTGCTAAGGCGTGACTAACCCCGTCCCTGTCCCTCCCAGGGAGCCACCCCGGAACTAGCCTAGCCCACCTGACGGTGGAGGCCCACACCCGTTCCTCCCCGTGACCCCCGTCGGGGCTGATCACCCGGTACTATCCGTCGTTTTATTGCTCTATCCCGCGTCGGGGGTTACATTCATCAGACACCACAAAGCTAACGATCCACCTGCACGTTACCCAAACCGCGGGTGACTGATACACGTGTCTCAAAAACCAACCTCTCTTTTGTCGTTTTGTTTGTTTGACCATCAATGATGGGTCGTGATCAGGAGGCTGAATTGAGCTTCATGTTGCTCGGCAATTCTCACACGCCCACCCTCTACATCTGCAGGCACCGACGAAGTACGCACTGTACGTGAAGCAGAACTTCGCTGCTGCATACGCTGCCGCCTCCAGGAAGACGAACGACAAGAAGCAGGCCTTCAAGATGGCCACCAAAGAAGTCGCGATGAAATACAAGAGCAGCCAGTGAGTTGGTGCTTCTGCGCCACCTCCTCTACCAACAGCACACTGTACCTGTTTTCAAACGATGGGGTCAGGAGCTATGAACAGGCGTTGCACTCCGAACCGGAACCACATCGCTCACATCGCTGCCCCGACTGCTCAATTTCCAGCGTTTCATTTTTGTGCCAGAGCTGATGGGACACATGAACTCATGCCGTTCCAAGCCAGTTCTTCCAACTTCCCCTTTTTTCAAACGATCGGCTCACGAGCTCTTCTGTATCCCCTGTCCCCCAGTTAGAACCACCCCCATTCCCCATCCAAAAAAGTGATCTTGAAAGGTTGGGGGTGGGGCGGACCGACGACGAACCTACGATTTGGTTGAAAGTATTCAGAATGGCAATGCGGACTGAGATGTCCTTCTGTAGATCGTCCGTCTCCCACCCCTTCCTTTCTCTCTGTACAGTTCTCATTTTCCTTTTTCCCGGTGTGGTGTGTCAGGACTACTCTCTAGCTATCGAGCTAATGAGGTTCTTGCCAACGACTGCATTACTGCACAACGCACTACTGCACTGCCGCATTGTTCCTGCCAGGACAGGTACCAAACACGCCTGACGAGAAGCCTGACCCACCGCGTTGCATTTTCTTGTCTTCTCTTGATTCCGAAGTTGCGGTTCGACCAGCGAGATCCCAAACGAAAGTTCCGTGCACCCGTTTCTTGTCTCCAGGAGAAAATGGTTTCAAGTTAGGGCATTCGGGCCCGAGCCGAATTTTTTTTTTGGTGTGCGGCCAGCCTGAAAAAAACAGGCCGACGATGCAGCAGCCCGCGGTGGATGCAGAGCATAGCATTTTCGTCACTCTGCACAGTGCCAGAACGGAACAATTGTTTCCAGCCGTGTGTCGCTCACAGTGTGCGCGAGCATTGATGTGTCCCTGCTGATGACTTAGTGCAACAACCATGCTCTTTACTGGCAACCGGGCAACGGGGTAAGCTGGCAGTCTTGCAGAGCCGGAAAGATGCGGCGATGACCTGAGAGACAGCTTCTGTGCTTGATCACTGCTGGCTTGCCGAGGATACAAAGGTTTCCGTTTTTTTGGTTGCAGGCTTAATCGAACCAACAATAGATTCCACCCACCTCCGCTTCCACACAAAACCCGCCACAATGTTCGCCATCCGTGCCGCTGCGAGAGCCACGATCGCTGTTGCGCCTGTGGCTGCTGTTCAGCTCCGAGCAGCCAGCAAGGCAGCAGTGAAGAAGGTGTCACCGAAGAAGAAGGTTTCGGCCAAGAAGGTGGCACCGAAGAAGACTGTTGCCAAGGTTCAGAAGAAGACAGCTGTGAAGAAGGTTGCGAAGAAGGCAGTCAAGAAGGCGGTTGTAGCGAAGAAGGCATCAGCGAAGATGGCCAAGGCTGCGAAGAAGGCGGCAGCCAAGAAGGCCAAGGCTGCGAAGGTTGCAAAGAAGGCTGCGGCAAAGAAGGCCAAGATTGCGAAGAAGCAGGCAGCAGTGGCGAAGAAGGCAGAAGCAAAGAAGGCCAAGGCCGCGAAGAAGAAGGCCGCAGTGCTGAAGAAGAAGGCAGCAGCTGCGAAGAAGGCAGCAGCTAAGAAGGCGAAGCTTGCGAAGTTGAAGGCGAAGAAGGCGGCTTCTCCTGCTAAGAAGAGGGCACTTGCCGCGAAGAAGGCGAAGGCTGCGGCACAGAAGAAGGCAGCACTTGCCAGAAAGAGAGCTGCGGCGAAGAAGAACAAACTGGCCGCGCAGAAGAAGGCAGCGACTTCGAGAAAGAAGGCAGCGTTGGCGAAGAGGAAGGCAGCCGTGCAGGCGAAGAAGGCGAAGTTGGCAGCCAAGAGAAAGGCTGTCGCGGACAAGAAGAAGGCCATCAAGGCTGCAGGTGCTTCCAACCCGTACAGCCTGTTCGTTGCCAAGACCACGACAGGCAGCAAGGGCAAACTCAACTTCAAAGATGTCGCTGCGAAGTGGAAGGTGTGTATCCTGCTTGTCCTCGAGAGTGTTTGCTTTCGAAAGAAGGGTTCGTAGCTTCCCACAATCTTCGAAGGTGCTATCATGAGTTTGACATCAAGTAATTGAAGCAGGTGGTTTGTTTTTCTCGTGTTGTTTTCACTTACTTTGTTTGTTTCCGCTTTGTTGTGCGTGGGACCTGCTGTTGAACCTACTGAAGATGACTGCCTCTTGCCTCTCTCCAGTACAGAAAACCGCAAGGTAACTGAGGTGACTCTGCCACCGTCTTCGGAAATGTAGTGGACTGAACCAAGTATTTCTGGTATCCTCATTTAATTGCCCCCCATATTATTCCGAGGTTCACCGACCAGGTTTCCGTAGAGACCTGCTTAGGAAAAGCGGATGTCAAGCAACTCACTACACAGAACCTGTCGTCTGCGGAGAAAGCAAAGTACGCTGCCGAAGCAAAGAAGAACAGCGCCGCAAGGCAGAAGGTGAAGGCAAGCTTCAAGAAGGTACGTTTGCTTTTACCCTGTGGTGGGCTGGGCTGTGGTAGGCCGATTACGGCTGGTTAGGTGCTTTTCTGATACAAACTTAACAATCCACCTGTCAGGTTTCCGTTCTCACCCCCAAACCTCGGGCTCATTGAGCTTCACTTTGCTTGGCAATTCTCACTCACCCACATATGCAGGCACCGACGAAGTACGCACTGTACGTGAAGCAGAACTTTGCTGCTGCATACGCTGCTGCCGTCAAGAAAACGAATGACAGAAAGCAGGCCTTCAAGATGGCCACCAAAGAAGTCGCGATGAAGTACAAGAGCAGCCAGTGAATGGATGCACCTCCTTTACCCACCGCACACTGTACCTGTTTTCAAACGATGGGCTCCTGAGCCACAAACCAGTGCTGCCTCATTTTCCGCCAGCTGCGACACATGAGCACAACCGTTCCAAACTAGTTTTTCCAACGCCTTTTTCAAACGATCGGCTCACGAGCGTTTCTGTATCCCCTGTCTCCCATTTAGAACCACCCCCATTCTCCATCAAAAAGATGACCTTGAAAGGTTGGGGGTGGGACGGACCGCCGACGAACCTGAAATTTGTCTGAGAGTACTCAGAATGGCAATGCGAATGAGGTGTCCGTCACCCACCCCTTCCTTTCTCTCTGTACAGTTCCCATTTTCCTTTCTCCCGGTGTGTCTCAAGAGAATTTAACTGGAGTTTTATGTCAGCTAAATCCGACCAAAGCCTTCGTGGGCTTCGCAATTCGACAGAAACAGGAGTAATTCTCGTTCCCACCGATGACGGCCACATGCCTCGCCTGAGGGGGCGTTCTGGCTGGAGGGCAAGACCGCCCAGTGGACTTGATGGGTCGCGAAGTCTCCGAATCCGTTTTCTCGGAGACAGGAAACGGGTGCATGGAACTTTCTTTTGGGATTTCGCTGGTCGAGCTGTGACTTCGTAATCAAGAGAAGACAAGAAAATGCAACGCGGTGGGCAGGCTTCTCGTCAGGCATGAGTTTAGTAAATTTCCTGGCAGGAACAATGCCGCAATGCAGTAATGCGTTGTTGGCGTGAACTTCGCTCACTCGATAGCTAGAGTAGCCCTGACACACCACATGTCAATTTAACCTATGTTTTATGACCGACTCCCATTCTCCCAAACAGGGGTTCCTGCCAACTGGTTTCACTTCCTTTAACTGGTTGGCAGAGCATTGGGACGCGAGCCGTCAGGCGAGGCGGCCGCGTACGCGGCGTTCTGCGCGCTGCTACGTTTCGCAAACTGCTTGGTGATCAAGGCACGTGCAGTTTGGCTGGCGGCTGGTTCGCCGCAGGTAGCATATCGAGCGCAGTGTTACCTCTGACGTTTTCGGGAACCTTTGGGTTCGTTCCCAATGGCCCTGTTCCCAATGGTTCCCGTCGCACGCGCCGGTTGCGGTGGCAGTCGAGAAAGGGGAGGAGGGACGACGGGTCGTGATGGGTCTCCCTGATGCTGAGGAGAGGCACTCAGCGTGTGATGATGCTGAGAAGAGGCAAACAGAAGAGAAAAGAAAAAGTGCTAGCGGTGCCCTGCAGCCGAATCGGCTCGCGGCTGCTCGCTTCTCATGCCTCTGATCGCCCTCTTGACCAGGGCGTCCTGCGGGAAGACCCTGCGGGGGAGGACCCCTCTTATCGGGTGGTGAGCCCACTCCACCTTCAGCCTGCTCGGCAGGTCTGAGAGGTTGTGCTCGCCGGGCACCCTCTCGAAGCGTACCGTGGCCCTTGCCCTGGCTAGGAACCCCCACAGCCAGTGCACCGGCTCGAAGAGTTCGACTGACCTGGAGCTGCCTTGCAGGATACTCCGCAGCGACACATTGTTGTCGATCCAGGACGCGAGGAGGAAGTCTCGCATGCCTTCGAACCAGTGAAGCATGGAGACCGTGACCGCCGCGAACTCCAGCAGGTGGATGTCCGTCTTCCCGAACTCCATCGGGACAGGACAACTGAAGAACTCGATGTCGACCAACGCCCGCACACCCGGAACCCGCAAACCCGCACTCGGTGGCCCTAGCGGACCCTCTCGTGAATCCCGAACCTTTGAAAGAAGGCGGCCGTCTTGTCCAGGAAAGGGGGCCTCTCATCTATGGGAGGCCCGACTCGAGCAAGAAGAAGTTGAAACCATTCAAATTGAAACGACAAAAAAGGTAATAAAAACAACCGGAAGAACATGACACCAAAATAAAAGATGGCGGGGTGACGAGGTTCAATGCCGGTTGTTTTGGCGCCCACCGGAAACAATGAAGTATGCCATTTTTTTTGCGATTAAGTGAACAAGTGCAGAGAGCGGTGTGCGTGCTCAATTTGATGATGGTTTTGACCGATGCATCTGAAGAAACCCTCACAGGAATTCGAAGTACAGACGAAAAACGTTCTTTCGAAGATCGGAACTTCTTCCCCATTTCGACATCAGGGGCACTCATTGCATTGTTGAGAGCTCCTTTGGCAAGGTGGCCCTGTGAACTGCAGGAAACTCTTCAAAGGGATCAAGAGTCACACAAAGGATATTCCTCATCATCCTCCGCTTCGAAGTCCAGACGATGGCTCATTGCTTGTTTTTGACATGAGGGACAAAAATCTGACCTGCACCTCCTCGTGGTGTTCCTCGGAAACGCGCTGCAAGCGCGGCCGACGCAGGCAGTCTTTGTTGTTTATCCAACTGTCTTTGCCTGATGATTGATCAGGATTCTTTGACAGGTTTGGACAGTTCCTGTTCAGCCAAACGATACCATTCACGTGTCACGCTGTTCGTTAATTCTGGTGCCGCTTGCTGGTCATTCATTGGCTGTCATTCTTGGGACGATCTCTGGCGATTGGCAGTCGTTCTGCAGTCATTTGCCGTCCTTCAAACAAAGGTGCTTTGGACATTTGCAGTCGCTCTAGTACCGCTCTTTGGCGGTTCGCTGTCATTCAGGCGCGGCTCTTTGGGCATTTGTGGTCATTCTAGCTCCGTTCTTTGGTCGTCGGCAGTCATTCTGGTGCCGCTTGCTGGTCATTGGCTGTCAGTCTGGCACCGTTCTGCGGTCATTTGCCGTCCCTCAAGCAAGGTGATTTAGACATTTGCAGTCGTTCTCGTACCACTCTGTGGCTGTTCACTGTCATTCTGGTGCCGCTCTTTGGTCATTGGCTGTCATTCCTGGGCGGTCTCCAGCCTGTTGCAGTCGTTCTCGCGCCGCAGTTTGGCCATTTTCAGTCATGCTGGCGCTGCTCTTGGGCAATTTGCAGTCGTTCAAGCGCCGTTCTTTGGACATTTGCAGTCGTTCTATCGCCGCTCTTTGGCCGACCGCCGTCATTCAGGCTCTATGGGCATTTGTAGTCGTTCTAGCGGCATTCTTTGGTCATTGGGAGTCGTTCTGGCGCCGCTCCTTGGCCATTTGCTGGCATTCTGGCACAGTCGTTCTGGTACCGCTCTATGGCCGTTCGCTGTCATTCTCGTACCGCTCGTTGGTCATTGGCTGTCCTTCCTGGGCGATCTCCAGCCAGTTGCAGTCGTTCTCGTTGCGCAGTTTGGCCATTGCAGTCGTTCTAGCGCCGCTCTTGGTCCGTCATTCAGGTGTAACTCTTTGTTGGCATTTGTGGTCATTCTAGCGCCGTTCATTGGTCATAGGCAGTCATTCTAGTGCCGCTTGCTGGTCATTGGCTGTCATTCGGGATCTCTGGCGATCTGCAGTCGTTCTGGCGCCGCTCCTTGGACATTGGCTGTCATTCTGGCACCGTTCTGCAGTCATCTGCTGTCCTTGAAGGAAAAAAAGAAAGGTGTTATGAACATTTGCAGTCGTTCTCGTACCCAGCAGCAGCAGACAGAGGAGCAGCAGCTAGAAGATAAAACAGCTAGAGGGGCAGCAGATAGAGGAGCAGAATCAGGAGGAAGAGCTGCAGCAAGATGGGAAGAAGCAAGAGAGCAGGAGCAAGATGAGCAGCAACTAGAGGAGCAGCAGCTAGGTGATAGAACAGCTAAAAGGGCAGCAGACAGAGGAGCAGAAGCAGGAGGAAGAGCTGCAGCAAGAGGGGAAGAAGCAAGATCAGCACCAGGAAGGTGAGCAGCTTAAGAAGCAGCAGCTAGAGGATAGAACAGCTAAAGGGCCGCAGAGGAGCAGAAGCAGGAGGAAGAGCTACAGCAAGAGGGGAAGAAGGAAGATGAGCAGGAACAAGATGAGCAGCAGCTCGAGGAGCAGCAGATAGAAGAGCAGAAGCAGGAGGAAAAGCTGCAGCAAGAGGGGAAGAATCAAGATGAGCAAGAGCAAGATGAGCAGCAACTAGAGGAGCAGCAGCTAGTTGATAGAACAGCTAAAAGGGCAGCAGGCAGAGGAGCAGAAGCAGGAGGAAGCTAGGGGAAGAAGCAAGATCAGCAGCAGCAAGATGAGCAGCAGCTCGAGGAGCAGCAGCAAGAGGGAAGAAGCAAGACGAGCAGCCACTAGAGGCAAGACAGGAGCAGCTAGAGGAGCAGCAGCTAGAGGCTAGAACAGCTAGAGGGGCAGCAGATAAGAGGAGCAGAAGCAGGAGGAAGAGCTACAGCAAGAGGGGAAGAAGGAAGATGAGCAGGAGCAAGATGAGCAGCAGCTCGAGGAGCAGCAAAGAAGGAAGAAGCAAGATGAATAGCAGCTGGAGGAGCAGCAGCTAGAGGAGCAGCAGCTAGAGGTTAGAACAGCTAAAGGGGCAACAGAAAGAGGAGCAGAAGCAGGAGGAAGAGCTGCAAGACAGAAAGAAGCAAGATGCGCAGCAGCTAGAGGATAGAACAGCTAGGGGGCAGCAGATAGAGGAGCAGAAGCAGGAGGAAAAGCTACTGCAAGAGAGAAAGAAGCAAGACAACAGCATCAACAGCACCAACAAACAGTGGCAGAACGTTGTTTGCATTGCACTAGGGTCCAGGTGCTGCACAAGAAGGCAACAAAGAAATGCAAAGCACGACGAAGTGACAAATAGATGAAGCAATGAATTGATGAAACAATGATACAACAAATTCCGAATTCAAGAACAGGAGAAAGTCGCGTATTGCCGTTTTTGGCGTTCCTTGAACAAGATGGCCCCTAAAGACCAGGAAGTGAAGAAGTGTAGACTGGCCTCCGGGGCCCAAGGGTTATCGATGAGTGGTTCTGCGGGTCTCGTGTGAAAACTATCTGGGTATGTGGAGTTGTGAGTCATTGAAGAGGTTATGAGAGAGCTATGGGTACCCGTTTTCTTCCATTTCGGACCGATGCATCCAAAGAAACCCCCACAGGAATTCGATGCTCATGCGAACAGTGTTATTTCGATGGTCAGAACTTCGGAAGTACAAGCCCCCCTTTTTGAAAGCGAGAAGGTCTCATATCTCGTGTTTCCTTACTACATGAGGGGCAAGAATCTGACCTGCACCTCCTCGTGGTGTCCCTCGGAAACCCGGAACATGCTCAACGCGCTGCCGATGCAGGCAGTCTTAGATGTTGTTTCCCCAATTGGTTGGTCAACAATGACCGTGTGTTTGGTTGATTGGAAAAGCTCGTCTTGCGGAAACCGTCAAAGGAATTGCGAGTCATTCAAGAGGTTCTGACAGTGCTATGGGTACTCATGTTCTTCAATTCTTGACCGCTAAGACGAACCATGTTCTTTCGAGGGTCGGAACTGCGGAGAACAAGTGCAGGAGACTGGCCTCGGGAAGCCCAGGTGATGTCAATGAGTGGTTTTGCGGGTCTAATCAAATTATTCGAGTTTGCGGGTCATTGAAGAGGTTCTGAGAGAGCTGCGGGTACCCGTTTTTGTGTATTCATTACCGATTCATTCAAAGAAGCCCTCACAGGAATCCGAAGCTCAGATGAACGACATTGAAATGAAAAGGCTCACCTCCCTGAAGTTGTGGCCTTCAAAGAAAGTCTCAGTAGTTAGTAGTGGAAGCTTCGACTTCACACGAGGGTTTCTTTCGAAGCATTGTTCTTCCAAGTTTGGAAGCCACACAAGGATACAGCAAGAAATGATAAAGAAGTCCCACCAGTGCTGACATGGCAGGCCCCTTTTGGCCGAAAAACAGGTTGCCACTATTGTCAGCACGTGGGGTTTTCACCCCTTTGCCTTTTCCAGCAGAAACAGCAGCAAGAGCAGCAGAGCAGCAGCAAGAGCAGCAGCAAGAGCAGCAGCAAGAGCAGCAGCAAGAGCAGCAGCAAGAGCAGCAGCAAGAGCAGCAGCAAGAGCAGCAGCAAGAGCAGCAGCAAGAGCAGCAGCAAGAACAGCAGCAAGAGCAGCAGCAAGAGCAGGAGAAGAACAGCAGCAGCAGCATCAGCAGAACCAAACTAGGAACCAAAAACATTGGGAGGGGGGAAGGGGGAAGGGGAAAATGGCTATTGGTTGTCTCTTGTGTTTGTGCTTTGTCCCATCTTTGAAGGGTTGAAAGGAAGCTGCACTTTGCAACACGGGAGTACCTGTCGAGCCAGTCAGCAAGATCAACCTGTGCCACTATGCCAGCATTTTGGATCAGAAGCGAGCCCCTCCATAGGCTTTGTTGGGCGTCCTTGACGTCATGCTTTGGGCAACTCCTGCAGGCAGTTCCTCACAACCGGCCGAAAAAACTTTGTCTCACAACATTGTATGTGGCCAACTGTAGTGGAAACAAAACAGGGGGAAGCAAACCTTTCGAGGTCTGTGTGTTCAAAGTTCTGATGGTCCTTAATCGGTGGAAGTTTTGGGCAGATTAGAGACAGACAAAGCACATGCATAGCAACAATCTTTGGCATGGGATGTGATTCTTGAACTTTCCTCCTCAAATTTGCGGTTTTTGGAAACTTTTTGAAATAGCCAGGAAAGCGAAAGCAGAAAACAGCAGCCAAAATCAGCAGCAGAGACCAGCAGCAGCTCCAAGAGGGCCCCAGCAAGACCAAGAGAATGCCTTGACAGGATTCCTTGGTTGAAGAAAGAGAATGTAGACACACAGGACTCCAACACTATCCATTTGCTTCCCGTTCTGCGCCGTTCCTTCTGGAGTCCTGTGTTTGCCCCGCCTGAAATTGCAAAAGTGGGATGCCAAGCCCGAAAAAGCAGAAGCCAAAGGTTTAAGGAAAAGAGGGTTGGGGTGAGAGCAGAACCGGAAATGGCAGGTCCAGGGGACCAACGCGCTGCAAACCCGACCAAACCTGGTCTGATCATCTTGGGGTCTGACCCGCTAGAATTGGATGCTGCCAAAATTTTGCAGTTTTCCTGAAGGAAATTGCCTAGGAAAATGGATTTTTGGATTTTTTTTTTCAGGAATTTTTTGGAATTTTTTTTTCTACGAAGGTGAAATTTTTGCTTGGAGTTTTTCATTGTGACAGACGGACAGATTCTTAACCCGCATATTTGTATAGTAACCTGGTCTGATCATCTTGGGGTCTGACCCGCTAGAATTGGATGCTGCCAAAATTTTGCAGTTTTCCTGAAGGAAATTGCCTAGGAAAATGGATTTTTGGATTTTTTTTTTCAGGAATTTTTTGGAATTTTTTTTTCTACGAAGGTGAAATTTTTGCTTGGCTCCCCAGGAATTTCGCCGGCCACATGGCAGGCATCCAGCGGTCCAGACGGACCTCAACCAGGCGAGCTTGCACTGTGTGCGTGGCACGGGTCTACACGTCAACGACCATGCGCTCGACAGGCGCCTGACGGATCTCGGCAAAGCAAGCACAGACCGCAGCAGCAGTGAGTCTACGCGTCAGTGCTCAGGCCAGACGGATTTCAGCCAGGCGAGCTTCGCCGTGCACGCGGCACGGCGGATCTCAGCCAAAAGCGCACCTACACGTCGGCTGTCAGGCCAGACTGATCGCAGCCAGGAGAGCTTCACACGGCACGGCGGATCTCGGCCGAAGCGACATCCACAGAGGATTAGAGTCCCGTATTTCCTCGGCGAGGCGGCGGTCCCGATACCGTCTCATGAGACCTTATCGATACCTTTTTTGCCCATTTCTGGGTTGCGCCCTTATCTCGACCTTTTTGGTCCGTTTTTGGGTTGCGCCCTTATCTCGACCTTTTTGAGATGCGCCCTTATCTCTACCTTTTTGAGCTGCGCCCTTATCTCTACCTTTTTTGCCCATTTTTGGCTTGTTCCCTTATCTCGACCTTTTTTGGGGGTTGCGCCCTTATCTCGACCTTTTTTGGGGGTTGCGCCCTTATCTCTACCTTTTTTGGGGGTTGCGCCCTTATCTCTACCTTTTTTGGGATTGTGACCAAATTTTCCCGAAAATATTTTTGGGCCAAAAAAAAAATCCGAAAAAATTCCGAAAAATTTTTGGGCCAAAAAAAAAATCCGAAAAAATTCCGAAAAATTTTTGGGCCAAAAAAAAAATTCGAAAAAATTTCCGAAAAATTTTTGGGCCAAAAAAAATATACGTTCTCTCACTGGTCAAAGTGGGAGAAATTGGGGAAAACCCACTGTAGTGAGTTTTTGTTTTTCGGGTTGACAGGGAAGGTTGAGGGGGCCTTGTAGAGGTCCCGAGGGGGTGGAAAAGGCCTCGAGGCAGGGAAAACGGTCGCCACGAGGGGCCCCGAAGGGGTCCCGAGTGGCGACCGTTTTCCCTGCCGAGAGGCCTTTTCCACCCCCGAGGGACCTCGGAAAGGCCCCCGAAACCCGAAAAACAAGAAACGAACACACAGTGGGTAAAATTGGTTTTTTGCCCACTGCCAGTGAAAAAAACTTCGCAGAGTGAGAGAAAATCCGAAAAAATTCCGAAAAATTTTTGGGCCAAAAAAAAAATCCGAAAAAATTCCGAAAAATTTTTGGGCCAAAAAAAAAAAATCCGAAAAAATTCCGAAAAATTTTTGGGCCAAAAAAAAAATCCGAAAAAAATTTCCCGAAAAAATCCAAAAAAAATATAGGGGTCACATGGGGGTCATATAGGTTTCATATAGGGTCATATAGGGGTCACATGGGGGTCATATAGGGGTCATATAGGGGTCATATAGGGGTCATATAGGGGTCCTATGGAGGCAGACGACTGTTTAGTGTTGCAAACGAATCACGAACACACTGAAATGGGTCTTCCACACACTGAAATCAAGTGCTCCTAAGCAGACGAACTGTGAGTGTTGCAAACGAAACGTAAATGAACTGAAATAGGGACCTCATACGCTGAAACCGACTGCGAACAATCTGATCGATCTCTCTTAATAAAAGATTAAAGCGCCGAAGGCGCAACCACCCAATCAAACTTTGCACACACAATTGCGACTGTTCCAAGGCAGACGGCTGTTTAGTGTTGCAAACGAAACATGAACACGCTGAAATGGGTCTTCCACACACTGAAATCAAGTGCTCCTAAGCAGACGAACTGTGAGTGTTGCAAACGAAACGTAAATGAACTGAAATAGGGACCTCATACGCTGAAATCGACTGCGAACAATCTGATCGATCTCTCTTAATAAAAGATTAAAGCGCCGAAGGCGCAACCACCCAATCAAACTTTGCACACGCAATTGCGACTGTTCCAAGGCAGACGGCTGTTTAGTGTTGCAAACGAATCACGAACACACTGAAATGGGTCTTCCACACACTGAAATCAAGTGCTCCTAAGCAGACGAACTGTGAGTGTTGCAAACGAAACGTAAATGAACTGAAATAGGGACCTCATACGCTGAAATCGACTGCGAACAATCTGATCGATCTCTCTTAATAAAAGATTAAAGCGCCGAAGGCGCAACCACCCAATCAAACTTTGCACACGCAATTGCGACTGTTCCAAGGCAGACGGCTGTTTAGTGTTGCAAACGAAACATGAACACGCTGAAATGGGTCTTCCACACACTGAAATCAAGTGCTCCTAAGCAGACGAACTGTGAGTGTTGCAAACGAAAGTAAATGAACTGACATAGGGACCTCATACGCTGAAATCGACTGCGAACAATCTGATCGATCTCTCTTAATAAAAGATTAAAGCGCCGAAGGCGCAACCACCCATTCAAACCTTGCACACGCGAGATCTTATGAATCAACGAAAAGCGAGCGAAAAAGAGCGTGTAAAACCCGGGAAAAGTCAGAAAGACAGTCGGCGAAAAACTTGGAAAAAAGACGGGAAAATACGACCATCAAGTGCTCCAAGGCCAGACGACTGTATAGTGTTGCAAACGAATCGCAAGCACACTGAAGTTGGGACTCCCACACTGAAATCAAGTGCTCCTAGGCAGACGAACTGTTAGTGTTGCGAACGAATCGCAAACACGCTGAGATCGGGACCCCACACACTGAAATCGACTGAGATCAACCTGAGCGATCTCTCTTAATAAAAGATTCAAGCGCCGAAGGCGCAACCACCCAATCCGACTTTGTACACACGAAACAGAGATAAAAGTGAGCGAAGAAGAGCGTAAACCCGGAGGAAGTCGAAAGAAACAGTCGGCGGAAAACTTGGAAAAAAGTGGGGAAAACACGACCTTCAAGTGCTCCAAGACCAGACGACTGCATAGTGTTGCAAACGAAACACGCTGAAGTTGGGGCTCCCACACACTGAAATCAAGCCTAACCAGCCTAGCCCAGAGGTCCACACCTTTTGACTTGATTTGATGTGTTCTCTCTCTCGCTCTCTCTCTCTCTCTCTCCAATTCTTGACGATCAGGTTATACACAATGCAAGCCGCTGTACTCCTCCTCTTCCTTCTCCTGGTTCTCTGTATCCACGGAGCCCCAGCAGAGGAGCAACCCCGAGACGAGCGATCGGACCGGGGTAGTCACATCCCCCCGCTTCGTCTAAGCCTCAATGAGGGGGTTGAAGTTGAAGCTGCTGACGACGAAGACGATGAGGACGACGAGCCTATGGACATCGTGGTAGGTCATGCTCAACGACCGAAGGTTCGCCGCACGGTTCACGGTATGACTCCCGTTCTTTTTACTTGGCGCACACAGTTTTTGCTAATGCACAGATCTTAAGAAATCTTTACTAAGAAAGATTGCCAACTTCAGTGTTTCATTGCGACGTTAACCACTCGTTCTTGGAGGAAACCGCCCTGAAGCAAGTGACTTCAATGTGGGTAAAACTATCAGAGCGTCAGGGCAACCCCCATCTTGTTCGTATCTCGACCACAGGCCAACAGGACGGCGGCCTTGCAGCCCAACGTAGGCTGCTGTACACCGGCTCGAAGCAGCAGAGGCGCCGGTGCAAGCCGGAAGTAGAGTTCGGACCGATTCTGGCCGACCCAGGAGCACTCGTCATCTTCTTGATGACGTACGACATCCTGCCTCGCCAAGTCACGTGCACGTGTGGCAGGACGTTGAAGACGTGGATACTGGGTGGAAGGGATGGGGCATGCCAGAAGGGGTGGCCGTACTGGCATTGTGTTTGCCGGGACAAGGGAGTCTCTGGTGGCACATGGGTTGCAGAGACTCTGCGGGTCCTGACACCAAGCCCGACTCCCGCAAAGAAATCCACAGCCCGAGAGACTACCGAGAAAGAACAAAAAGAGTGCGAAAAAAAAGCAAACGCGGCAAGAATGAAAATTACGTGCGCGCAGTTTTCCACCAAGCTGTGGGCGTTTTTTACCGGGGCCAAGGATACAACGGCCAACACCCTTTTTTTTAACAGTAAAACGAACCACGCGAGCCTCAGCCGCTGCTTTACAAAAATTGCAAAGGACGATGTTCGCAAGACCGAGGCGCAATTCCTCCCGCTTGGTGGTCCCGGCCGCATACTCGAATTAGACGAGTTTTCGATCGGGCACCAAAGCAGAGGCACAGGCAAGGATCGTGAGTTTTGTTACTTGCGATACATCGGGATTGTAGAACGGGGGGCCTCGTTCTTCGTGGTGCGTGAACTGCCAGCAAAGTGGCAGAGTCTCGTCAAGCCTGGACAAACCGTCGAGTTGCCGTCGGGGATGGGAAACTTTACAAACCCACCCTCGTTGAAAAAACTCGTGATCCCTCCTCCTCCTCCGATCTCAAATGCAGAGTTGAGAACCATTCTCGATGAAGGGATCGTTGAGCTAGGTACATCAGAAGCCCCCCTGATGTTAACAACCGACGGTGCCCAGGCATACCGGAGCCTTTTGGATCCTCTATCGCCAAACTTCTACTGGAATGATGTAGAGGAATCCAAAACAAAGGTTCGTTATGCCTGGGTCAACCACGGAAAGGAGGAGTGGACGAGCAAGTGGACGGTCTGGTTGCTAACCGACGAATTTTCGAGGGAGGTTCACAACCACGAGACCGACCTCTTACAGGCAATCCACAAAGGAGATCTGCAAGGAAAGCATACAGAATCAATCAAACGAAACTATGTGGAAAAGAATTTTTTGGCAGGGACCCAGAAGGGGGACGGCACCTGGGGCAATTTAAAGAAAGTCATCAAGGAACGTTGCGCCACAACTGCGACTAAGTACCGCGCGCTTTGGCTCGCGGAGTGGAAGATGATCAAAGGCGACAAACGCGACATCTTTCACGAAGGCTTGGTTGCTGTGGGCGAAGCTTTCGAGCGGGCCGCACACGAAAGAGATGTAGCCAAGCTTAAGCTAAGGGTGCACGTTGTCGGCTAAGACTCAGCGTATGACGCAGAAAAAGCGTTCATATGCGGATCTGGAAGAAGAGAACCGCCGCCTGCGTGCCGAGATAGCTGTGCCTGGCACACCTCAGTCTTCTGTCCTCACTTCTTTCCCACTAGGAGGCCCAGATTCCCGTGCGGTCAGTGCTGAGTCTGTTAGTTCATCTTTTCGGGTCTTGGCAGAAATACCACTCCAAGCAGAGACACAACCAACTGTAGTCGGCGACAATGTGCTGGAACTTGACGAGACAGCAAAACGAGCAAAGGCTGAGATAGAGAGCCTGGATAAATTCATCAGAGAGGTTGGGCTGACCGGAGGTGAGAGGCCGGCCACAGTTTCCGCTCCGTCAGTTCCACAGCACGAGGGGTCCAAAACACCCAAGCGGAAGTCTGGGAGCTGGTCAGTGTCACTGGAATCCTGCCCACCCCTGACACCTAGGACAGAAGCCCGCTGGGACGACATGTTCGCCGCGCGTCACCACTTAGAAACGGCGGACAGCTCCGTCCTTTTGCCCGACCCTGCCAACGACAGTACAGCGGCCAGTAGTCCGCACCAAGAAGCAGAGGGCCCTGCCCCCCAAGTGGACCCTGAGCTGCGACAGTGAGTGCTCCGCCCCTCCGCTCTGACGATCACCGGAAAGCACGAGCCCTCGAAGAAAAGTAAGAACGTCGAACTTAGAAAAACAAGTTGTCACTGTAACAAGTCTTGAAGAAAGAAGATAAACGTAGAGTTGTCAACAATGAAAGCAAAAAGGCAGCCTTCGTCATCGGCCTTCGTCATTCTCTCAGCTATGTCGTGTCCACTGGCTCAGAGGACGAAAAACAAGCCGCCAACCCAAGAAGAACGAAAGTCGTAGTTCGTGTCTGTAACTGTTGACCCACCCAGGACCCAAGAAGAACGAAAGACGTAGTTTATGTCTGTAAAAGAAGTCACTGTCAACCCACCTGCCTGACCCAGAGGACGAAAACCAAGCCCCCAACCCAGGACCCAATGTCTGTAAAACAAGTCTCCATGTTTACCCGAGCCTCACGGGAAGCAATCCAGAGAGGTAGGATTCTGTTCCAACACTAAACTAAGATTCCTCCCACCCTTCCTCGTCTTGACATCACATCTTTTCTCCCCAGTTGACTCCTTCTTCGCTACTCGCCATGCTACACTACATTCATTATTTCTGCCACACGCTCGATAGCACAAACAAAGAAATACATAGTTACTCACTTTTCCACACTTTTGTTCTTGTTGCGAAGCCAGCTACGATGAAGCAGGACAAGCCGGTTTGTAGGCTACAAGTGCTCCATTCGCTTGGAGGATGGTAAACCAACCCCAACTCCACCACACAGGAATGTGAACAGAGAAATAAACGCTAGACAACACCTCCACATCGCAAACAGCGCCGGCGATGGAGTCTTGTGGCAGCTACAGGTACTATTTTGACTTCTTCTGGGTTTCCACGCTCTTTTTCGCTCGCTTTTTCGCTGATTCATAAGATCTCTGTTTCGTGTGTACAAAGTCGGATTGGGTGGTTGCGCCTTCGGCGCTTGAATCTTTTATTAAGAGAGATCGCTCAGGTTGTTCACAGTCGATTTCAGTGTGTGGGGTCCCAATTTCAGTGTGTTTGCGATTCGTTCGCAACACTAACAGTTCGTCTGCCTAGGAGCACTTGATTTCAGTGTGTGGGAGTCCCAACTTCAGCGTGTTTGTGATTCGTTTGCAACATTAAACTGTCGTCTGGCCTTGAAGCACTTGAAGGTCGTTTGAGTGTCGGGGCAGCACAACCCTGATTCGTGGGCTACAAGCGGTGTTCGCATCCACTCGCTTGGAGGATGAAACCCAACCCATCACCACACAGGAATGTTGGAAGCAGAGAAGCCGCACCAGAAGCGGTATGGGAGTCATTGCCGATCTGTGGAAGGTTCAGGTACTTTTTGAAGTGCACTTTTCGCTGATACAATATGCAAGAACCATACAGGACATTGAAACAGCCTCGGAAACGAGCCGGCCTTAGTTCTTGTTGGCTGATCAGTGGTATGCCGTAGCATCTTTTCGTGCACTTTCCCGCTGATTCCCTGTTGTCGTGTACAAAGTCGGATTGGGTGGTTGCGCCTTCGGCGCTTCAATCTTTTATTAAGAGAGATCGCTCAGGTTGTTCCCAGTCGCTTTCAGTGTGTGGGGTCCCAATCTCAGCGTGTTTGCGATTCGTTCGCAACACTAACAGTTCGTCTGCCTAGGAGCACTTGATTTCAGTGTGTGGGAGTCCCAACTTCAGCGTGTTTGCGATTCGTTTGCAACACTATACAGTCGTCTGGCCTTCGAGCACCTGCATCTCGTGCTTTCCCCCGACGGGGTTTCCGACTTGTTCCGGTTTTACAAGCTACTTTTTGCTCGCTTTTCGTTGATTCATAAGATCTCTGTTTCATGTGTACAAAGTTGGATTGGGTGGTTGCGCCTTCGGCGCGTAAATATTTTATTAAGAGAGATCGCTCAGGTTGTTCTCAGTCGATTTCAGTGTGTGGGGTCCCAATCTCAGCGTGTTTGCGATTCGTTTGCAACACTAACAGTTCGTCTGCCTAGGAGCACTTGATTTCAGTGTGTGGGAGTCCCAACTTCAGCGTGTTTGCGATTCGTTTGCAACACTAAACAGTCGTCTGGCCTTGAAGCCCTTGAAGGTCGTTTAAGTGTCGGGGCAGCACAACCCTGATTCGTGGGCTACAAGCGGTCCCCTACATCACCACACAGGAAAGTTGGAAGCAGAGAAGCCACCCCCAGAAGCGGTATGGGAGTCATTGCCGATCTGTGGAAGGTACAGGTACTTTTTGAAGTGCACTTTTCGCTGATACAATATGCAAAAACCATACAGGACATTGAAACGGCCTCGGAAACGTGCCGGCCTTAGTTCTTGTTGGCTAAACAGTGGTATGCTGTAGCATCTTTTCGTGCACTATCCCGCTGATTCGTTCGCAACACGAGCAGTTTAGGAGCACTTGATTGCAGTGTATACTTGAGCTCAGCGTGTTTGTGATCTGTTTGCAACACTTTAAAGTCGTCTGCCTCGGATCACTTCATTTCAGACTACGACTAGAGTATTGCTGCAAGTGCTCAAGTGCAAACTGCTACTATTACGGCCGTGAAGCGCACACCGGACACAAAGCAAGACGACCGCATGACACGACACGTGCAAAGAGTTCTAAGGTCGATATCGGCTTTGTGCAGTATCATCACAAGCACCTGGTCTTTTTTTAGAGTTGTCGTTTTCAGAGTTCTTTTTTTCCGACGTTTTTTCTCGACATTTTTTCACCTTTCCCCCCCCAATTATTTTTCCGGAACTTTCTCCGAAAAAGGTACCGATAAGGTCGCAACCTCAAAAATAGGTACCGATAAGGTCGCAACCTCCAAAAGAGGTACCGATACCGTCGCACTCTCAAAAGGTACCGATAAGGTCGCACGTACCTCCAAAAGAGGTACCGATAAGGTCGCAACCCCAAAAAGGTACCGATAAGGTCGCACCTCAAAAAGGTACCGATAAGGTCGCAACCCCCAAAAGGTACCGATAAGGTCGCAACCCAGAAATGGGCAAAAGAGGTACCGATAAGGTCTCATGCAACGTTATCGGGACCGCCGCCCTCGGCGAGCCATGTAACATGCAGGGTCAAAACCTTGTGTCTTTTTAAAACGCTCCCGCAGGGCCGATGGAGCCCTAAATTTTTTTTTGGAAAAAAAAATTTTTGCTCAACTTCCTCAAAAAATACTGCAGAGTTTGTTCCAAACTTTTAAAATTCAAAAAACCCATTTTTTTTTCCGGATTTTTTTTTTTGGCCATTTCCAAAAAGACACAAGGTTTTTTCTCTCACTCCCAGCAGTTTTTCTCACTACCAGTGAGTTTTTCCCTTTTTATCTCACTCCTTTGTAGCACTGGTAAACCAGTGAGTTGTTAAAAGTTTCTCTCACTGCTACCAGTGAGAGAAACTTTTTTCTCTCACTGCTACCAGTGAGAGAAACTTTTAACAACTCACTGGTCCCAGTTTTTTTCTCAATGGTACTGTACCTAAGTAAAAAAAAGACTTGCCTCAGAAAAAAAAACTTGCCCTAGTAAAAAAAGACTTGCCAGTGGATTAGGCGTCATGGGGAAACCACTCTAAAAAAAACGCGCCATTACCAGTACCTCTATGGTGGTGTGGAAACCTGGGAATCGTCTTCCCTGCGCTTTCAGCCACGTAGAAATAAGAAGAAGGCAAATGAGAAACAAGCTCAGGATCTTAGACAAACGTTGTGGAAGAAACAAGAAGTAGTTCGGAAAAACTGCTGCTTGTGTGAGAAAAATAGTCACTCACTGGTAAAAATGCTCGAAACTCAGAAAAAAACCTCACTGTTCGTTCGTTTTTTTTTTATCGGGTTTCGGGGGCCTTGTGTGAGCCCCTCGGGGCTGGGAAATGCCTCTCGACAGAAAAAAACGCCCCTCGGGACGTCTCGCCTCCGCTTCGCTCCGGCTCGACGTCCCTCGGGGCGTTTTTTTCTGTCTCGAGGCATTTCCCAGCCCCTCGGGGCTCACACAAGGCCCCCTCAACCCGATAAAAAAAAACTCACTACCAGTGAGTTTTTTCGTTTTTCTCTCATTTTGACCAGTGAGAGAACGTATAAACCCTGCATGGTAACTCCTTGCTAGCACGAGTTGCTCAGTTTGGGAATGCTGAGCTAATCTGCACGTCAGTTACCAGGCCAGATGGACTCATCCAGGCGAGCTTCACGCCATGCACGCGGCATGGCGGATCTTTAACCGCAGCGAGCCTACACGTCAACGACCATGCGCGCGACAGGCGCCCGACGGACCCCCGGTACGGCGAGCATGCACGCTGCGCGCGTGGCACGGCAGACCGCAGCAGAAGCGAGCCTACACGTCAGCCGTCAGGCCAACTCATCTCAGCCAGGAGAGCTTCATGCCGTGCACGCGACACGGCGGATCTCAGACCAGATGGATCTCAACCAGGCAAACTTCACGCCGTGCACGAGGCACAGCGAGCCTACACGTCAACGACCATGCGCTCGACAGGCACATGACGACGGATCCCAGCCAAGCGAGCATGCACGCTGTTGACCGCAGCAGAAGCGAGCCTACACGTCAGTGCTCAGGCCAGGCAGATTTCAGCAAGGCGAGCTTCGCCGTGCACGCGGCACGGCGGATCTCAGCAGAAACGTGTCTAGACGTCAGGGATCAGGCGAGACGGATCTGAACCAGGCGCTTCACGCCGTGCACGGGCATCGCGGATCTCAGCCAAAGCGAGCCTGCACGTCAGTGACCAGGCCAGATGGATCTCAACCAGGCGAGTTTCACGCCGTGCACAGGGCACGGCGGATCTTAGCCGCGAGCCTACACGTCAGTGACCAGGCCAGATGGATCTCAACCAGGCGAGTTTCACGCCGTGCACGGGGCTCGGCGGATCTTAGCCGCAGCGACCCTACACGTCAACGACCATGCGCTCGACAGGCGCCTGACGGATCCCAGCAAAGCGAGCATGCACGCTGTGCGCGTGGCACGGCAGACTGCGGCAGAAGCGAGCATACACGCCAGTGCTCAGGCCAGACAGATTTCAGCAAGGCGAGCTTCGCCGCGCACGCGGCACGGCGGCTCTCAGCAGAAGCGTGTCTAGACGTCGGTGATCAGGCTAGACGGATCTCAGCCAGGCGCTTCACGCCGTCTACGGGCATCGCGGATCTCAACCACAGGGAGCCTACACGTCGGTGATCAGGGTAGACGGATCTCAACCAGGCGAGCTTCACGCCGTGCACGCTGCACGGCGGATCTCAACCAAGCGAGCCTACACGTCGGTGATCAGGGTAGCATGCAGGGTCAAAACCTTGTGTCTTTTTGAAAATGGCAAAAAAAAAATTCTGGAAAAAAAATGGGTTTTTTGAATTTTAAAAGTTTGGAACAAACTCTGCAGAATTTTTTGAGGAAGTTGAGCAATTTTTTTTTTTCCAACTTTTTTTTTTGGAGTCCATCGGCCTCGCAGGAGCGTTTTAAAAAGACACAAGGTTTTGACCATGCATGGTAGACGGATCTCAACCAGGCGAGCTTCACGCCGTGCACGCGGCACGGCGGATCTCAACCACAGGGAGCCTGCACGTCAGTGACCAGGAACGGATCTCAACCAGGCGAGCTTCACGCCGTGCACGCTGCACGGCGGATCTCAACCAAGCGAGCCTACACGTCGGTGATCAGGGTAGCATGCAGGGTCAGAACCTTGTGTCTTTTTAAAACGCTCCCACGGGGCCGATGGACCCCCAAAAAAAAAGTTGGAAAAAAAAAAAATTGCTCAACGTCTTCCAAAATTATCTAAGTTTACCAAGGGAATTCTGCAAGCAGAGTTGGATCCCTAACTCACCATGAGCCCAGGTTTGGGTGGTGGTGGTGGTGGGTTGGACATCTTCTTTTTGCCCGCCCACCCTTCCCCCTGGCGGCTTGCTGCAAAACATGCAAGCACCGCGATGCCCCCCTCGTTAGTTTAGTTCTCACAATCCTTCGTTTCCTCTCGTGTTGGGTTTGCGGCATTGGCTCCGGTTTATTCCTCGTGTTATTCCGCTCACGTTTCCTGCACAACGGCGCGTAGACGAATTCCTGCAGAGTTTGTTCCAAAATTTCAAAATTCAAAAAAACCCAATTTTTTGCCGGAATTTTTTTTTTTGCCATCTCCAAAAAGACACAAGGTTTTGACCCTGCATGGTAGACGGATCTCAACCAGGCGAGCTTCACGCCGTGCACGCGGCACGGCGGATCTCAACCACAGGGAGCCTGCACGTCAGTGACCAGGAACGGATCTCAACCAGGCGAGGAGCTTCACGCCGTGCACGCTGCACGGCGGATCTCAACCAAAGCGAGCCTACACGTCGGTGATCAGGGTAGACGGATCTCAACCAGGCGAGCTTCACACCGTGCACGCGGCACGGCGGATCTCAACCACAGGGAGCCTACACGTCAGTGACCAGGCCGGACGGATCTCAACCAGGCGAGCTTCATGCCGTGCACGCTGCACGGCGGATCTCAACCAAAGTGAGCCTACACGTCGGTGATCAGGGTAGCATGCAGGGTCAAAACCTTGTGTCTTTTTAAAACGCACCCGCGGGGCCGATGGAGCCCTAAAATTTTTTTGGGATAATTAGCTTATAGCCACCAAGAAACTTTTTATTTAGCTTATAGCCACAAAAAACTTTTTATTTAGCTTATAGCCAGGAGGGCCTGAAACTTTTTATTTAGCTTATAGCCACAAAAAACTTTTTATTTAGCTTATAGCCACAAAAAACTTTTTTATTAGCTTCGAGCCACATTTTGCAAAATTTTGGTCATTTTTCTGAGTTGGCAAAATTTTGGCCGAAATTTTGGTCGAATTTTTGGTCAAACTTTTGGTCGATTTTTTGGTCGATTTTTGGTCGATTTGTTTTGGTCAAAATTTTGGCCGAAATTTTGGTCAAAATTTTCGGTCGTTTTTTTGGTCGATTTTTTTGGGTCAAAATTTTGGCCGAATTTTGGGTCAATTTCTTTGGTCGACAATTAGACTCCAATCCCTGAGAACACACCCATGGCGGATTCGAACCATTTACCCAGCCATTGACTGTGACAACTGTGCGATTTGGATTCGAACTCAAGTTTCCAATTTCAAGTTGCAAGTTTTAAGCTTCAATGTGTGGGATACGTTTGGGGGAGTCAAGGTGATTCTGGGGTAGCGTCTAATCTCATCCCATTTCAACTTTGCTTAGGTCTCGTTTACTTGGACCCCCTTTCTGCCGATTTGCGACTGCCGACTTGCGGCGCAACACTTTGGCAACCATTGCGTTGTTAACTCTCTTGACCTCCAACAACCTTCTTCGTCAGCGAGTTCGTGGCGGTGTTCGTGACAGGGACTATCAGATTCCTGCAACCCGGCGGCATCTGGACGGCCGTAGTGGGAGCAAGGGGTGCAACACGCTAAAAGACTGGAAGTACCGGGCATAAATGTTGCGAGCATACGGGTGCTGAAAGAGAAACCGGGAAACATGATACATAGCTCGCAGAGTTCAGACCAGAGTACTTTTCGATGACACTCTCTTTAACGCAAACGGCGGCAAGCTCTTTGTGGACGATTTTTCAAGTCGGTTCTTATGTAGCCTTCGGGCGTAAACACACGTGGGTGACCTATCTAGACTGTTTCGAGTATCAGACTCCAAAAATTCAAGCAATGATAAGATGATACGACGTGGTGGTGTTTCGAGTGATGAGATGATAAGACGTGGAGAAGGTTGGACTCGCTCCGGGTGGGCCCGAAAACCCCTACCTGCAGCGAAGATGAACGTGTGCAAATAGGTGTGGCCACTCCAGTAGCTGGCACAGCACGGCAAAGGGTTTTCTGGGTTCGAATTCCGTGTGTGATTTTTCTCAGATTGGCTAACAATTGACCAACTTTTTTGACCAAAATTTTTGACCGATTTTTAGAGTGAAAGTTCGCTTGAAACTCCGGGGTTTTTCTTGAACAAATTTTTTGGCCAAAATCTTTTGACCAAAAAAATTTGACCCAAAATCTTGACCAAAATTTTTTGACCGATTTTTTTTGACCAACATTTTTGGCCAAAATTTTGACCGATTTTTTTTGACGATTTTTTTTGACCCAAAATTTTTGACCGATTTTTTTTGACCAAATTTTTTGGCCAATATTTTTTTGACCAAAAAGTTCGACCAAGTTTTCACCAGGTGGCTATAAGCTAAAAAAAAAGTTTCAGGACCTCCTGGCTATAAGCTAAATAAAAAGTTTTTTGTGGCTATAAGCTAAATAAAAAGTTTTTTGTGGCTATAAGCTAAATAAAAAGATTTGAAAGTGCTATAAGCTAATTAAAAAGTTTTACTTTAGGTGGCTATAAGCTAAATAAAAAGTTAGCAGGTGGCTATTAGATAAAAAGCCCAATTTTTTTTGGAAAAAAAAAATTTGCTCAACTTCCTCAAAAATTACTGCAGAGTTTGTTCCAAACTTTTAAAATTCAAAAAACCCAATTTTTTTCCGGAAATTTTTTTTAGCCATTTTCAAAAAGACACAAGGTTTTGACCCTGCATGGTAGACGGATCTCAACCAGGCGAGCTTCACGCCGTGCACGCTGCACGGCGGATCTCAACCAAAGCGAGCCTACACGTCAGTGACCAGGCCGGACGGATCTCAACCAGGCGAGCTTCACGCCATGCATGCGGCACGGCGGATCTCAACCGAAGCAAGCCTGGCCGTCTTCGGCCTGGCGCTCGTCAGGCGCCAGACAGATCTCCGCATGGCACTTCGAGTACTAGGCGGGATGAATCTCAGCTGGATCCAGCCGATCGACCGTCTCTCGGCGCGCGACGGCCCCCCTCAGGTGGCGCGGCTCGTACCTCAGGCATCAGCCTGGCATGCCCCCACGCATGCTCTGCTACTCGGTATTCAGTCCCGGCGAGCAGTGGCAGGGCGCTCTCCAGCCAAACAGTAGACCAGAAACAAATGACTGATCCGATTTGGTGGAGATCCGCGCTCCTGCCGGGGCTTTGCTCGGGATTAGCTGAATTAAACACCTAGTTTTGTGGACCTCTTAGTTACATTGAACCACATTTTTTTGCGGTTCAATGTAACTTAGAGGTAGCGCTACCTCTAAGTTACATTGAACCGCATTTTTTTGCGGTTCAATGTAACTTAGAGGTCAGGACCTCTAAGTTACATTGAACCGCGATTTTTGCGGTTCAATGTAACTTAGAGGTAGCGCTACGGCTAAGTTACACATGCCTCCATCGGCTCCGCGGGAGCGTTTTTTAAAAAAAGACACAAGGTTTTGACCCTGCATGTTACTATGCCGTGTTCTGAAAGCTCCCTCCATAGGTTCTCGCATGATTCGTTCGCCTTTGTAACACTATCCGTTTGTAGTACGCTTCGCAATTGTGTTCTTGCACTCTAGCCGAATGGCGGGTGGCGGAATTCCGCGCTTGGGCGCAAGACACAATTATCATGCAGGGTCAAAACCTTGTGTCTTTTTGAAAATGGAAAAAAAAAATTCTGGAAAAAAATTGGGTTTTTTGAATTTTAAAATTTTGGAACAAACTCTGCGGTAATTTTTGAGGAAGTTGAGCAATTTTTTTTTTTTCCAAAATTTTTTTTTGGGGGCCACCGGCCCTGTGGGAGCGTTTTAAAAAGACACAAGGTTTTGACCCTGCATGTTATGCTGCTTTTGCAGTGCAAGCCGAACCCGGTTCGCGACTTCGGTTGCGGTAAAGTGTTACAAAGTCTTCGGCTTTCAGATCCGGATACGCGTATGCAACAGATAGTTAGAGGTCACTTGAAGGATACCCGTGTGCAGCGTTCGAAAGAGTTTGCGTATCTGGCGTCTTTTTTGGGGGGGAACTCTTTTGACCCTCTTCGCAGGTTCGTTTCTAGTCTTGGAAGGTTCGCTTCTAGTTTTGGAAGGTTCGTTTCTAGTTTTGGAAGGTTCGCTTCTAGTTTTGGAAAGGTTCACTTCTGGTGGTCGGAGTCCGGTTTTTGGACACGATTGCCTTGGAACTTCGGTCCGATCTCGTTCTTAGTTCTGGAAGATTCGTTTCAAGTTTCGGAAGGTTCGAAACTAGTTTTGGAAGGTTCGTTTCTAGTTTTGGAAAGGTTCGTTTCTGGTGGTCGAGGTCGATTTTTGACACGATTCCCTTGGAATTTCGGCCGATCTCGTTTTAGTTTTGGAATCGGTTCGTTTCTAGTTTTGGAAGTGGTTCGTAACTTTTCGAAAAAGTAAACGAACCACTTCCAAAAGTAAACGAACTCTTCCAAAAGTAAACGAAGCGATTCCAAAACTAGTTTCGAACCTTCCAAAAGTAAACGAACCGATTCCAAAACTAGTTTCGAACTTTCCAAAAGTAAACGAACCGATTCCAAAACTAGTTTCGAACTTTCCAAAAGTAAACGAACCGATTCCAAAACTAGAAACGAAGTTTCCAAAAGTAAACGAACCGATTCCAAAACTAGTAACGAACCTTCCAAAAGTAAACGAACCCCACACCCCCCCCCCCTAGGGCAATGCTGTCAGCGTACGGCCGTACGTACGCATACGCGTACGCCGATTTTTTTTTGGCGTACGCGTACGCGTACGCACGTATACGTAGTCACCGGCAGTACTCAACCAAGTGGGTACAGGAGTAAACGTATATCCAGCAGGAAGAAACATGCTTGCGAAGCCAGCTCCAAAGGCGGTCGCAAAGCTAGCTCCAAAAACAGCAAAGAGGCCCAAGAACGAGCGGGGTCACTCGTGGAAGACCTGGGGAAGGGTATGAAGGAAGTCAAGTGCAAGTTCTACACGGAGGGGACGCTGTCACCATGTGGTGGTAACATTTAGGGAGCGAGAAGGCAGTACTTCAGAAGCTGGCTGGCAACCGCCTTGTCGGGCAAGTCTCATTGATGACGAGGAGTGAGGAATCGTAGTGAACTTTGCAGATTCATCTGGGGAATCAACGACCCGAAGATTGCCACTCCGGTGTCGCTTTTCAACGAACCGTGATCCAGGAGGGCGGTGAAGGGGTGAAAACCGAAAGTTAAGGGTTTCTTGGTTCTTGCTCGGGAAATACAGGGTAGAAACGTCAGAAGGTAGACGTGCTGAACCCCTACCGCATGGTACGGCTTTGGGAGCCGTACGCATACACGCGTACGTACACATACACATACACCGATCTTCGAAAAACTGGTGCGTACGCGTACGCAGCCACCGCAGCCCTAGGGGGTGCGATCCTAGTGTAAATCTTGTCTATTTTATTATTTTTAGGGCTGACTATTTTTTATTTTTGGCTCGCGCTCGGGCACCTCAACAAAATCTGGGCGCGCGCGCAGGGATTATCCTGTATGGTTAAAAAAATTTTTTTTCACCAAAAAAAAAAAATCCTGAAAACAGGCCGGTGAAAAAAGATTTTTTAACCATGGGGATTTCTGGTGAAAACTTTTTGGCAAGGGACCCAGGCTACAGGCTCAGATCCTGGAGTCGTAGTTGCTGTTTTGTGTGTACACAGCTTGCCAGCGATGTGGTCCAGAAATATCTATGGGGCATGAGGGGCGTTGGGATTAGCGTGTCGGGGGGCGCCTGTCGTGAGCAGCTTCGCCCTGCCTCGATTCGTTGAAAGGCGTTGAGGCCATCATGCCGTAGTGCCCACTGGGACTGACAAGTGAAGACTACAACAAAGTGGAGAAGCAGCAGCCAGATTGTGTTTTCCATCACACCCAGTAATCAGTCACTGGAGGATCGTTTGCTATCCTGAAGCTCACAGGCCTGAAAGGATTTTGAAACTAAAAGAGATGTCGCTCGCCGCATTTGGTTTTAGTGGTGCTGCCACTGTGGTCGACACTGTGCTAACGGATGACGCTACTGTGTGGGACACTGCTTGCTTCAGCAATCACGCCCAGCGTGGGAAAAAAAATTTCTGGCCATATCAAAGATTTTTTAACCGGGATTTTTCAGAATTTCGGGGATTAGAATAACCCCTGCGCGCAAAAAATAATTGGGCAGAAAATTACAAAAATACTCGACATAGCTGCTTCGACTCCGAATGGAAGGGGGGAAATATAGAGGTAAGGGGCCAATACAATACAAACACAATCTGATTTGTTCCTCGCTTACACCACCGTGTGTTGTTTTCTCACTCAGGATTTTTTGACCTGTTGTGTTTGTGTGATTTGTCGTGTAGGGGTAGACCCGCATGACCTCACGTCCGTTCAACACGTGGTTCGGTAGTTACAGCACTTGGGATCCCTTCTGTTCTTTGTCGGTCGAGCATTTCCTTTCAAGCTGGCGCTTATGTAAAAATACTCGACGTAGCTGCTTCGACTCCGAATGGAAGGGGGGAAATATAGAGGTAAGGGGCCAATACAATACAAACACAATCTGATTTGTTCTTCGCTTACACCACCGTGTGTTGTTTTCTCACTCAGGATTTTTTGACCTGTTGTGTTTGTGTGATTTGTCGTGTAGGGGTAGACCCGCATGACCTCACGTCCGTTCAACACGTGGTTCGGTAGTTACAGCACTTGGGATCCCTTCTGTTCTTTGTCGGGCAGCATCGTCGAGCATTTCCTTTCAAGCTGGCGCTTATGTAAAAATACTCGACGTAGCTGCTTCGACTCCGAATGGAAGGGGGGAAATATAGAGGTAAGGGGCCAATACAATACAAACACAATCTGATTTGTTCTTCGCTTACACCATCCAGGACCCCCAGGGACCACGCAGTGGCCTTTCAAGTAGTCAGATCCGGAGGAGGCGAGAGATCTTCCTCCTTCGGTAACCACCCTCCAGGCGTCGCGTTCTCTTTCGCCTGGGTACCCCGGGTGTACTCGTCCGCCCTCTGTTCGTGGGTCGGCACCCACGTAGCCGTGAGCTCAAGTCCGTACTCTCGGGCCAGATCAAAAATGCGCGACAGTATTATGTTCGCCGCGTAATTCTTTGAGTGGCCCTTGTTCAGGCAATGAACCGCCGGTAGGTTGTCTACCATCAGCTCTACGGACACTCCTCGGTGTGCTCTAACGGCTAGCTCGAGGCCTTTCAACACTGCGAAAAGCTCTTTCAAAAAAATGTGCTTTTCTGCGAAGTGACCAAAGAAAATGCCCTGTGACACCCGTTCGGGCTCACCCTCGAGCAGCGCCGCCCATTCTTTTGAGGAGGCGTCGGACCATAGTCGGATCGACTGCCCCCCGCGCGTGCCCACTCGCGTGACCCACCGGTTCTCCCCGATGGTCGCCGTGAGGCTTTCAACTTCGCGGGCTGTCGACGCCGGAACGTTCACCGGCACGTCCCATGCCTGCAGACCTCCCACCGACAGTCGTGAGGAGAGTCTCTGCACGAACGAAAGAGCGCACCGGGCGTACGCCAAGGGAAAACGCGTTGTGTACGCGAACCACACCAGAGCGCCGAACAGCCTGTAGAACGCCCGGGGAGAAACGGCTCCGCCCCGGAAAACGGCGAGTTCGGAAGACCGCAGCAGCTTTTCAACCCAAGCAGTGGCCATACTGTACCGAGGTGGGCTGCTGGCCAGATCGAACCGCAGCCCCAAAAGGTCGAACTGCGTGAGGGGGATCCCGTACTGGCCTTCGTCGTCGTTGAGGACGCAGTTCACCTCACGACATCGCCGGGCGAAACGTGTGAACTTCTCTTCCGCCTCGGCCAAAGAATCGCCCACGATGATGAAATTGTCAACCCACGGGAGACCGTCAGTCTCCGGCAGGATGACGCGAGAAGCTCTCTGTGCTATCGCCGGAGCCCAGCTCCAGCCCATGCACATCGCCCTTAAACGGGCTCTGACGAAACTCCCACGTGGGCCCGCAAGGTTCATGCCGAAATACCCGCGGACGCCCTCATCCAGTTCGAACTGGTAGAAGTAGCTCTTCGCATCCGCCAGGTAGACGACCGCCGAGCTTAGCACCCGATCGATCACGTCGGGCATGGAGTCGGAGGCGGTCGGGGCATGACAGCGTTCAGCTTTCGTCCATCGCATACGAACCTCTCCCCCCCGCTCTTCTTGGGAACCGTGAATGCGGGGAGCACGACTCTCGGATGCTCGTGTGCTACCTCCACGACACCGTACTTCAGCAGGTCCGGAAGGTGGTGTAACATCCGCCTCGAGGTCCCGCGCGCTATGGCCTCTGAAAAAAAGCAAGTTACGCAGCAGGTTGTTTCAGCATGTTGCATCGCTTCGCATTCTGCTAGGAACCTTCACTGGTTCTCTTTGCAGGGTTCACTGTATTAATCCTCTGCACGTTCGACGTAACAACAGTTGTTGCGTTGCCACGGTGTTGGAGGGCACATCTCTCTCTCCTTTTTTTGAGGCACAACCTTTCTCGAGGAAAGTATGAGGCGCTCTCCTTTGATAGTAGTAGAGGAGAACTGGCGCTATTATTTTGCGGCGCAGTGTTTCCTCTACACCTCCCCTTCAGTTTCATGCTAGCAAGCCTAGCAGTGCGCTCAGTGCGTATGCTCACCTATCTCCATCCTTTTTCCGTTTGAGTTAGTTGACATGGCGGTTGAAGCAGCGTCACAAGACGTGACACGCGACGTAGCACTGGTACAACCGCTGTTTTTTTGTTGTATCGTCTTTGTGACGAGACCTGATGATTGAACACTTGCAGAACCTTATCCAACTTTATAACAGGAGGGAAAGCCTCCCTGATGAGTACGCAGCCCCTTAGCAGCCCAATTGCAGCGGTTGGCTCGCGATAAGTATGGTGGTACGTGGTGAAGAGATGCCTTGCGCAATTTTTTGCAAATCAGAGCAATGTGGCTACTGTCCAAACCGTGCAGTCTCTGGGCTTATCCGGGGTGTCAGTGTCTTCCCTTTGCCCTTTTTTACGAACTCGGTAATGTGAGTTCGTCCGAAGAAGTTTAGCTGAAACCCCCTCTTGCGTGTGTTCTGCTCATGGAACGGTGAGGTTGATCATTCAAGAACAGGACCTTGGAGAAAATTAATACCGAAGAACGAAACCACCCGCAAACGAAGCAAGGTTATTTCGTCTGCAAGTTTCCATATGACACAACAAACAGGTGAACTTCCACTCCAAAACAACAACCAAGTCGAAGAAGAAAAGATGAGGACGCTGTCCATTCTGGTCGCTGCGGCTCTGTGCGGGTCGTCGAGAGCATATTCATGGGCAAAGGCTCCGTCCGGTAGTGGATGCGGGACTCCGGACACACCGAAATCTCCTCCGGCCGCACCACCAGCGACCCCTCCCTTTCCTTGGGGTCCGCCTCCGCCTTCGCCTCCTGCACCTGTCCCACCCCCTGTCACTCCTCCAACGCCTCCTACTCCTAGCACACCGCCCCCTGTGGGGACGTGCCCGTCTTGGAGAGAGGAGGCTTCGTGCGGCCAGTGCTGGGCCACGGCCCAATTAGCTGCGGCCTGCCAGCCGGGGGCGAACCAAGCGTGCCCCGTGGGAACGACGGCCGGCTGCAACGTGTGCCACCAGACGGAAGAAGAAGCGTCGCAGTGCTCTTCGTGCCCAGCTTCGTCGCCGTTCAAAGGATGCGGCGGCTGCTTCGCGACGGCCGACGCAGCGCTGGCTTGCGGAGTTTCCGGATGCCCTTCGTTCCAGCGGTTCGCAGGCTGTGGCGGGTGCTTCTCGTCGGAAGAGGAAGCGTTGACCTGCGGCAACGGTGGTGGCAACGGCGACCTCGAAGGTTAATACCTGCTTCAGCAGTCAAGAATTAGACACAGAGTACTGGCTGTCGAAAGTATAGAAGTTACAGAGCATAACCCATTTGTCTGGCTTCATCAACAAAAAAACAAGATATCCGCTCATTTGGTTGATGCAGCAGCTTGTTTCAGCATGTTGCATCACTTCGCATTCTGCTAGGAACCTTCACTGGTTGTCTTTGCAGGGTTCACTGTATTAATCCTCTGCACGTTGGACGTAACAACAGTTGTTGCGTTGCCACGGTGTTGGAAGGCACATCTCTCTCTCTCCTTTTTTTGAGGCACAACCTTTCTCGAGGAAAATATGAGGCGCTCTCCTTTGATAGTCAGAGGAGAACTGGCGCTATTATTTTCTCTGCGTAATGCGGCGCAGTGTTTCCTCTACACCTCCCCTTCATTTTCATGCTAGCAAGCCTAGCAGTGCGCTCAGTGCGTATGCTCACCAATCTCCAACCTTTTTCCGTTTGAGTTAGTTGACATGGCGGTTGAAGCGGCGTCACAAGACGTGACACGCGACGTAGCACTGGCACAACCGTTGTTTTGTTGTTGTATCGTCTTTGTGACGAGACCTGATGATTGAACACTTGCAGAACCTTTTCCGACTTTAAAACAGGAGGGAAAGCCTCCCTGATGAGTACGCAGCCCCTTAGCAGCCCAATTGCAGCGGTTGGCTCGCGATAAGTATGGTGGTACGTGATGAAGAGATGCCTTGCGCAACTCTTACAAATCAGAGCAATGTGGCTACCTGCGCAGTCTCTGAGCTCATCCGGGGTGTCATTGTCTTCCCCTTTGCCCTAGGTTTCGGTAATGTGAGTTCGTCCGAAGAAGTTTAGCTGAAAACCCCTCTTGCGTGTGTTCTGCTCATGGAACGGTGAGGTTGATCATTCAAGAACAGGACCTTGGAGAAAATTAATACCGAAGAACGAAACCACCCGCAAACGAAGCAAGGTTATTTCGTCTGCAAGTTTCCATATGACACAACAAACAGGAGAACTTCCACTCCAAAACAACAACCAAGTCGAAGAAGAAAAGATGAGGACGCTGTCCTTTCTGGTCGTTGCGGCTCTGTGCGGGTCGTCGAGAGCATATTCATGGGCAAAGGCTCCGTCCGGTAGTGGATGCGGGACTCCGGACACACCGAAATCTCCTCCGGCCGCACCACCAGCGACCCCTCCCTTTCCTTGGGGTCCGCCTCCGCCTTCGCCTCCTGCACCTGTCCCACCCCCTGTCACTCCTCCAACGCCTCCTACTCCTAGCACACCGCCCCCTGTGGGGACGTGCCCGTCTTGGAGAGAGGAGGCTTCGTGCGGCCAGTGCTGGGCCACGGCCCAATTAGCTGCGGCCTGCCAGCCGGGGGCGAACCAAGCGTGCCCCGTGGGAACGACGGCCGGCTGCAACGTGTGCCACCAGACGGAAGAAGAAGCGTCGCAGTGCTCTTCGTGCCCAGCTTCGTCGCCGTTCAAAGGATGCGGCGGCTGCTTCGCGACGGCCGACGCAGCGCTGGCTTGCGGAGTTTCCGGATGCCCTTCGTTCCAGCGGTTCGCAGGCTGTGGCGGGTGCTTCTCGTCGGAAGAGGAAGCGTTGACCTGCGGCAACGGTGGTGGCAACGGCGACCTCGAAGGTTAATACCTGCTTCAGCAGTCAAGAATTAGACACAGAGTACTGGCTGTTGAAAGTATAGAAGTTACAGAGCATTGGTCTGGCTTCATCAACAAAAAAACAAGATATCCGCTCATTGGTTGATGCAGCAGGTTGTTTCAGCATGTTGGATCACTTCGCATTCTGCTAGGAACCTTCACTGGTTGTCTTGGCAGGGTTCACTGTATTAATCCTTTGCACGTTGGACGTAACAACAGCTGTTGCGCTGCAACGGTGTTGGAGGACACATCTCTCTCTCTCCTTTTTTTAAGGCACAACCTTTCTCGAGGAAAGTATGAGGCACTCTCCTTTGATAGTCAGAGGAGAACTGGCGCTATAATTTTCTCTGCGCAATGCGGCGCAGTGTTTCCTCTACACCTCCCCTTCATTTTCATTCTAGCAAGCCTAGTAGTGCGCTCAGCGCGTATGCTCACCTATCTCCAACCTTTTTCCGTTTTGGGTCACTGACATGGCGGCCGTCGTTGCAGCGGCGTCACCAAACGTGGCACAAGACGTATCGTTGATACAACCGGGCTGTTTTTCGTACATCTTTGTGGAAAGACCTGACGAATGAACACTTGGTGTCGGTCACAAACAGTCCCGGACATGACTAGTCAGAACCCATGACGAAAGCGTACACCAAATATACAGCCTGAAAGCAGATAGCCCTAAGAGAATCCATGCATCGACGGTCCTGAACCCCGGAGTTTCAAGCGAACTTTATCTCTAGCAACCTGTCCAACTTTACAACTGAAGGGAAAGCAGTGTTAGTATTTTCCTGCAGGGGTCGGCTCGTGATGAGGATGGTGGTACTTGATGAAGAGATGTCTACCTTTCCATCTCCCGTCCAAACCGTGCAAGCTCTGGGCTCATCCGGGTGTCTGGTCTTTGTCTTCCCCTTTGCCCGAGGTTCGGTAATCTGAGTTCGTTGCAAGGAATAGTCGGGTGTGTTCTGCTGACGAAACGGTGAACTGTCATGCTCAAGAACAGCACCGACCTCGTAGAAGGTAATACTGAAGAACGAAGCTCACCCGTACACGAAGCAGGGTTCTTTCGTCTGTAGGTTTCCGTGTGACACACATCAAATAGGCGAACTTTCACTCCAAAACAATAACAAAGTCGAAGAAGAAAAGATGAGGACGCTGTCAATTCTTGTTGTTGTGGCTCTGTGCGGGTCGTCGAGAGCATATTCATGGGCAAAGGCTCCGTCCGGTAGTGGATGCGGGACTCCGGACACACCGAAATCTCCTCCGGCCGCACCACCAGCGACCCCTCCCTTTCCTTGGGGTCCGCCTCCGCCTTCGCCTCCTGCACCTGTCCCACCCCCTGTCACTCCTCCTACGCCTTCTACTCCTAGCACACCGCCCCCTGTGGGGACGTGCCCGTCTTGGAGAGAGGAGGCTTCGTGCGGCCAGTGCTGGGCCACGGCCCAATTAGCTGCGAGCTGCCAGCCGGGGGCGAACCAAGCGTGCCCCGTGGGAACGACGGCCGGCTGCAACGTTTGTCACCAGACGGAAGAAGAAGCGTCGCAGTGCTCTTCGTGCCCAGCTTCGTCGCCGTTCAAAGGATGCGGCGGCTGCTTCGCGACGGCCGACGCAGCGCTGGCTTGCGGAGTTTCCGGATGCCCTTCGTTCCAGCGGTTCGCAGGCTGTGGCGGGTGCTTCTCGTCGGAAGAGGAAGCGTTGACCTGCGGCAACGGTGGTGGTAACGGCGACCTCGAAGGGTAATACCTGCTTCAGCAGTCAAGAATTAATCAACCGTAGCACACGGAGGACTGGTTGTCGAAAGTATAGAAGCTGCAGAGCATATCCCATTTGTCTAGCTTCATACACACAAAAACTGCAACCACAACAAAACCAACCCACCCGAAGACCACGACATAACCTTCCTACCTCCAATCGACAACTCGATCCAACGGTGCCTGAACAATCACATCAAACCTGGCCCCGCCGCCGACTACAGATGCGAAGTCTGCAAAATCACCGATACCACCCTCGCAACAACAACATTTCACCGCATTAATTCAATGATGTTGATCCAGCTTCGAAGAGCCCGTAGACGCCAAGCGACAAACCGTACCGCTATACGCGCCGACCACTCTATCACGCTGCCAGGACAAAACACACCACTCATACTCAAAGCCGTAGCAGTACACTCCGGCCACAACAACGCCGGGCACTACGTCATCCACGCCCTCAACGATATCGACGCTAACCAACGTTGGACTCGCTTCGACGGACTACAGACGCACTCCACTTCGACGCAAAACTACACCGACAACGAAGTATACCTCTGCGTCTACCAGCTCAAAGACAACCCACAGACAGGTGTCCCTCCACCCATTGACCCATCATACCACAACCACTATGAACCCCCAAAGCCTGCCACGCCCAGAACCACAACACAAGAGCCGGACTCGACTCAAAGCATACTTAGAGCTATGCGCGGAGACGAGACATCTACCGACACACCCACACAACGACACGACAGCACACCCCCCACACGAACACCCACAACACCAGGCACGTCACAGACCTCCAGTACCACCGCGGAAACAGAGACCAGCAGTGAAGACGACTTACGATGTCCCCACTGCCACACACGCACAACAACAACCGGCCTCAAACTGAAGGGAAAACAAGGATTACGGACGCACCTACGTTACTGCAAGAAGAAACCACCCAGAACTAAGTCACAAACAGAAACAACGCTGCGAAGCACCACCCAGAAACGAGATAGATGTCCCTACTGCCACAGCGACGGACGAACCGTGGGGAAACCACGCTTCAAAAGTCTACGCCACCATAAGCCCTGGTGTAAAAAGAAGCACTGTAAACGACGCACAGCAACGACGACTACATCAGACGAATAACCTCACTAACCACGGGTACCCAGTGTGCCCAGAGTGCCTTAACTGTGGCGAGCAACGAACAGTTTTACCCAGCAAATCTACCCAAAAAAAACCTTATATTAGGGCGGAAGCAACGCGCAGCACGTGAAGCACCGCAAGTGTCGCGAAACCCAAGCACTACTCTACGAGAAAATACATAAAAACGCGGACAACAGACCGGTACGGGCTACAAGGCAACCCCTGCTCAACTTGTAGAACGTGGGGGGCCCAAGATTACACTCCACGAAGGAATGTACTTGGTGTCGGTCACAAACAGTCCCGGATATGGCTAGCCATAACCCATAACGAAAGCATGCACTAAATATACAATCCGCAACTATAAAGCCCTTTCTTGCTCTAAGAGAACCCATTCATGAACGGTCACACGGAGACCCTAAAACCCCGGTATTTCAAGCGAACTTTAACTCTAAAAAAAACAAGATATCCACTCATTTGATTGATGCAGCAGGTTGTTTCAGCATGTTGCATCACTTCGCATTCTGCTAGGAACCTTCACTGGTTCTCTTTGCAGGGTTCACTGTATTAATTCTCTGCACGTTGGACGTAACAACAGTTCTTGCGTTGCCACGGTGTTGGAGGGCACATCTCTCTCTCCTTTTTTTGAGGCACAACCTTTCTCGAGGAAAGTATGAGGCGCTCTCCTTTGATAGTTAGAGGAGAACTGGCGCAATTATTTTCTCTGCGCTATGCGGCGCAGTGTTTCCTCTACACCTGCCCTTGATTTTCATGCTAGCAAGCCTAGCAGTGCGCTCAGTGCGTATGCTCACCAATCTCCAACCGTTTTCCGTTTGAGTTAGTTGATATGGCGGTTGAAGCGGCGTCACAAGACGTGACACGAGACGTAGCGCTGGCACAACCGCTGTTGTATCGTCTTTGTGACGAGACCTGCTGAATGAACACTTGCAGAATCTTTTTACAACTTTCTAACAGGAGGGAAGGCCTCCCTGATGAGTACGCAGCCCCGCAGCCCAATTGCAGCAGTTGGCTCGCGTTATGTATGGTGGTACGTGATGAAGAGATGCATTCCGCAACTCTCAAATCAGAGCAATATGGCTACTGTCCAAGCCCAGCAGTCTCTGGGCTTGTCCGGGTGTCTGTGTCTTCCCTTTGCCCTAGGTTTCGGTAATGTGAGTTCGTCCGAAGAAGTTTAGCTGAAAACCCCTCTTGTGTGTGTTCTGCTCATGGAACGGTGAGGTTAATCATTCAAGAACAGGACCTTGGAGAAAAGTAGTACCGAAGAACGAAACCACCCGCAAACGAAGCAAGGTTATTTCGTCTGCAAGTTTCCATATGACACAACAAACAGGTGAACTTCCACTCCAAAACAACAACCAAGTCGAAGAAGAAAAGATGAGGACGCTGTCCTTTCTGGTCGTTGCGGCTCTGTGCGGGTCGTCGAGAGCATATTCATGGGCAAAGGCTCCGTCCGGTAGTGGATGCGGGACTCCGGACACACCGAAATCTCCTCCGGCCGCACCACCAGCGACCCCTCCCTTTCCTTGGGGTCCGCCTCCGCCTTCGCCTCCTGCACCTGTCCCACCCCCTGTCACTCCTCCAACGCCTCCTACTCCTAGCACACCGCCCCCTGTGGGGACGTGCCCGTCTTGGAGAGAGGAGGCTTCGTGCGGCCAGTGCTGGGCCACGGCCCAATTAGCTGCGGCCTGCCAGCCGGGGGCGAACCAAGCGTGCCCCGTGGGAACGACGGCCGGCTGCAACGTGTGCCACCAGACGGAAGAAGAAGCGTCGCAGTGCTCTTCGTGCCCAGCTTCGTCGCCGTTCAAAGGATGCGGCGGCTGCTTCGCGACGGCCGACGCAGCGCTGGCTTGCGGAGTTTCCGGATGCCCTTCGTTCCAGCGGTTCGCAGGCTGTGGCGGGTGCTTCTCGTCGGAAGAGGAAGCGTTGACCTGCGGCAACGGTGGTGGCAACGGCGACCTCGAAGGTTAATACCTGCTTCAGCAGTCAAGAATTAGACACAGAGTACTGGCTGTTGAAAGTATAGAAGTTACAGAGCATTGGTCTGGCTTCATCAACAAAAAAACAAGATATCCGCTCATTGGTTGATGCAGCAGGTTGTTTCAGCATGTTGGATCACTTCGCATTCTGCTAGGAACCTTCACTGGTTGTCTTGGCAGGGTTCACTGTATTAATCCTTTGCACGTTGGACGTAACAACAGCTGTTGCGTTGCAACGGTGTTGGAGGGCACATCTCTCTCTCCTTTTTTGAGGCACAACCCTTTCTCAAGGAAAGTATGAGGCGCTCTCCTTTGATAGTCAGAGGAGAACTGGCGCTATTATTTTCTCTGCGCAATGCGGCGAAGTTCTGTTTCCTCTACACCTCCCGCGTCCTTCATTTTCATGCTAGCAAGCCTAGCAGTGCGCTCAGCGCGTCTGCTCACCTGTCGTGTAGTGATAGGCTTACCCTGGACGGTTTGATTTATCTTCGTTCTTCCTTCTTGCAGTCATTGCACCATGAAGTATCTCGTAGACTTTACGTCAGCGAGCAAAGAGGCGCAGGCAGACCAGTAAGCAGATTTCCCGGCCAGGTTCCCTCGACGACGTCCTCAGAAACCCGCACGACTGCTACTCACCGCTAAGACAGTCGCCGCTGCAAAAACATCGTCAACAGCGCTGGCTGTTCCGGGGTAGGTTTGGAGGGGGGGAGCAGCAATGAGGATGGCGGAGGCGGCTAAGATGAGAACCGACCTGCCCCCCGCGTTGAGCGTGCCGAAGCCGCCGACGGGTACGCAGCCGAAGACCAGGGGGAAGAAGGGCTGGCGCTCCTCCGGGTTCGTCGATGAGCCGCGCACGCGGAGCGTGAACCTGGCGAAGGCGGCGCGAGAAGCTGCTCCAGCGGCCGCTGAAGCACACGTGCTGCCCCGTGATAACCGAGTCGGCGACCGGCTTGATCTGGCGGAACATGCACGCCTCGCAGCGCAAGGGGACGGCGTACCCGGAAAGCAAGCGGACCGACGCGGAAGAGCTGTACATGCCCGGCCGAATTCCCTCGACGATGCACTCAGAAACCCGCAAGACTGTTACTCACGGCAAAGACAGTCGCCGCGGCAAACAAAGTAGGCGCCCGACCCCCCCCCCCCGCAAAAACATCGTCAACAGGGCTGGCTGTTCCGGGATAGGGAGGGGGGGAGCAGCAATGAGGGTGGCCGGAGGCGGCGAAGATGAGAACCGACCTGCCCCCCGCGTCGAACGTGCCGAAGCCGCCGACGGGTACTAAGCCGAAGACCAGGGGGAAGGGCTGGCGCTCCGCCGGGTTCGTCGATGAGCCGCGCACGCGGAGCGTGAACCTGTCGAAGGCGGCGCGGGAGAAGCTGCTCCAGCAGCCGCTGAAGCACACGTGCTGCCCCGTGATAACCGAGTCGGCGACCGGCTTGTTCTGGCGGAACATGCACGCCTCGCAGCGCAAAGGGACGGCAAACCCGGAAAGCAAGCGCACCGACGCGGATGAGCTGTACCGGGTCTACGTCACCGCCTGCTCGGACCACGAGGCCGACGACTACACCGACATGAAACTGGAGGTGTACTGGGACTGGCTGGAGTCGCTCGGCTTCGCCCGCTGCGAGAGGACCGTGCGCGACATCCTCCTCGCGCGGGTGGCGCAGGTCCACCCGCCGAAGGACGCTGGGATGCCGTTCGAAGCGTTCGCCGCCGCCGTGTTCAACTCCGCGGCGCTGACGCTCGATCCCTGCAGGAAAGCGCGCGGCGCGGCGGCAGACCCGGCGCCGGAGGAGGCGTATGCCGCCTTCTCCGTGTTCTTGCACGGCGTCCTCGTCCCTTACGCCGGGAGGACCACCCGGGGGCGCGTGCATCGCGACATGCGGTGGAACCGGGCCGTGTCGGACCTGAGCGTCGTTTACCGCGCTCCGCTGAAGGCTGTCTTCGTGCAGTTCGCGCGGCGGCCGGACCAGCTGGGCCAGTGCTCGAAGCGGTTCAGCGACCGTCTCTCGCGGCTGCTGACGCTCGACGACTGGCTCGCGCTCGCGGCCCATGTGCGGCTGGCGGCGCCCCGGCACATGCTGGTGCGCGTTGCAAAAGCTGCGCAGGTGTCCGACAAGGAGACCCTGCTCGACTTCACGGTTCCGGCGGACCGTGACTTCCACGGTTCGGTCTGCCTCAACTTCAACGAGTTCCTCACCGCCCTCACCCGGTCCGCCCTCGCCGCCGAGAAGCCGTCGCCCCCCGACAAAGACGCCGCGGTGCCGCGGCCGACCGCGAAGCCGCAAGCCCCGGGCAAGCGGGGGGTCCATGCGGTCGGGTTCGCGCCCCCGCCCGATAAGCCGAAGGTCTACCCCGTGCGGGCGCCGCCGCCCCGCGGCGGGCTGCCGCGCCGGCAGCCGCGCCTCGAGCGGTCGCACAACATGTACCGACTCGTGTCCGACGACGCACTTCTTCGGTCCGACCGATCTTCGTCGGCGTCGTCGTCGGACGGGGTCCGGCAGGCGTCGACCGCCGACAGCCTCCTCGCCGTCTTGCGGGTGGTTTGCGCGTGCACGCCGGAGGCGGAGCTCTGCTTCGACGTGCCCGGGGTGCCTCTGATCACGAACGTCGCCCCCGCCACAGTCGACCTGGCTGACTTCGCCCGCGGCCCGGTCACGGTGACGGTGAAGGCGTTTCCGCTGTGCCGGAAGCGCGGCGTGTTCGCGCAAGTCGGCGGCCGCGACGTGCCCGAAAACCACTGCGTCGCGGTCTCCGCGGACGAGGTGTCAATCCGGATCCCGGAGTTCCCGGAAGCCGAGCGGTTCGACGGGCGGGCAGCCGCGGTGCAGCACCGGATGGAGGATCTCCTCGCCTGGATGCGGACGGTCAACGTCGCCCGCCGCATGCACGCCAGCACGCCGCCGCCGAAGGAGCCGGAGCCGGACGCCGAAAAACGGCACGAAGTCACGCTGCACACCGCGGCCACCCTGCTTCCGCACGGCAGGATCCAGGTGACGCCCGTCTTCCGGCACACCGTCGACGTGTCGCTCAGCAACAACTGCATCGACTTCTCGCCGCACTACGGCGCGCCGTCCTCAATTGTGTACGAGCAGCACATGCCGCCGTGCGTCCTCGACGCTGCGCTCGTCGGGGGGCTACGGGCCTGTTTCATGGCGTACGCGGTCTGCGACGGGGGGTACGGCGAGGTGCTGACGCTGCCCCGCTGGCGGCAGTTCATCAGCGACCACAGCATCGCCGAGCCGTTCCACCCTGTGTACGCGCACCGGGTGGCAGCCCGGGCGACTGCGGCGCACCGCCGCGTCGTCGTCCCGCGCGCCGAGCTGCGCCTGCCGGCGCCAGAGCTCAAGGCGTACTGCCTCGATCGGACGGCGGCCGAGGGGGGGCACCACGGCCACCAAAGGAACCAAGACCTGCTCTGCTCGAGCGCTTCGTACGTCCGCCGCGGCGGCTTCGCGTTCACGTTCGCGCCGAAGCCCCCGAGCTCTGCGTCGCTTTCGAGCGACAGTCTGTCGGCGGTCGAGTACCAGCGTTTCGAACCCTTCGACGCGTCCGGAGACACGCCGTTGTCCGGGTCGAGGAGGACGAGCATGGCGTCGGAGGAGGCGGACAGCCTCGATTTGGGGGTGTCCACGTCGCACGGCGACAGCGCGTGCGAGCCGTGGTGGGGCTTTGCTGGGCTGCGCGTACACCGGTTGGTGCCGAGGACGGATGTCGTCGAAATGTCGCATGGGCGGGTGCGGGTCGAGGTCGTGGCGGCCGAGAACGCGGCGCCGGCGGACCAGCGGCAGTGCACGTCGTGCCCGATCTTCCACGCCTGCGCGCAGACGCAGCACCTGCCGGGCGGCGCGAAGGGCGCCGGCGTCACGTTCTCCGGCTTCGTCGAGCTGCTTGCCCGCGTTGCCGCCGACCTCACCGGGAACCTGCACTGCGCCGAATTCCTGCAGACCTGCGCCGCGCCGCCGCAGGGCCACCCCCACCGCGGGCTGCGGCAGCATGGTTCTGCCGGCGGCGGCGGCGCGGTCGTGTCGTTGGATGGGTCGACGGAGCGCGTTTGGAAGCGGTACGCCGTGTTCAACGGGCCTATTCCGCTCGGCTTCCTGCTGCAGACCGCGGGCCGCGACCGGTCACTGGACGCGCCGGGCGTGTGGCCGGCTTGGGTGCCGTCCCTGCAGTCGCACGACGTCACGTCGCTCGCGGCGCTGGACGTGATCCTCCGGCACCCCGAGGCCGTGTCGTTCAAAGACGTGCTGCTGCGCATCCTCGCCGCCGGGTTCCTGCTCGCCCCCGCTGGCAACCCAGCCGTGCGGCTGTCGCCGGTGGGCAGGTGCTACGCAGTCGAGGTCGGCGAGGCGCCCGCCCACTTCACCCACCGCCTGCCCCCCCGCCTGCTGAACGCCGCCGGGCGGCAGCTGCCGTCGCTCGTGGCGCACTGCTGGGAGCACGCGGGCACCTTCGCGACGCTGTGGTGGCAGGCCGCCAATGCCGATCTCCACCACCCGGAGGCGACCGTCGTCGTGTACGTCGACGACGCTTCGGCGCAGTTCCAAGACTTGCTGTCCGCCTTCACGTCCACCGCGAGTCTGATGTCGTTTCGGGATCGTTTGCAGGGTATCGGCTACCGGTTCTCGCTCGTACCTTACGAGTAGGTAGTAACCTGCGCATCTTCTTCCACACCAGTGGCGATGATGATGCAACGGTGGCAATGTTAGCAGGTTCAGGTCTACTGCGAGTTTGGAACCGGTGGCTACGACAGCTTCGGCGCATTTCGAGAACTTGCGTTGCCAGTCGTCATGCTTGCCGGGGCTTTCATTGATTTTAGCATTGCTCTCCGCCCGCGAACTCGATGTTCGGGTTCGCTTCGCTTGCACGGACGCCGTCTCTCACTCATGCCTCGCAGCCGGATGGCTGTCGGCTGCTTGACCCCGCGTGACCATAAGTTGCGTACGCGAGGCTCGACGGGCACTGCTTGCCGATCGAGCTTCACTCCGCGGAAGTTATGCTCGCGTTTTCAGACCATGTGTTAGTCTCCACTCAACTGATGCACTACCTCCAACAAGCAGCGCGTGTTGTTGTCACGCTCGCCTTCCCGTTGTTTTTTGTTGCTTAAGCGAACATTAACATTTTCGGTTGGCGTCTATGTTAAAACCGGCCTAGTATCAACCTTTGACCAATCGATGCTGGTCTCTCATTGCTTCGTTCGTCCGCGCAAGCCCAACTCGGGCAACGTTCTTTTTGCCGCGTTGCAGCCCGTTTCTTCCCCTTCCACCTCTGTTGGCATGTAGTTGCCTTGTGCCATCGCAGGCCGGCAAGTCTTTTCTAAGGCGTTGCCAGGGGCACCGGTCACAGACATGACTGCACTACGTTTTCCGTTCGTCTGCATTCAACAATACCTGCAAGTTTCTCCGCCTCCGGCCAGGGGGCACGGGTGGGCTTTGTGCTGCGCGCCACGACAGGGTACCAAGGAGCCCGTCTACCGCAAACAGCTGTCACCGGAGCACTTAACGACGCACGACCCCCACCTTTCAACCTGCTCGTTGCTACACACAATGGCCAGCGCAGGCGGGTGTGGAGGGAAGATGCGAAGCATCCATCTCCGCTAAGCACTCGGGAAGCACCTCAACGAGCAACAAGGTACATTATCGTTGCTACAAACAATGGCCGGAGCAGGCGGGTGTGGAGGGGAGATGCTAAGCATCTATCTCTGCTACACAAGAAGCACCTCGACAGATGACCTCCACCTTTCAACCTGCTCGTTGCTATATTCAATGGCCGGCGCAGGCGGGTGTGGAGGGGAGATGCTGAGCAACCATCTCTGCTACGCACACAGGAAGCACCTCAACGAGCTACCACTCTACAGATGACCCCCACCTTTCAACCTGCTCGTTGCTACACACAATGGCCGGCGCAGGCGGGTGTGGAGGGAAGATGCGAAGCATCCATCTCCGCTAAGCACTCGGGAAGCACCTCAACGAGCAACAAGGTACATTCTCGTTGCTACAAACAATGGCCGGCGCAGGCGGGTGTGGAGGGAAGATGCGAAGCATCCATCTCCGCTAAGCACTCGGGAAGCACCACAACGAGCAACAAGGTACATTATCGTTGCAAACAATGGCCGGAGCAGGCGGGTGTGGAGGGGAGATGCTAAGCATCTATCTCTGCTACACAAGAAGCACCTCGACAGATGACCTCCACCTTTCAACCTGCTCGTTGCTATATTCAATGGCCGGCGCAGGCGGGTGTGGAGGGGAGATGCTGAGCAACCATCTCTGCTACGCACACAGGAAGCACCTCAACGAGCTACCACTCTACAGATGACCCCCACCTTTCAACCTGCTCGTTGCTACAAACAATGGCCGGCGCAGGCGGGTGTGGAGGGGAGATGCTAAGCATCTATCTCTGCAACACAAGAAGCACCTCGACAGATGACCCCCACCTTTCAACCTGCTCGTTGCAGATGACCCCCACCTTTCAACCTGCTCGTTGCTACACACAATGGCCGGCGCAGGCGGGTGTGGAGGGAAGATGCGAAGCATCCATCTCCGCTACGCACTCAGGAAGGAAGCACCTCAACGAGCGACCAAGACACATTCGACCGATGACCCCCACCTTTCAACCTGCTCGTTGCTATATTCAATGGCCGGCGCAGGCGGGTGTGGAGGGGAGATGCTGAGCAACCATCTCTGCTACGCACACAGGAAGCACCTCACCGAGCTACTACTCTACAGATGACCCCCACCTTTCAACCTGCTCGTTGCAGATGACCCCCACCTTTCAACCTGCTCGTTGCTACACACAATGGCCGGCGCAGGCGGGTGTGGAGGGAAGATGCGAAGCATCCATCTCCGCTACGCACTCAGGAAGGAAGCACCTCAACGAGCGACCAAGACACATTCGACCGATGACCCCCACCTTTCAACCTGCTCGTTGCTATATTCAATGGCCGGCGCAGGCGGGTGTGGAGGGGAGATGCTGAGCAACCATCTCTGCTACGCACACAGGAAGCACCTCAACGAGCTACTACTCTACAGATGACCCCCACCTTTCAACGTGCTCGTTGCTACACACAGTGGCCGGCGCAGGCGGGTGTGGAGGGAAGATGCGAAGCATCCATCTCCGCTACGCACTCAGGAAGGAAGCACCTCAACGAGCGACCAAGACACATTCGACCGATGACCCCCACCTTTCAACCTGCTCGTTGCTATATTCAATGGCCGGCGCAGGCGGGTGTGGAGGGGAGATGCTGAGCAACCATCTCTGCTACGCACACAGGAAGCACCTCAACGAGCTACTACTCTACAGATGACCCCCACCTTTCAACGTGCTCGTTGCTACACACAGTGGCCGGCGCAGGCGGGTGTGGAGGGAAGATGCGAAGCATCCATCTCCGCTACGCACTCAGGAAGGAAGCACCTCAACGAGCGACCAAGACACATTCGACCGATGACCCCCACCTTTCAACCTGCTCGTTGCTATATTCAATGGCCGGCGCAGGCGGGTGTGGAGGGGAGATGCTGAGCAACCATCTCCGCTACGCACACAGGAAGCACCTCAAACGAGCTACCAAGACACATACGAACGACGACCCCCACTTTTCAACCTGCTCGTTGCTATATTCAATGACCGGCGCAGGCGGGTTGGAGATGCGAAGCATCCATCTCCGCTACGCACACAGGAAGCACCCCCACCTTTCAACCTGCTCGTTGCTTCACACAATGGCCCGCGCAGGCGGATGTGGAGGGAGAACGAAGCAACCATTTCCGGAAGCACCTCAACGAGCTACGAAGGCACAATACATATGACCCCCACCTTCGTTGCTACACACAATGGCCGGCGCAGGCGGGTGTGGAGAGGGGATGCGACGTATTCATCTCCACTACGCAAGCACCTCAATGAGCAACCAAGATACATTTGACCTGACCCCCACCTTTCAACCTGCTCGTTGCTATATTCGATGGCCGGCGCAAGCGGGTGTCGAGGGGAGATGCTGAGCAACTATCTCTGGAAGCAATTCAGCGAGCTCCGAAGACACATTACAGATGATCACCACCTTTCAACCTGCTCGTTGCTACAAACAATGGCCGGCGCAGGCGGGTGTGGAGGGGAGATGCTAAGCATCTATCTCTGCTACACAGGAAGCACCTCAACAGATGACCCCCCTTTCAACCTGCTCGTTGCTACACACAATGGCCGGCGCAGGTGGGTGAGGGGAGATGCTAAGCATCCATCTCTGCTAGCACACAGGACGGAAAATTCAACCGATGTCCCCCACCTTTCAACCTGCTCATTGCTACATACAATGGCCGGCGCAGGCGGAGATGCTAAGCATCTATCTCTGCTACGCAGGAAGCCCCTCGACAGATGACCCCCACCTTTCAACCTGCTCGTTGCTGCATACAATGGCCGGCGCAGGCGGGTGTGAAGGGGAGACGTCAAGCAATTGTCGGCAGGTCTAGTGGTGTTTTTTTTTGTTGGGAACCCCGCACTGAGGCTAGTGGAGGTGCGTTTGGACCGAGCTAGGGGGGTACAACGAGAGAGAATGGCGCTTGCATTCGTTTCACAGGGGGCCCAATGCGGGAGGATGTCTTCGGGAGGGGATCGGGCTTCGTCCACACGCGAGAACCGATGCACGCACTGCCGGCAGCAAGTCGCGTTCCTTCACAAGCTTGAGGGGACAGGGTTGATTTCGATGACGACCTGCCCCAGTTGTCACCGCGTCGCTGACTCGCATAGTGCATTCACTCCGACCCTGGTCCTCGTCGATGTCTTACTGATGAGGGTGTGTGCGTGTCTGTTTCTGCTGCTTTTTTTGACGTCCACGTGCTCACTCAAGGCGGCTGGTTGTTCCCATTGTGTCAACATTCGTCGCTGTGCCACTCAGGAGGGCTCCTGCCCACTGGCTACAGTGCGGTCATATGGGGAGGTGTGCGGATCACGAACAAGGGCGATGTCGTAGACTGCTGCCCCCGCGTGTACGTTGTGTACTCTGGTGGGCCCGCATCGAGTGCGACTTAGCAATGCGAGTGTGGGTTGGTTCGCTCCTATCATCGGACCACACGAGAGCGACCGCCCTCTTCTTTGCTTTTCGCTCGTGCCAGCCTTCTTCCGCCACCTTCAGCACGGACACATTTATCCCTCACAGGAAGCTGCAATCTACAGTTTACTGTACAACCGGTTCAAATTGGCGGTGTTTCCTACAACTGTTCAACGACTCGTCGTGGTATGCACACAACCTTCTGCACCACCCGAGTAATTGAGACAGCGCCCGGGGTTGCTGGGGATTGCTGCTTGAGGCGAAGGTGTTGCTTTGACCTTGACCCGTCTCTGCGGAACTATGGATTGCTCGGGATCATCCGATGTGACCTGCACTTTCAGTCCGTGCGCGCCGCGTGAATTGCGCGCCGGTTTTTGCATCCTGTCGCGTGTCAACTTTCTCATTGTGCTTGCGAGTGTTCGTGAAGCGGCTCTCGGACCTGTGTTCTTCTGATGATGATCAACCTGCAGATTGTCGCGCTGACGCTGCTCAGTGTTGCTGCCGATGCGATGGAGGAGGAACGGGTGATGTCCCCGGCTCGTCTCGCCCAGTCAGCCGCGGGGCTGGCGTCGTTTTTTGCGACGGCCGTGCCGCTGGTTCACGCGACGTCTGGCGCGCCGCTGTTCGAGACGGCGGTGCTGATGGCATCGAGCACGTGGTTCCTCCTCCTTTTGGGCGCGTGTCTCGTGTGGGACTACGAACCGGCGGCTGCTGGCTTTGTGGTGAACGTCTTCGGCGTCCCTTTCGCCGCGCGACACGTGCTCTTCCCGAGGCTCCTGGTCCTTTGGTCGGCAAGCAAACACGCTGGTTTCCTGGGCTCGCCTTACCGATTGGCCACACCCGTTGTCGCTGCAGTGTCTTGGGCTGCTGCAAGCACTCTGTGCGGCACTTGGTTCGCTACGTGAAATAGACTTTTCCCTTGGAAGTAGGAAAAACTCATTTTCCTTCCTTCCGTGCATGGCATTGCACGATGTGGCAGGTAAAGAGCACTTTGTGTGTGGTACCTTGCCTTTGGCTGGTCACTTCCTGCAGAGACGAAAGGGGGAAAGCAACGGCTGCACGTACGATGACTAAGATTTTCCCCCAGGAGGCAGTACTGCCTGGACACTAAACTAAGATTTCCTCCAAGCAAAACTCTGCATTCTCGCCGCCATGTGGTAGGACAGGTGTACAAAAATTCCCCGCCCGCCCAGGTCGGGGTGTGGCATGCGTCGTGGGAATTCCCTCGATGGATTCAAGTCGCTGCCTGTCCTGCCGTGCAACACTGTACAAGAGCGCGGCGCTCCTCTGGCACTGTTTTTCGGTACCTCCGCGTTTGCTGTAGGAAGTGGTAGCAGCGCGTGGAAACAAGCGAACCCATCATGCGGCGCAAGGCCATCGAGTGCTGCGAGGCTATGCGGCAGTTCGGCTGGACGTGCAAAGGGCAGCCACACTCACCCTTACACAGCGGCATCCGTTTTTCCCACGAGGCGCCAGACGGATCATCCAGCTAGCGACAGACTAGAATCCCCCTGATCTACCAGCCAACCATTCTGGGTGTGGGGGTACCGACCGCAACCGCAGTACTTGTACGGGGACCGCCGCTGCTGCGTGATTGACTCTGCCATGGAGGGGTGTGGAAAGCAGCGCGACTACGGAAGCGAAAGCAAAAACCGTCCACAGCGAGAGTCAGAGTAGTTAGTTGTTGTCGTCAACCCTCGAATGGAATGGCAGTGAGAAACAAAAGGGAGGGGTTGAGGGTCGACGTAGGTCCACGAGGGATTGCAGACAGATGACTCCCACTAGGTGTCGCGACGCACCTGTCAGTTAATATCAAGTCAGGACTGACTGCTGCCCTCTTGAGAAAGAAGAGAAGGGAACCTAGTGTTTTGTTGACCGCACTTCCCTGAACCCTAATCCTGGACGTGGCTTCAGGTGGCAGGTCCTACTCGGGCGGTTCGGTTTTCTTACACACTGAATGTTGCCAAATAAAGCAAGGAGAGAGCGTGAGGGGGGCGCAATATGTTCCGCCGCCTGGCGAGGTCTGGCGAGCTGTGGCGCTGTGCGCCCTGCTGTACGTTGCAGCGGAGGAGCGTCAGCGACGCGGCGATGAGGTACCTCGAAGCCGTCTCCGAAGAGGCGTGCGTGCTGCAGGAGCAGATGAGCCACGGGGAGCAGGACGAAACGATCATGCGGCGGTACAAAGCGATCGAGCGCAACTTCGAGAGCGCGCTGCAGTACAGCGAGGCTGCGCGGCAGCTGCGGGACGCGCAGAGCGTCCTCGGCGACCCGGACCTAGCCGAAATGGCGGCCGAAGAGGTCCGAGAGGTGCAGAAGAAGATGAAGGAGATCCAGAGCGACTTCGACAAGAAGCTAGTTCTCGTCGACGACGAGGACTCGATGGACGTCACCATGGAAGTCATGGGTGGCGCCGGCGGCGCAGAAGGAGGCATCTTCGCCGGCGAGCTCTTCGACTGCTACAAGGCATACGCCAAGCGCAGCGGTTGGACCTGGTCCGAGATGGATATCGAGGAAGAGTCCGACGACTTCCTCAGTATCCACGGCCAAGAACGGGTATGTGTCTCCTTTAACCATCACGATGAGCCAAGAAACGAAAACCTGCCGAATGATAGCACCCAGCGGGTGCCAGGAGGGAACAACACGCAGCTGCTATGTGCTGGTGCACTAAGGCGGGCTTCATCCGTCACTTCATTCAGGCATATCATGCAAAGGCCAGCTTCGGGAGACTATCCGATACGTTTGACGCCACGTCCCGGGCTCTCCTGACTCGCCATCACTCGACCGCAATAAACGAAACAGAACAACTGTGCTCGGGAAGCCATACCTCAGCTTTTCACTCCCTGCTCATGTTGAGCTGGAATCAGTCCATTCATACAGTGGAGATTCAGACTCCACGTGGCATGAATGAAGCTCGTTTGCATTGCTTTCCGCCGTGAGATCAAAAGTGATGAAACAAGGAGCAGCGACTCGCGCTCCAAAAACGGAGTGCTAGCATGCTTGAGAAGTGCGGACACCGAATGAAACTTAGGCAAGCGGCTTGAAACAACATCGAAGAGCCGAAAGCTGCAATTCTGCCAACCCGCAAGATTGTTGGTACTCTTTAACTCTAAAAAAACGACAGGCACGCGCGGCTCGGATTTCCGGAGTAGACGTGTTCAAGTGTTTGAAGTGGGAGTCGGGTGTGCACCGGGTGCAGCGCGTCCCTGTGACGGAGAGCGGCGGGCGCGTCCACACGTCGACGGCCGGCGTTAAGGTGCTCCCGGCCTTCACCGAGCTCGAGCTTCCGCAGTACCCGCGGACCGATTTCCACGTGACGCAGTGCCGCAACTCCGGGCCGGGCGGGCAAGGCGTCAACAGCACCGACACCGCCTGCCACATCAAACACAAGCCGACGGGCACGGTGCAGTACGAAGGCCGGACGCGCAACTTGCAGCACAACTTGGAGCTAGCGTGGGAGCGGCTGTTCGCTCGGCTCTGGGAGATGGAAAAGGATAAGGTTTGCAGCTCTCCATCTCCGTTGAGACACAGAACGAAAATGTTGTTTCTGCAAAAATGCTGCTCGTCATCCGGGCCCGGTGGGTGTTATTCTGGACTGCTTTCAACGGATTTCGGACGGGTGCATTTCAGTTTGGACCTTCTGCAAAGTTGAAACTCGAAAGGTTTTTTATGGTAGCAAGCTTGCGGGCCTTGCAAGCCTGCATGTATCAAAAGTGTCGGATGGCAGCGTGCTGTGCTAAATCACTCAAAACAGAGTTTACACACGTACGCCCAAACAAACACGTCACGGGGGCGACTTTTTACATGTGCCTATCGGTGCACTATAAACCAGATGGAAATGGTGTACCAGACGAGCCCGTTAGGCTTCGAAGATACACATCACGTTACTTCTTGCCGTGGCAAAACAAACAAGATTAGTTTGCACGAGCTGACATGACCAGCTCCAGGTGAGAACAGCGTTGCATACGAACCGAGCCTCCTGTCACGGGGCAACTCCACAAGCGAGAACAGCTTTTCATACGATACATTCACACAGATCGCGGCGGAGCGCGGCAGTGCGCGTGAGTCGTTAGCGTTCAGTTTGGATCGGCACAACAAGATTCGCACGTACAACTGGAACCGGCAGACGGTGCAGGACCACCGGCTGCCCAACGACAAGAACACGGTGCAGCTCTCTGAGTTTTTTGGAGGCACGGATCTCGATCTCTTGATTGACAACCTTATCGAGATGGACACGGCGAACAGACGAGAGGGCTGGCTCGAAGGTATGCTGCCTTTATCGGCCCTCCTCCTCCCCTCCTCGAGTGACGATTCGGATTCCGAACCCCCAAGTGACGTTTTGCTACCGGTCACCTGGTTCGGTATCCAAACGTCTTTTGCGTTTTGTCATCCACGTGTGTGTGTGTGTGCGCGCACCCGATCAGAGAAATGACACTTCGCATTGCACCAGCTTTTTTGGCCCGGATCTCTGGGTTTGTGGCTGCCTCTTTCATTCGACTGCCTGGTCTTGTGTCTGGTCAGTGTGGACGTGCGCTACACCTCCCTTCGTATGTCAGGGCTCACTCGCTCTCCCGCTAACTTGCCCACCGACGCATTTTCACTGCACAGAGCGGACCGAACATCTCCGGAAGCTGAAGGAGCAACCGCGGGGATTCGTGGAAGAGGGCGGCAAGAAGCAGGCAGAAGCGTAGCCGTACGCGCAGCACCTTGGTAAGTCGCCAGCCTGAATCCTGAATCCTCCGGTAGCGCTTGTGCGAGATGCCCTCCAGCCAAAGAGGGTTCTCCAAGTAAGCGCCAAAAAGGGCTTTTGCAAACGACGATTGAAGCTGGCCGCAGACAAGATTTCGAAGCGCTGCCGGCACGGCCACATTCATGTTGCCTGTTTCTTGCTGCGCATCTCGCCGGGCTCTCTTTAGGTAGCTTCTTCGTCGGGATAGAAGCATGTGATGCGCACGTCGTATGAGAACGCGAAAGGTTCTCCGCACGACGAAGCCGCACGAAGCTGCTCAGAACAAACCGCTGGTCCGGGCCAAGTTCTTGCGCGTGGCCGAGAGTTTTGCATTTCGTATGGTGCGCGCGTAAAAGCGCTTTCATTCTGATGGAGAGGCTACTTGCAAGGAGAGCTGATCTCCGCGTATCACGGGTGGTTGACCTGTGTTCATGCGGTGAGCGCGTAGAGTGTGCCTCCAGGCAAACTAGTCTCAGCTCAGACTGAGCACGACGAAGGAGTATGTTCAAAGAGCTCTAGTCCACTGCACACTGGAGCGGGTAACTTGCAGCGGATATTAAACCCTGTCATCCTGATGCAGAGCTTGCTGGGCGAAGGTGCAGAGTGCCGTACACGGGTACGAGAGCGCCGTTGCCAATCAACTGTGGCGACATGCTGGAGGCGGCGCTTCGGCGTGTCCAGCCGTCCCAAAACTACGCCAACCAAAGGAAAAAAACGTCGGAACTGCTGCCCGTTTCAGCTTCTAGCGTCTTCGAGTCACTCGGCTCGTTCTCAATAAATGGTACCTTTCGCATGTTCCCGCGTTTCTCAGTTCTCTGCAGGACAAGTTCGTCAGGTACGTTGTCCACGGCCCAGTCCCATCTATCTGATTCCGTTCTGCGTGTTCGTGAACAGCCCCGCCCCGCCCATCAGATGCACCTGCGCTGTGCCCATAGATAGTTCTGAGGCCAACAAGCGCTGGGTACTCGACCCTTAGGTGGGGTGTCGTTGTATGGGGGTGTCTTGTGGCATCGCGGCTTGCTGCTTACCCGAGACGCGCACTACTTACAAGGGGTCTGCGAGCGACTTATAGCGCGCGGAAAAGCGAGCCAATAGCAGGTCTGTAAAGCTGGCCTCGTCATGAGCGACGTGACTCCTGGCACTGACGGTCGGCTACTGGCCGTTGGTGAAGAGTGAGTCTCACATCAATGGATGTCAGACACCGGTTGTCAGACCTTTGACCGTGGACAACTCGGCTTGAGCCCTTGGTTTGATGGATATGTTGTCAGTAACGTTCCTCGGGCACTGGGCACTCCCGCTGTCGATCGTCATTCGGATGACAACAAGCATTGTGCTTGCGATCCTGCAAACCTATCGACAAAGAGTTGTCCTACATTTTGTAAAATACTTCTGACAAGTCGTGTGTGCCTGACCTGTTGTTCTCCCCCCAGACCACCCGCAACCTGGCTACATCGCCCCATTGGTCGCCACACCTAACCGGCGGCTGCAGGGGGCGGGAGCTCGCGGAGGGAACTGCGTTCATATGAAGTTCGGCCAGCAACTGCTGAGTGAGTTCAACCTCGACTGGGGGGTCGAATCGTACGTCAACTACAAGAACTTGAAGGACCTCCTCGCCGACATCAGGGTATGCGTTTCCTTTTCGAACCAAATCCGGCCGGCAGCACCTGGCTGCACACGCACAAAAGGTAGGCAATTGGTGCATCTGCAACCTGTGGTGCAACTCGTGATTGTACTAACATCTGGTTTGCGTTTCGGGAGAGCGTAAGTGTAAATATGGGGTAGCAGTCGTCTGCATTGCAGAATGCTTGGCGACAAGTGATTCGCGCCACTTCCCCGTGCGAGCGAGTCTCGGACAGGACTCAAAACTGTGAGGTGGCGACTGCTGACCATGACGGGTGCTTGCACCAGGAGTTTGGAACAGCTAGTCAGGCCAAGCTCATTGCACAGAGAGAGCTTGCCAAATTCTCGTGAGACGGCCGCCTGTGTAAAGACACTCAGCTGTTGCACGGGGCCGAAACCTCCGTGCAGCTAACACCGCAAGATGAAAACACAAGTCTTGCGCCGAGTGCCGGATGGAGAAGCTGATAGCCTCCCACGCTCTATCCGTCTCCCGAAGGAAGCCGCCCCACCCACCCTTCGGAGAGGAGTCACAGGACCCAAAAAAAGCAGCGTGTCGGAAACTCAAAGCCGACTGGTGAAAGTGACAAGTGGGCTATACTTCGCCGCAGACGTTACCCACTTAAAGCCCTGAACTTAAACACACACACGATATTGATCTTAGCGACCGTGAGGTACCCGGGCTTGGTCCTGTTCCAAACCCATGGCAGTCACCACCTGATCACAACCTTGTGTCTTGTTCTGAAACTCGCTTGCACGGGAAGTTGAGCAGATGACCCATGTTCCAGCTATATGCCACGCGACAAGCACACTTACACACTCGGCTACACTCCGCGTCAGGTGTTACCCATCATTGAATTCAACACACAATACACAGGGTGTGGTCATACTTTTGTGAAGGGACGCCACCCCCCAGACGGGTTCGTAACACACGCACCCACACACTGCACACACACACAGGCGGGCACCGACAAGGTCAATGTGTTCTTCGAAAGCTTGGAGAAGGACAGAGCCGTGCTGGACTTGAACGTGAAGCAGTTCGAAATCAGCCTCGACGACCTGTGGACGCACGTGCGGCAGCAGCCGCAGGACAAGCTCACCAAAGAAGAGATCTTCAAGGCGTACTGCTACGCCCGGGCTATCCACAACTACCAGCAGCTCAACCGCATGTGCTTCGAGAAGATCATCAAGAAGTTCCAAAAGCGGCTTGGCCTCCGGCAGCACAGAAAGGACGACCCGCTTCCCCCTAAGCCTCTGCGCGCCGATGAAATACGGGCGTTGGTCGAGCAGTGCGAGCGATTTCTCGCCGAGTTGGACGACTCCTACTTCCTGAACCCGTCGCGCATCGACTTGGCCCGCATGATGCAGGAAATTGAGGTCTGCGCCCGTTCCCGAAGGTTAGTTGACCGGACTTCAGAAGTCAAAGGGTGTGGGCCTCCACCGTTCCACCGTCAGGTGGGCTAGGCTAGTTCCGGGGTGGCTCCCTGGGAGGGACAGGGACGGGGTTAGTCACGCCTTAGCAGTCCCAGGGCCTCTCCCCACCCACCTGTATGTGTTCTCGTGGTCACCGCTACCTGCCGCGTTGACCTTTCCCGAGAACACATCAAAACAAGTCAAAGGGTGTGGTTCTACGCATTGCCCGGCCCATCCGCAATCAACTACGCCTTCCTGGGGCTTCCACGACCACTCCTTCAAAGGTGTTACAGATAGGAACCTATGTGAACGTGCTCCCAGGCAAAACGACCGGCTTGATAAGAAGCAGGATGACCTCGATTACTACCCGCGAGGAAGAATTTCAGACCGATCCGTGAGTGGGCAATCAGTGGGCAAATCTCGCAAAGCACTTCCCACCTGGACCTGATCGCGCTTGTCCACCAGCTCTCCGGTGATGTGTACGGTGAAAGAGTTGGGAAAGGGGTGAGGATGATCGAGAGGACGAGTGACCTGGGTGGTCGACTGAGGTGGGACAACTGGTCCCTTTGGACGTGTTCATATTGCCACCTCTCCTCTGTCCTTTGTGTTCAACTTGGCCATTTGCCTGGGTTGCACCGCCGACGAAAGCGTGAAAGAGTTGACGCTTCTCTCAGCGTCGCAGCGAGAAACGCCAGCGAGGAACCCTGCCACGAGTGCGAGGACCTCACAGCAAATGGGCATGGCAATGCATCCTCGAATCCACGGTGTGCTAAAAGGTGAGCGGCCGCCTCGTTCGATTGACTGCAGCAACTACTCTTACACACAGGCGCTATACGCCATTGCGTACTCGGAGGGCGACGAGATACTCGCAGCCGGTGTGCTAGAGAAGGTATGGAGCATGGATCCGCGGTCTCAGCCTCGAATCGTGGACTACGTCGACGCTCACTACTACAAAGAGAAGTTGCGAAAACGAGAAGTATGCAAGCGGCTTATTGTTTCCTTCGCGGGGGGAGCGGGGGGGGGGGAATTTCCGCCGCGAGGCACCGCAACGAGCTACGAACACACGATTGACGCATGACCCCCACCTTTCAACCTGCTCGTTGCTACATACCATGGCCGGCGCAGGCGGGTGTGGAGGGAAGATCTCCGCCATGCGCACAGGATGCACCTCAACGAGCTACCAGGACGCATTTGACATATGACCCCCACCTTTCAACCTGCTCGTTGCTACACACAATGGCCGGCGCAGGCGGGTGTGGAGGGAAGATGTTAAGCAGTCATCTCCGCCGCGCACACACGAGGCACCTACGAGCTACCAAGACACATTCGGCACGTGACCCCCACCTTTCAACCTGCTCGTTGCTACATACAATGGCCGGCGCAGGCGGGTGTGGAGGGGAGATGTCACTCTCCGCCGCGCACACACGAGGCACATACGAGCGACCAAGACACATTCGGCACGTGACCCCCACCTTTCAACCTGCTCGTTGCTATATTCAATGGCCGGCGCAGGCGGGTGTGGAGGGGAGATGTCAAGCAGTCATCTCCGCCGCGCACACACGAGGCACCTACGAGCGACCAAGACACATTCGGCACGTGACCCCCACCTTTCAACCTGCTCGTTGCTACATACAATGGCCGGCGCAGGCGGGTGTGGAGGGGAGATGTCAAGCAGTCATCTCCGCCGCGCACACACGAGGCACCTACGAGCGACCAAGACACATTCGGCACGTGACCCCCACCTTTCAACCTGCTCGTTGCTACATACAATGGCCGGCGCAGGCGGGTGTGGAGGGGAGATGTCACTCTCCGCCGCGCACACACGAGGCACATACGAGCGACCAAGACACATTCGGCACGTGACCCCCACCTTTCAACCTGCTCGTTGCTATATTCAATGGCCGGCGCAGGCGGGTGTGGAGGGGAGATGTCAAGCAGTCATCTCCGCCGCGCACACACGAGGCACCTACGAGCGACCAAGACACATTCGGCACGTGACCCCCACCTTTCAACCTGCTCGTTGCTACATACAATGGCCGGCGCAGGCGGGTGTGGAGGGGAGATGTCAAGCAGTCATCTCCGCCGCGCACACACGAGGCACCTACGAGCGACCAAGACACATTCGGCACGTGACCCCCACCTTTCAACCTGCTCGTTGCTACATACAATGGCCGGCGCAGGCGGGTGTGGAGGGGAGATGTCAAGCAGTCATCTCCGCCGCGCACACACGAGGCACCTACGAGCGACCAAGACACATTCGGCACGTGACCCCCACCTTTCAACCTGCTCGTTGCTACATACAATGGCCGGCGCAGGCGGGTGTGGAGGGGAGATGTCACTCTCCGCCGCGCACACACGAGGCACATACGAGCGACCAAGACACATTCGGCACGTGACCCCCACCTTTCAACCTGCTCGTTGCTATATTCAATGGCCGGCGCAGGCGGGTGTGGAGGGGAGATGTCAAGCAGTCATCTCCGCCGCGCACACACGAGGCACCTACGAGCGACCAAGACACATTCGGCACGTGACCCCCACCTTTCAACCTGCTCGTTGCTACATACAATGGCCGGCGCAGGCGGGTGTGGAGGGGAGATGTCAAGCAGTCATCTCCGCCGCGCACACACGAGGCACCTACGAGCGACCAAGACACATTCGGCACGTGACCCCCACCTTTCAACCTGCTCGTTGCTACATACAATGGCCGGCGCAGGCGGGTGTGGAGGGGAGATGTCAAGCAGTCATCTCCGCCGCGCACACACGAGGCACCTACGAGCGACCAAGACACATTCGGCACGTGACCCCCACCTTTCAACCTGCTCGTTGCTACATACAATGGCCGGCGCAGGCGGGTGTGGAGGGGAGATGTCACTCTCCGCCGCGCACACACGAGGCACATACGAGCGACCAAGACACATTCGGCACGTGACCCCCACCTTTCAACCTGCTCGTTGCTATATTCAATGGCCGGCGCAGGCGGGTGTGGAGGGAAGATGACAAGCCATCATGTTCGCTGCGCCCGCAGAAGGTAATCTCATCGAGCGACCACAGGAACCCCCACCTTTCAACCTGCTCGTTGCTACATACAATGTGTGGAGGGGAGATGTCGAGCAGTCATCTCCGCCGCGCACACACGAGGCACCTACGAGCGACCAAGACACATTCGGCACGTGACCCCCACCTTTCAACCTGCTCGTTGCTATATTCAATGGCCGGCGCAGGCGGGTGTGGAGGGGAGATGACAAGCCATCAATGTTGTATACACCGTCCACGCTTTGCGGCTGGACGGGAGACCGAATGGATGTTGGGCAAGCTGGATACAGTTTGCGCCCGTAGCAGCTGGAACGATGGCGTGCCTGAGTATCCGCATGCCGTATCCTTTGTTCAGTGGGAGTTGAGATTCTCCGTCAAGAAGATGCTAGCCGCCGCCATAGGGCGGGCTATTGCCAAAAGAAGGAGAGCCCGCGACACAACGTGACGACACACGCCTGCCAGGCGGTCTCGCCCGTCGGTCAGAACGCCGCAGCTGCGCCACCATCGGTGCAATCATCATCTATGACAGGGCCGCGGCTCGCACCGCGCCCACGACGTAACGACTTACACCCGCCGTAGTAGTGGGGCCGGATACTCCGGAGAGATGGTCCCTGCACTCTAACTCGTCTCTCTCTCATGTTCTCTGCGCACGCAGAAGGTAATCTCATCGAGCGACCACAGGACCCCCACCTTTCAACCTGCTCGTTGCTACACACAAAGGCCGGCGCAGGCGGGTGTGGAGGGGAGATGTCAAGCCGTCATCTCCGCCGCCGCACACAGGCACATACGAGCGACCAAGACCCATTCGACACGTGACCCCCACCTTTCAACCTGCTCGTTGCTATATTCAATGGCCGGCGCAGGCGGGTGTGGAGGGGAGATGTCAAGCCATCATGCTCGCTGCGCACCCAGAAGGTAATCTCATCGAGCGACCACAGGACCCCCGCCTTTCAACCTGCTCGTTGCTACACACAAAGGCCGGCGCAGGCGGGTGTGGAGGGGAGATGTCAAGCAGACATCTCCGCCACGCACACATGAGGCACCTCAACGAGCTACGAACACACAATTGACGCACGACCCCCACCTTTCAACCTGCTCGTTGCTATATTCGATGGTCGGCGCAGGCGGGTGTGGAGGGGAGATGTCTGCCACGCACATACGAGGCACTGATCGGCGACCAAGACACGACACGTGACCCCCACCTTTCAACTTTTAACGCTGATGCTTTACTCGCGGGGCCAAGGCTCACCGAGGCTGGGAATGGATTTACTGGAACTACAGGGGGACACTTTCTACTCCGGGACTGAGGCCCGGCACCGACCAGCCCGACCGGGGCCAGCCCCACACTGCCGCAGGCAAGCGCAAGGCAAAATATGAGTGCCAGCTCCTAGCTTCTGGCAAAAAAGCCCCTCCGTGGCCATTCCAAACGTGCAATAATTCTGCCAGAGTGTATCGCGACAGCGGCAACGCTGACAGATTGCTCCAACGAAGCATTCTTGTAACCATCGTCTACCAGTACGCTCGTGCCCCTTTCACAGAAAAGCTACGCCTGCAAGATCCTTTGTGGCAAGTCGAACAGAGTTCTTGCGAGAAACGTCTCGAGGTGTCTGGGGCACAAGTCGCTGCCCAGTGCCACGGTCGACCAGCATCCCAACGGCGAATGCAAGCTGCAAGTCAACGAAAACGTATGTTCTTTTGGTTGCTTCAGCGGTTTTTCTGGTCGCAAATCTTAGATGATTAGTTTCTTCGACGAACCTACACACCGAACTTCAGCAGCCATGAGTCAATGCGGGAGTGAAAAAGTGCGGGAGTGGCCACTCCCGCATTACGGGAGTGCCACGCCCGCATTTTTTTTTTGAGGGGTCCCACTCCGATCGAACAAACGACTGCAAAACCACTCCCGCAATCCGGAGAGGGAGTCCGGGGTGTACCTAACACTTGCACCAGGTTACCACTCTCGAACATCGTTTACTTCATTCCTACGATTGTAGCAAACACAATTCAATTCTTTGCATCACCGACAGCAGACGGAGCTAGCATACGCTGTAGAGGAGTGTATTTGTGCCAAATATGCAGCGAATGATCAACTAGACCTTTTGAGCTAGTGGTACTCAGGCTGTGTAGTTGTTGAAACTGAGCGCGACAAGTTCGCAACACACACAAACCCGAACTCGAAGGAATGTACTTGGTGTCGGTCACACAGTCCCGAACATGGGCCATTACTCATAGAAAGTGTACACCAAAGAAACAACCCACACAGCCCTTACTTGCTCTGAAGGTAACCCCTTTAGCAAAAGTCACCACGGAGACCCTAAAATCCCGGAATCGGAAAAAGCGAACTTCAAATCTATAATGCACAGATCCGCGGCGACGATGTGTTCATCTTCCAGACCTGCTCGTTTTCCAGGGAAGGAGGATCGCTGGGCCACTCGCAGATGGAGCTGCTGCTGCTGATCCACACGTGCCGGCTCGCGAGCGCGGCGCGGATCACGGCGGTGATCCCGTACGTGGCGTACCAGAGCAGCCGCCTCGAGATGACCGCCTTCGCGCAGATGATCAAGAAGATGGGCTGCGACCGCGTCCTCACCGTCGACCTGCTCGCCGGGCAGATCCAGGGCTACTTCGAGAACATGCCGCTCGACAACGTCCCGGTGCTGATGGAGTTCGTCAAGTACTTCACGATGAAGCTCGGCAACATCGTCGATCCCGCCGATTTATGCATAGTCAGCCCTCGGTCGACCACCGTCGAGCGGGCGAAGCAGTTTGCAGACGAGATGGGGTGCGGGCTGGCGACAGTCCTCCGGCGGAGGAAGGAGGAGGAGGAGTCCGACAACCTGCAGTGGGAGTTTACCGAGGTGACCGAGATCGTCGGCGACGTCAAAGGGAAGACGTGCATCATCTACTCGTCGTACCTCGACGACGCCGAGAACGTCACCGCGGTAGCGGAGCAGCTGAAGACGGCGGGCGCGGCGGACTTGTACGTCGCCGCCATCCACGGCATCTTCGCGGGCAAAGCAGTCGAGCGGCTGATCAACTCGCCGGTGCTCGAGTGCGTGGTGACGGACTCGGTCTGCCACGATGCGATCATGGAGCGGTTCCCGAAGCTGCGGGTGCTGCCGCTCGCGGCGCTGCTCGCCGAGTGCGTCGACCGGATCCACAGCGAGGCGTCCATCGGCAGCATGATGCACAAAAAGGGGCTCGGCAAGGTGCACTCGCCCAGCAACGCGCGCCGCGTCAGCTCCATGAACCCGGACCCCGACGTCATCGACCACGTGCTGCAGGCCAAGAAGGACATCCAGAACCTCATCTCTCACCCGGCTCCGGTGTGGCAACATTCCTTTCCACCCCTTTTTCTCTCCGAGGCCCGCCCGTTTGAGGGGGGACATCCAGAACCTCATCCCTCACCCGGCTCCGGTGTGGCAACACTCCTTTCCACCCCTTTTCCTCTCCGAGGCCCGCCCGTTTGAGGGGAACACATGGGGTGCATTGCAATGTCTCAAAAATACTCGACGGGCTATTTCGATGGCTGGATGGGTAATTTTGTTGCTTGCGAAGCAGGTGCTCGACCGCGGTTGATTCTCATTTTTTTGAATAGTACTTTTGTACTGCCGGGAACACTTCCGGAACAACATTGTTGCACATGAAAACGGTCAGAACCGAAAGCCGACGAAAAGGTCTGACACAGGAAATTCCTGTACACGCGAAGAACAAGAAAAAATATGCCTTATCATTTTCATCATCTTCGCTCAGTTGGCTGATCGTCTGTTACTTCGTTCATCAGTGCGAGCCCCAACTCCCGGAAATGTTTTTCGACGACCCCCGGGCAAAGTCGTGTCTTCCGACCTTCTCCCCCTTCCCATTGAAACGAGAAATGAAGCTTATAGCCTGTCTATCAGCCTACTAGCTTGGGGGGGGTCAGCTGGTCGCCAGACCAGAGTTGGTCTGGAACCTGGTCTGGGCAGTGGCTTATATATGGGTCTGGTGCTCGGACCAAGTCCGAGCAGTGGCTTATATATGGGTCTGGTGCTCGGACCAAGTCCGAGCAACAGGGATTATCCTGTATGGTTAAAAAAATTTTTTTTCACCAAAAAAAAAAAAATTCTGAAAACAGGCCGATGAAAAAAGGTTTTTACTGCCTGTCACCCGACTTTTCTGCATCCTTGAGAGCTACTTTTCTTACACGCATAGCTACTTTTCTTGCACGCATAACTACTTTTCTTGCACGCATAACTACTTTTCTTGCACGCATAACTACTTTTCTTGCACGCATAACTACTTTTCTTGCACGCATAGCAGTTTTGGTTTCCAGGTGCTTTTGTGGGCAATACAGGTGCATTCGTGGGCAATCCGGTGTCTTCGTGGGCAATTCAGGTGCATTCCTGTGGAAGTCACAGTGCCAAAGAACAGCAAGGGACAAGGTTGACGCGCATGATCTGACACTACTGAGCGAACGGAAGAATGATTCGAATGGCAGGACCAGCTCATTCGTTGCAGGATGCGGAGCAGGAGTCGGAGACCGCCAGTGCCATGGAAACTTGGGATGCTGACGTGCAGCGTACACTGTGTGAGCCGACTGTGCTGTTGTACACGACAGGAACTTGGCCAGTAGCTGGTGTGTGGCACGCCATCTTTCTTGGCCTTCGGCGTCTCCCACACCCTGTGCGTAGCTCTCTCGGACGCAGAAAAGTCAGGTGATGCGGCAGTAAAGCAATCTTCTTACCTCGAGACGTCGTTTTCTTGCACTCGGTTTTCCAGATTGCCACTCGAGCCCTGCGGGCTCTCGTGGCAATCTGGAAAACCTCGTGCAAGAAAACGACTTTTCTCTCGGTGAATAAATAAATAGCTATTTAACCATGGGGATTTCTGGTGAAAACTTTTTGGCAAGGGACCCAGGCTACAGGCTCAGATCCTGGAGGCGTAGTTGCTGTTTTGTGTACAGCCTGCCAGCGATCTGGTCCAGAAATATCTCTGGGGCCATGAGGGGCGTTGGGATTAGTGTTGGAGGGCGCCTGTCGTGAGCAGCTTCGCCCTGCCTCGGTTTGTTGAAAGGCGTTGAGGCCATCATGCCGTAGTGCCCACTGGGACTGACAAGTGAAGGCTACAACTAAGTGGAGAAGCAGCAGCCAGATTGTGTTTTCCATCACACCCACCACACCCAGTAATCAGTCACTGGAGGATCGTTTGCTATCCTGAAGCTCACAGGCCTGAAAGGGTTTTGAAAATAAAAGAGATGTCGCTCGCCGCATTTGGTTTTAGTGGTGCTGCCACTGGCCCTGATGACAATACATTGCAGCACGACTACAGCAACTGGAAGGGACCGAAGTTGGAGAAACAGGCTCTCCTGAGAGGTGTCCAGCAGGGAACCGGACGAACAGGTTGAAAAAGGCGCAGCTCTTTGGGACACTGCTTGCTTCAGCAATCCCAGCTTTCCCACGCGCAGCGTGGGAAAAAAATTTTTCTGGCCAGATCAAAGATTTTTTAACCGGGATTTTTCAGAATTTCGGGGATTAGAATAACCCCTGTCTATCAGGGATTTTCCCCTTTAGTGAAAAAAAAAAAATTCTCCTTGCCAAACAAACAAAGGTCGCAAGACACCAAACTGATCGTCCTTCGGGATCGACGGTAACACAAAATTCACTAAAAAAAAAAAATTCCCAAAATGGTGAAAAAACTTTTTTCACTAAAGGGATTTTGCGTTGCTGGGTGTAGGTGGTCAGGGCGCGGGTTGTGGTGGACAGTGTGGGTGGGCGTGGGTGGTGGGCGCTGGTGGTGGAGTGGGTGCGTGTTGTGTGTGGTCGGGGCGTGGGTTGTGGGTGGTAAGGGCGCGGGTTGTGGTGGACAGTGTGGGTGGGCGTGGGTGGTGGGCTGGTGGTGAAGTGGGTGCGTGTTGTGTGTGGTCAGGGTGTGGTTTAAGCGGCCCAACAACAGGTCTGTATGGCGCAAAATTGGCCTTTCAGCATGAACCCTTTGTGATTTCTACTTACATCTTCTACTTACATCGTTCACGGCATCATGTGTAGCTGTTCTGCATGTTCTCTGAATCCGTTTCCTGCTTGATCTGAAGAGGAGCAAGAGGGTAGGGAGTGAGCTAGCACCCCAAACTTGAGTGGGGTGAAGGGCCAGAGGGACCCCCGCTTATGGGGCTACGAGGTCAACGACGCGTACCACACACAGACAGACACAGGCACGTGTCGACTGGCACCCACACCACACCACACCGGCAGAAAAACTTTTCTGCCGGAGTGAATTTTTTTTTTCACCACGGGTTTGGCCCGAAACTGGTGAGTGTTAAAACCATTGCTGTCTATACTTCAAAAAAAAAAAAAAGAAAAACCCCCTCTGAGAACAGGTTCTCTGGAAGATTTTGTCATCGATCTTCTCATCGAACAACAATTTTGTCGGAAGGCACGCCGGGATCGCCGAGAAAATGGACGAATGATGAACCCAAAATGAAAAAGTTGTCAATTCCTCCAGAAAGTGATAGCACCGGACCGGACCGAAAGCCTCCGTCACTCTAACTTGAAGCTCTAACTTTGGATTGGTCCGCGTTCACGAGCGAAATCCGAGACGAAGAACAAGGTGCATACAACGCCGCGCTGAAAAAGCATGGAGAGGACGACTCCCTTAACGGTTTATACCCTCTTACACTTTCTGCGACACACACCGAACCAAAACAATCTAACGCAGAGCCCCCAAACCCTGAAGACGTGGACAAGTGAGCACACGTAGTGGTCCTTCTCCGTTCGCCCGCCGTTCGTCGAACGGCGAACACGCTGCGCGCGCCCGGCGCAGCTGATCGCCAGCAGTCGAATGGCACCGGTGATTGCGCCGCATCGCCGACCTCATCCGGGGTCGGCGGTGGAGACCTGCTGGAGAAGCTGCCGTACGCGGAGTACCGACGACGATGCATTGTGAGATGGTGTCGTCGTGCACGCCATGTCCAAGCGCGCCAGAAGCGTAGAGGCACTTGTAGCTCATGTCCAGGCAGTGATGTCGTAGACGTATCCAAGTCGACGCCACGTGCGCAAATGCCCGAGATTGGATGCCCATGTTCGACACCTTCAGATGCCTCAGCACCACAGTTTGTGGTGGCAGGCGTCAATCGTAGGTTTCTTCGCAGCCGCGTTGTGCCATCCTGAGAGATTTTCTTTCACGGTTACCGAAGAGAACCTTTCCGCGGCTAGAGTTGTTTTTAATTTTTAGCTCCAGCACTCTCATGTTTCTAGAAGGACCACTGGAGATGACCCGTCCAGGCTCACAAGGTATTTCAGCCGACGTCAGGCGCGCCGATAACCAGCGCAGGGGCACTGGTACATCGGAGGCCAGCAGCCTGCAAGGTGGTCCAGTTTGCCGTGAACGGTGGTACTGGTGCTTTGCGAGTAATCTTTTCATCGACCAAAGCGCTTATTCACGCACACTATGTCGGCTGATACTTACAAACAAACGAAGGGGAAGAACACCGACCATGAGGCAAGCTATGATCGCCGCTGGGACGACGTCACGCGGGGGATGGAGGGTGGGAAGAAGAATCGGGAAGGTGTGACTGACATTCTTTGATCCTGTTGGTTCGGGCTTGTTCAGGATACGCATACGGGTTGACCGCCGATGATTCTGTGCGTTGTCATTCACGGCGAACACCTGTTTTGGGCATGCTGGTTTGTTCATGGAATACCACCAGGAGGTCGGCCACCACCCGAGTTGCATACGCTTACGGCCCTCTGTTCTGCATGTGCACGCTATAGGTGCCGCAATACAAGACACTGCAGACGTGTACACACGCCTGCGTGGCTTCGGCATGACATCCACCCCATCCCTCCTTTTTCGTAGGACGTACTCTCCGTGTCAATCAATACAATGGCTCGGCTCGCAGTATCGGCATCGCTTTTTTTTTTTTGTATAAGCACCTGCTTTGTAGGAAATACTTGAGGAGGCTGCCAGCTGCAAAAGATCACAGGAGGTAAACGTGCTGTAGCCCACACGAAACACAGGTGAATCTGGGTTCAGTGGCGGGCGTAAGCGTTCAACAAACTGGACCCACTTTGTAGTTGTACTGTTTCTCCCCCTCTAGCCTCCTTCGAAGAGAGCACAAGGCAGCCCCTCGAGAATTTTTACAGCATGCAGTACCGCAGGGAATAGTTGACTAGATGTGTTTGTGCCGCTCACGATCGGCGGGAAGTCGGGAGGCAGAACTGACCCTACTTTTCGTGAGGGAAGAGTAGAAGAATAAGAACCACCTGCCTTCTTTCCATTTGTCATGAGCCGCAGTTCAACTATCCCTTTACGAGAACGAGTTGAGCTGAGCTTCGCTGCCACGCCGAAGACTAGTGAAAGCGTTTGAGAAGCTACTTTGTGAGGGTTTCTCTTGCGTGAAAACAAGCGTCTTTTTTTGGTGTCCGACGCAACGAATCAACACCCCAACCTGCCCCCGGTGGTTTTCCAAGTCGAGGCTGGGACCGAAACTTCCTCTCCCTGAGAAGCAAGAAGCCCCAACCCCCTACCCACGATCAAAAGGGTATATTTTTCTCTGTTCTATAAGCAGGATCAACATGAACAAGCCGCTGCGCTATTTGGGTGCGCAGAGAGTCTGCCGTCTGGTACGAGCGAGGTTCGGGAACCAGGGGTTTGGTTACTTCTTTGCACGTTGTGTGCTCAGGTCTGGGCGCTACTTCGTTACCGGCGGCAGTCTCTCCTTGCACGAGCGGCACCCTGAATAGCTCCGCCATTCTTCTTTTCTCGCTTTTCTAGCCATCCCTCTATTACGCTGCTCGAGCACCACTCTCGAAATGAACGGACAGAAAGAAAAGCGACTTTTCACCAAACCCAGATTCATCTGACCTTCGTGTGGACTACAGCACATTTCCACCGTTGGGATGACTCTCTTGCATGCTCGTTGCAGTAGTACTTCGAGATGTTGCTCAAGTATTTCCTATAGAGCACGTGCTTCTTCAAAAAGAGAAGGCTTTTTTTGTTGAAGGCCGTGGCAGCGTGTCTGCCGGTTGTCGCAATTAGTGCGCCGCTCAGTCGTGTACACTGTGCATGAAACAGTGGCTCTACTGCCGGAATACTGGCTTTCTGCATCTCTGGAAGACCATGTGTTAGCAACGCAGTCGTGTCGTCGTGGGCTTTGCGTAGTCCCATCGTGCCACGAGTTCAAGACTTGCCTTCAGTCGACTGACGTCATGACTTCGTCCTTCGGTGCGAGCTCTTACAAACTCTTCGTACTTCGGATTTCTTCCGAGGGGAGCAGTAAGCTGGGGGGAATGCCGACGATTAGGGTGGGGACAATAGTCGCCAGGCATCAGAACGACGTACATACGTCTACCCGCGCAAAGAAATAACGCAAAGGAGAAAGTCATCAGGTTCTACTCCGCTCAACGCAGCCCGTCAAAAATACGGGGGGGGGAACCCGAGATAAAGAAAGCAGGAAACGCAAAGGACCCCCTCCCCATGCTTCTTTTCTGCGTTTCTGCTGCGCGGACAATCGAACGGCGTCGGAGCCTCTCTCAGCTTGCCTATCCTGTCTTGAACGAGGTCGCAGGATTGGTCAGGCCTTTTTCAAGAAAGTGGGGTGGTTTCCAGTGTATTTTGGCATAGCTCTTCTATGCTGATGAACTGTGAACGTTGCCAGCCGCGTGGTGCCTTGCCACAGAATCTTGCCATTGTCGTGCAGAACCTGGCGTGGGGGCTCGCTTGTCGACGTGCCTATGCATGTGCCCCTGTTGATCACATGCTCTAAGTTGTCAATACGAGATCCTGTCACTGTCTAACTAATTTGCGGTGGCCTGTCAAGCTCGTGCTTTTGAAGCATCCCAGTAGCCGCGGCCTTGTCAACAATGGATGGACCTGGGGATTGGGCAGCGCTCTTGTTAAGGATCAGCCACTTTGGCCGGATGGCCGGATACACGAGACCCCCCCCCCCCCCTCCGTGAATTACTTTTTACCCCCGACACGTACTTTCCACCCCCCGAAAAACGGGGGGTAAAGAGTATAAATCCGGGGGTATAGAGTATAAATCGGGGGGTATAGAGTATAAATCGGGGGGTATAGAGTATAAATCCGGGGGTATAGAGTATAAATCCGGGGGTATAGAGTATAAATCGGGGGGTATAGAGTATAAATCGGGGGGTATAGAGTATAAATCCGGGGGTATAGAGTATAAATCGGGGGGTATAGAGTATAAATCCGGGGGTATAGAGTATAAATCGGGGGTATAGAGTATAAATCGGGGGGTATAGAGTATAAATCGGGGGGTATAGAGTATAAATCGGGGGGTATAGAGTATAAATCGGGGGGTATAGAGTATAAATCGGGGGGTATAGAGTATAAATCGGGGGGTATAGAGTATAAATCGGGGGGTATAGAGTATAAATCGGGGGGTATAGAGTATAAATCGGGGGTATAGAGTATAAATCCGGGGGTATAGAGTATAAATCGGGGGGTATAGAGTATAAATCCGGGGGTATAGAGTATAAATCGGGGGGTATAGAGTATAAATCCGGGGGTATAGAGTATAAATCGGGGGGTATAGAGTATAAATCGGGGGGTATAGAGTATAAATCCGGGGGTATAGAGTATAAATCCGGGGGTATAGAGTATAAATCGGGGGGTATAGAGTATAAATCCGGGGGTATAGAGTATAAATCGGGGGGTATAGAGTATAAATCGGGGGTATAAATCGATGTCGGGGGGTGGAAATTTTTGTCGGGGGGTGGAAAGTACTTTTCGGGGGGTGGAAAGTACTTTGGGGGGGGTGGAAATTTTTGTCGGGGCGGGGGGTATAGAGTATAAATCCGGGGGTATAGAGTATAAATCGGGGGGTATAGAGTATAAATCCGGGGGTATAGAGTATAAATCGGGGGGTATAGAGTATAAATCGGGGGGTATAGAGTATAAATCGGGGGGTATAGAGTATAAATCCGGGGGTATAGAGTATAAATCGGGGGGTATAGAGTATAAATCCGGGGGTATAGAGTATAAATCGGGGGTATAGAGTATAAATCGGGGGGTATAGAGTATAAATCGGGGGGTATAGAGTATAAATCGGGGGTATAGAGTATAAATCCGGGGGTATAGAGTATAAATCCGGGGGTATAGAGTATAAATCGGGGGGTATAGAGTATAAATCGGGGGGTATAAATCGATGTCGGGGGGTGGAAATTTTTGTCGGGGGGTGGAAAGTACTTTTCGGGGGGTGGAAAGTACTTTTCGGGGGGTGGAAATTTTTGTCGGGGGGTGGAAAGTAATTTTCGGGGGGTGGAAAGTACTTGTCGGGGGGTGGAATTTTTTTGTCGGGGGGCGGAAAGTATTTATCGGGGGGTGGAAAGTACTTATCGGGGGGTGGAAACGTTTCGTCGGGGGGTGGAAAGTACTTTTCGGGGGGTGGAAATTTTTGGTCGGGGGGTGGAAAGTACTTTTCGGGGGGTGGAAAGTACTTTTCGGGGGGTGGAAAGTACTTTCGGGGGGTGGAAAGTACTTTTCGGGATTTTCGGGCAAACCCGAAATCGCAAACCCGCATACCCGTTCCCGCAAACCCGCATACCCGTTCCCGCAAACCCGCATACCCGAACCTGCAAACCCGCAAACCCAAACCCGCATACCCGCATACCCGAACCCGCATACCCGTTCTCGCAAACCCGCATACCCGTTCCCGCAAACCCGCATACCCGAACCTGCAAACCCGCAAACCCAAACCCGCATACCCAAACCCGCATACCCGCGTACCCAAACCCGCAAACCCGCATACCCGAACCCGCATACCCGTTCTCGCAAACCCGCATACCCGAACCTGCAAACCCGCAAACCCAAACCCGCATACCCAAACCCGCATACCCGCGTACCCAAACCCGCATACCCGAACCCGCATACCCGTTCTCGCAAACCCGCATACCCGTTCCCGCAAACCCGCATACCCGAACCTGCAAACCCGCAAACCCAAACCCGCATACCCAAACCCGCATACCCAAACCCGCATACCCGCGTACCCAAACCCGCATACCCGCATACCCGAACCCGCATACCCGTTCCCGCAAACCCGAAATCGCAAACCCCGCATACCCGCAAACCCGCAAGCCCGCAGACCTGCAGATTGTGGCTGGAACTGTTTTTGCAAATACACACAGCAAATCAAAGAAAGGGGGGAAAGGTGGAAAATGCAGATCAAACGGGAGTAAAACGTGTACACGCTTATCCGACTCTTGACTTACTATGCCGTGTTCTGAAAGCTGTCGAGGGGCCCCTCCATAGGTTCTCGCATGATTCGTTCGCCTTTGTAACACTATCCGTTTGTAGTACGCTTCGCAATTGTGTTCTTGCACTCTAGCCGAATGGCGGGTGGCGGATTTCCGCGCTCGGGCGCAAGACACAATTATGCTGCTTTTGCAGTGCAAGCCGAACCCGGTTCGCGACTTCGGTTGCGGTAAAGTGTTACAAAGTCTTTGGCTTTCAGATCCGGATACGCGTATGCAACAGATAGTTAGAGGTCACTGGAAGGATACCCGTGTGCAGCGTTCGAAAGAGTTTGCGTATCTGGTCGGGGGGTGGAAAGTAGTTTTCGAGGGGTGGAAAGTACTTTTCGGGGGGTGGAAAGTACTTTTCGGGGGGTGGAAAGTACTTTTCGGGGGGGTGGAAAGTACTTTTCGGGGGGTGGAAAGTACTTTTCGGGGGGTGGAAAGTACTTTTCGGGGGGTGGAAAGTACTTTCGGGGGTGGAAAGTACGTGTCGGGGGTGTTGAGTACATCACCCCCCCCCCTTCCCCCCTTTACAGTGCAGTTGCCTTGGAGGCTGGGTGGTCAACTTCTCTAAGGTGAAATGGTCACAATTCCCTGCCAAAAGTGGGCCCACAAATTTTTTCCGAAGTGTGGTATTTGGGGTATTTGGGGCAAAAAAAAATTTTTTTTCTGACCGCCCACCGTGGTGACCACCTTAGAGTGTGACAGGTAGCGTCTCCCCCCTCCACAGTGAAAATAGCCTATGAGGGGGGGGGGGGGGGGGAGGGGTCAGCCGGCTGATGGATGGATGGATGGTTCTTAACAAGATGCCTCGGATTGGGAGGATATCAATGGCATTCACTTCAACCATGGTACGTGTTCACGTACGTATGTACAACATACCTCTGGATGATGGTACAACCACTAGACTAGTGTTCCAGGTGTACCTGCGAGGGTATCGTACGCTGCAAGTGTACACGTCGTCAGCATCGGATAGTACTTGTGGTAGCTGGTCAAGGAGGGCACCACAGGCGGGGAAGAAGGAAAAGAAGAAGAAGAGAAGAAAAAGAAAAAGGCCGCTCCTGGTCCAGGAACGTGACGCTCAACCACAGCTTGCAAAGCTTGAGTCGGAGGCAGCACAGTGTCACAACCCCGTCCGCTCTGCCCTGCGGCTGACCGTCTCGACGAGCTTGTGTTCAGCGCGAGCGCCAAGCCCCAAGGTGCGCCAAGCCTTGATGCTTTAGTTTGGGAAATCGGTAGCCACTTGAACCGCAGGCCCGCGGCTCTGCAGTACCACCGAACACGTGAAGCTTGGCTCCCGTGTAGCAGGCTTTTCCTGGTCCCCCCCGTTTTCACACTACTTCGCCACAGGCGGGGAACCAGGGGATTAGTTTCCGTTGCAGATTTAGACCGACGGTCTAAATCTGCAAACCGGACTTGGCCAGGGGATAAGCTTCTATATCCACATTTGGACCGTCGGTCAGAATTTGGAAAGGCCGCCGGGAAAAAAAAAAAAAAAAAAAGACGTTAACCCAACACAACTTCCGCCGGTAGAGAAATCTCGCCTAAAGGAATCAACTGCCTTCGGGTAGGCTAGTCTGACACTAGTTGTCGTCGGGGAAAAAAAAAAAAAAAATGGCACTACCGTGACTGCATCGTCCCCCAGGCGCCGGCAGCGGTGGCCAATGTGCAATTGGAGGGGCAACCACTGCACCAGCAAAGGCTACAGAAGGAGTGCCCCACTTCCCAGCACCAGTAGAAGTGGCCAGTTTGGATGCAAGTTGGACGGGCACGGGGGAAAGAACAACAGCTCTGCATGACACATCACGTGCGAAGAGATAACCGCGGCGATGCAGATTATCGCCACAGATTCTTTGCATTCTGACCCAAACTATCTACCAGACAAAATGCCAGGGATAAAACACATAGAAAGTCGAAAAATGAAGCGTCAAACAAGTCAATCGACCTTGCAAGGCTTTGTCACAAGTAAGAAGCCCAAACCTGCTCCAAAGCCAGCAGACGAGCCGAAGGCTGTTCGCGAGGATGCAGAGTGGGGGAAGCTGTACTCGCAAGACTATGCCAAGTGGACAAAGAAGGACGTGGCGAGCCTGGGAGGAGGTACAAAGACGCTGAAGGAGTACGTGAAAGTCCACTGCATTGGGGGACTCACATCTTCCAGTGTTCACTACTCGGCCCATGCTTGCTCCAGAGGTACTCGGTCTCGATCCCGGCACAGCCGAGGACGCCGATGTCGTGAATGCTGCATATGAGGGTCTGGAAGGCTTCACAGCAATTGATGCACGATTCATTGAGGCCTACCACACAGAACACGCAGAGCCGTACCTCAATGCGTTACTCTCTGCCATTAAAAACCGCCTGCGCATTGCCCCTCTTCTTACTGCGATGAGCTCACTGTTTGATCCTAGTGGACCTGTTCTTCGGGAAGGTGGTGACCCCGACGTTGCAACAACGCATCTCTCCACCATCCTAACGTTTTATGGTGAAACCAAGGTGCTGGTGAACGCAAATGGGCAGCCCACAGGGCCAATGCTTTTTTTTAGCCCCCAATTCTGCAGGGAAGCTGAGGGTGAATTGCCGGGTGTGCTTGCGGCTCTGAAGAGGCTTTACGAAGCCAACCCGCATGAAAAGACGTACTCCGGGGCAGTCACCCTTTTTTAAACGACCGCACACTGCGCGACGCCCACCCCCGCACTTCCACCATCATGAGCATATCGCTGCTCATGCCACTGGCGAACGCAAGCCCTGAACGGCTCTTCTCCATGCTGAAGCTGTTGAAGACCCGCCTGCGTGGCAGTCTGGGGGATGATTCACTGCAGGAGCTGTTGACGCTCTTATTAGTGGCCGAGTACAGCGACACTGATGGATTGCCAAAGAGCGAGGTAAAAGCCTTTCTTGAGGCATTCCTCTCCGAGAAAGAACGGCGCAGGCAGTTCCGGTCAACTCCTTTCTACTTTTCTCAGAGACAAGATACTGCGGATTCGGGTCGGCAGCTCCTGCTGTTGCTTACCTGCGACTGGAGGGCAGGTGCAGGTTGAGGCCGGAGAGGAGGCAGAGACACCGGCAGGCGAGCCAACTCAGTGCAAAAATTGCAGAAAAACAGTGAAAACGCAAAAAAGCCGTTATCGGTCCAAATTTGGAAAATGGGCCGGAGACCAAGCTAATGCCCTGACTTGGCCGGAGAAAAAAAAAAAATGTTCAAAAAACGGTGTCCAAAGTAAATATAGGCGGGGGGTGTGGTGTTTGTAGCGGAAGGCTGCTGAGCCTCCGCTGCTGAGACCCAGCCGCTGCCGTTCAATTGTGTTCAGCTTTGGGTCGGCAGGTTGCAGCTGCCACTGTGCTTCATTACCAGATCAAGGTCCTGTTTGCCAGTTGAGTATCCCACACGAGCTAAGAGTTGCCCATGTATGATAAAGGGGGGCGGAGTTATTTTTGCCCAAATTTTCCGTCGCGCCTTCGGCGCGATGTTGCTAAAAATAACGCTAAAAATGTTGTTGTAAGCACGGCGGCGCACACCAAAACTGTGGACCTATTATCATAGGAATCATAGGAAAATAGGTCCCCAGGTCCACCCCCCTTCAGCTGCCTGATGAGACTGTCTGTTTACGATTTTGACTGTTTTTGGAGCGCAACCCCACAGGGAACCCAGAAGCATCCAGAAACCCCCGAAACGCTTGATCCAGACTGGTGTAGGTTGAAAAAACGCCCGCAAAATGTGTCGCCAAACTGACGGGGTGACCATAATTGACCCTAAAGGACCCATGAAGACCCCTCTTTTGCCGAACGAAGTTGTGGAGATGTGTCGGCTCCGCCCCAAGACGCCGTACATCGGCGAAAACGGCACCGAAACACCGCCCAAAACCACCCCATAGTAACGGTCTAAATCTGCAAACCCTCGAAGCCTTCAAACTAATACCCTGCGGGGAACGAAAACAAAAAAAAAAAAGCGAACACACGTGCGGAGATGCTGCGAGCCGGGCTGCTTGTTTGCGCGCTGCTGCCGCTCGCGCGGGCCCAGGCGCCGCGTCCGAACATCGTCTGGATCATGGCGGACGACCTGGGGGTCGGCGAGATCGGCCCGTTTTTCGGCAAGTCGCCCCACGGCGCCATCTCGACGCCGGCTCTGGACGCGATGGCCGCCGAGGGCATGCGCTTCACCGAGGCCTACGCCGGTTACACGGTGTGCGCTCCTAGCCGGACGGCCTTTTTCACGGGCAGACACTCCGGCAACTTCGAGAAGCATGGCTTGAACGGGACTGGCCTCGCTCCTGGGCAAGCCACGACGACAGCGATGATCCTGAAGAACGCTGGGTACACCACGTGCGCGTCGGGTAAGATCGCGCCGCTGCTTAGCCCGACGATGCAGGGTTTCGATTACTTCCTCGGCCAGGTTGATCAAACGGCAGCCCATAACATGTACCCCGATGTTCTCGATATGCAGTGCAACACGTCCGAGCCGGTGCAGATCACCCTCCCTCTCAACACGAAGCCTAAGAATCGGACGCTCTGCATGGCCAGTCCCGGGCAGTATAACTACACGACGGATGTGTTCCAGCACAACGCGTTGGCCTGGCTCGACGAGGCGGGGAAGCAGGACAAGCCGTTCTTTTTGTACCTGGCTTTCACGGTGCCGCACGCCGGCGGGTGGTCGGACACGGGCAAGGAGAGCGGGGCGCCCGTGCCGACCGACTTGCAGTACACGAACGAGTCGTGGCCGATCGTCGAGCGTGACCACGCTGCGGCGATTACGTACTTGGACCGATGCGTCGGGGAGGTCTTCGCGAAGTTGAAGGAGCTCGGGAAGGACGAGGACACCGTCGTGTTCTTCGCCTCGGACAACGGGGCCCACCTGGAGGGCGGGCAGCAAATCGCGTTCTTCAACTCGACCGGCGGCCTTCTCGGGCACAAGCGGTCGCTGTATGAAGGCGGGATGCGGTCGCCGAGCCTCGTTCGGTGGCCCGGAAAAGTGGCTGCCGGCAGCGTGTCGCGGACGCAGTGGGCCTTTTGGGACGTGCTGCCAACTCTGGCGGAGCTCGCGGGCGTTGGGCCGTCAGAGCTGCCGGAGGACATGGACGGGATCAGCATCGTGGACAGCCTGATGACCGGGACGCAGCAGACCCAGCACGAGTACCTTTACTTCACGTGGAACGGCGCCGGCGCGGCGGACGCGCCGCCGTCCAACGTTTCCGCGAACGCCGGCTACGCAGTGCGGATGGGGGACTGGAAGGGTGTGGTCCCCTTCTGCGCGGACGTGGCGACGAACAGACCGAGCATCGCCGACGTGCAGAGGCTGCAGCTGTTCAACCTCAGCAGTGACCCGTTCGAAGCCCACAACGTCGCCGCCCAGCACCAGGCCCAGGCGACCCTCATGGTCAACTTCATCGTTGCGCAGAACCTCTCGTGCCAGTGCTTCCAATGCTGAAAACACGCGTCCGGCTCCCTTTCGCCCAATTTCATGATAAAAATACTCGACGTAGCTGCTCGGACTCCGAATGGAAGGGAAATGTAGAGGTAGAGGGGCAAATTCAGTACAAGCACAATCTGTTTTGTTCTTTGCTTACACCACCGTATGTTGGTTTCTCACTCAGGACTTTGCCTGTTGTGTTTGTGTGTCTTGTCGTGTAGGGGTAGACCCGCATGACCTCACGTCCGTTCAACACGTGGTTCGGTAGTTACAGCACTTTGGATCCCTTCGATTCTTTGTCTGGCAGTTTTTGTCGAGCATTTCCTTCCAAGCTCGCGCTTATGTAAAAAGAAACGAAAAAGTCCGACACCAGCTGTCGTTTCCCGACTAAGGAAACGGCGCGGGAAACGTTTTCGTGTATCCGCCATCTTTGCCGCCCCCCTCGGAGACTGTCCTAGTTCCGGGTCTTGCGTGCACCAGCCCCCAGGAGACCCCCGGTAGGAGGTCTGTTTGATTGAACGTGACTGCCCCCCTCCTCTTTCCACGCTACGAACAGCCGCCTGGCAAGCCAAACTCACACCGCTGCTCTGTCTGCAGGCACCCAGGTTCCGCGCTGATGGCGGCCTTCTGTGTCCGAGGGCCGAAACACGGTGCAGATGAGACCGGCGCGGCGTTGAGCATACAACCATTCCAAGCACGTTCTTGCACTCCATCCCCCCCCCGCCCCCTCTAGATCCAACGTTAGGCCCCCCGCGTAAGATCGCCCGCTGCCTTCCCGCTTGAAGCAAAGGACGAAAGCCGACGATTTTCTTGATTCGAACCTTTTCTTTTATTGATCCGATGCGCATTGCGGCGGGGAACAGTTGAGCTTTTGCTGTTGGCACGATTGGCGGGTATCGGAAACCGAACCTAAGAGCGGAACCGACCCACCACCCCTCCTTTCATGAGAATATGCGAAAACCCTTCATATTTTCTCCCAACTGTGACCGTTGATGAATGAGTTCACTGAGAGCAAGAAAGGGCTAAGTGGTTACGCCGTAATACGGGTTGTATATTTGGTGCACGCTTTTGTTATGGGTTATGGCTAGCCATGTCCGGGACTGTTTGTGCACTTTCTTCGTCAGGATAGTACGCTGCCATCGATCGGTTTGTGTTCTTGACAAATTGCATTTGTTAGACACAAATAACCACTTAGTACGTAGACCCTGGTTCTGCAGGACCGCCGAACACGTGGAGTCAACGTGCAGTTTCGGATGATGAGACACCCCAGTTTCTGAACGTGAAAAGTACCTCCACTGTGTCACGCTGTTTGGGGGTATTCCGCCCGAACCCCTCTCCTCAACACAGTGTTGCGTAGTGTAGTACCCCACGCCGTACTCAGTGCCGCGAGAGCTCGGATGTGCTCTGCACAACATTTGTAGGCTTTCCCGGTGCTCGGGCCCAAGCTACTTCCCTGTTCTGCAGCGGTCCAGCAGTCCTTATGATCACCTTGCGTCCGGAACAAAAGCGTTTCGAAAACGTTTCGAAGACCCTCAACCAATCTTTCCGAAAAGTCTTTCGTCCCACCAAACGTGGCTAGCAGCCTCTTTGCCGGAGCCCTTCTGTCACAACCTTTTGCTCTGCAGCGCGTTACGCCCGCCGGTCCACTTGGACTCGTATAGACCCTTGGAGACACGGGATCTGGATGGTTCTTCGCCGTGGCAAAGACCGAGCGTGTCCGCCAACTTCAGAATCTGGAGACCCAGTTTCAAGAGGAGACTGCGGACACGCGGGAAGAAAAATCAGAAAAGTGTGTACAGCGAGCTGGTGATGTTGTAACAAAGAGTAGACAATCTCCCCGTGAACAATGTCAAGCACAAAGCAACCATCGAGAAAAACGGCGCGCTGTGCAAAGAGCTCCAGAGGCTCCGGGCCAAGAGCAAGGCATTGCCGACGTTGGACAAGCTCGTCGTTTTCACTCCCGCGGGAAGCTGAGAATCCGACGGCCGACCCCCGATCTGTATCTTCGCAATCGTCCGGGTCGCTCGTCTCGTGTGCTTCGAAGACGTCCTTGAACGGGCCACGCGACCCCTCCTGCTATGGAAGCGAGGAGGACGAAGTGGGTGGTGACCGGGCTGCTATACAGAACATCACCAACGTTGTTTTTCCCGAAAGGAAACGGGAGGTTCAGCAGCTTCTTGCGGCGCTGCACAAGAGTTTGCGCGAGGCAATCTTAGCCTTCAATCAATACGAGAAAGGCTATGGTGGGACAGGCATCGGATAGCAGTGGCAGTTTGAAGATGGTTGCCTTGCGGAGATTGGTGTGGTGAGATAGTGGACCAGCTCCGGAGAGCGACCAACCATAGGTAGTCTACGAAGACAATATCCGTGAGTGGACGGAAACCTTTGTGACGTACGTGGACGGCATCTCCAAGACCGCAGCAGGCCGCAGCACCAAAGGCCGTGAGTGCTGTCACGCACTTGGAGGTAGACCGTTAGCCAGAAGAATTGAAGGATCCTGTTCCGAGATTCGAGCTCCAGAGAAAAGGCAGAATACCAGTACACGAAAGGTACCCTGCCCTCGTCGACCACGTCCGAGTGATCCGGAATCGATACTCCGAGAGTAGTCACGCAAGGGGGGGGGGAGACGACCCTGAAGGCAGGATGCTCTGTCAGAGAACTTGGCGATGAGCTGGCCGCTCAAGGCTTTAGTGTGTCTGAGACGATACTGCGACGCCTGTTCAAGGCCCCTAACGTTGGGCGCAATGCAGCCTATACAACAAGGGTATCTTCGATAACCGACTGGAGGGCCACAAAGACATACACCGCGACGACCACATATACGATCACCACGCAAGGCCGAGGAGAAATGTTCTCTTCTTCCGGCGCTGCATTGGCCCCGTGAACGCCCGCAAACCCAGCGAAGCTTGGCCGAGCCGGTGCGGACCATCGTCCTCATCAACACTGGCGAACTCTGGTGGCGGTGCTGAAGCCGGTGCCCGCTTTAATGTTGGTGAGTGTTGTGACCGTTTATGAAACCTCAACACGAATATGTGTCGACAATGAACAAGTAAAAACCTGCCGTTGATTGCCACACGAGAAGCCAGGTAGCAGGTTAACGAGGACCACGAACAAATGTCATCGCCCACATCTCGCGTGGTGAAGCGGTTTTCAACTGAAAGTAATGCAGTCGTGGCACAAAACATGCTTGTACCGTTCAAGCTTGTTCACGAAGAGAGTGAGATGAAGGGCGATGTGTCGTACACGACATATCGTCGGCTGCGTGGTGCCCAGTTTCAGCACATCTCACGACGGGCAGATGTGTGCGACACCTGTGCAGAAGGAACAACCATTCAAAATCGCCTGAGGGAGTATATTTCTAAAAACAGGGAGTCGCTGACCTCGCAGCACTGAGCAACCCAGAATGCATCCTATCTCCTCAGCGTCCTAGACGAGCCTCGGATTCCCCGTAACGTGAAGAGTGCTGTTAGCATCATGCTCATGGAGGTACAACATCAGGCGGCAAGAGATGCGTACAACAATGCCATAAAAGCTCCTCCGGCAGGCTGCGTCGTGGTAACCATTGACTTCAAACAAAAAGGAAAGCTCCCAATGAAGCCAGCGGAACCCCCAAACCACAATAAATGCTAAAAAACACGGAGTTGCGTACAATTCACTCCAAGTTATTGAAAAGAACATCAAGGTCGTCCAGGAATCGTACCCCCCTCCTGTCCTGCCACCGTCCCGCGCCGTTGTTCCGGTGGTGTATGAGGCACCTCAACAAATATGTGTTGCAAGTAAAATGCAGGGCTTTACGCGAACGTTCAGTGCACACACTTCACTCTGAAGGTTTTTCGTTGATCGCACTCAAATCCTGGACGTGGTTTCAGGGGGCAAATTGACAAATGCTCATGATCAGAAGGTCCTACTTCGGCTGTTCAGCTTCCTCACAAATAACTTTTTAAAACGCTCCCGCGGGGCCGATGCATAGGATAATACAGGGGGTCTTTTGCGCGGGTCATTTCCCATTATAGTACACACTTTCTTAGAGTTACCCATTATAGTACATACCTCTTAGAGTTACCCAAGATAGTACATGTTTCCTTAGAGTTGCCCATTATAGTACATGTTTCCTTAGAGTTGCCCATTATAGTACACACACTTGAAACTCCTGGAAGGCCCCCAGAAATGCAAGAAAAATGCACAGAAACCGTAGGTTTTGCTTTTTCTTCGTTTTTTAGAGACCCCCCTTTCCCCAGCCGTGGCCCAGGCACGGGCTGCTGGTTGGAGGAAATACCAAAAGAGTACGGTTTCCTGACTCGGACCTGAGTTTGTGCCCAAAACTTGAGTTCCAAACTTGGGTCCCAAACTTGGGTCCCAAACTTGGGTCCCAAACTTGGGTCCCAAACTTGGGTCCCAAACTTGGGTCCCAAACTTGGGTCCCAAACTTGGGTCCCAAACTTGGGTCCCAAACTTGGGTCCCAAACTTGGGTCCCAAACTTGGGTCCCAAACTTGGGTCCCAAACTTGGGTCCCAAACTTGGGTCCCAAACTTGGGTCCCAAACTTGGGTCCCAAACTTGGGTCCCAAACTTGGGTCCCAAACTTGGGTCCCAAACTTGGGTCCCAAACTTGGGTCCCAAACTTGGGTCCCAAACTTGGGTCCCAAACTTGGGTCCCAAACTTGGGTCCCAAACTTGGGTCCCAAGCTTGGGTCTCAAACGCGGTGCACCGTGCTGCACACGAGGAAAACCCGGCTGAGGGGAATTCATGCCTGTTGTGTTTCAGTTTTTGATCGGCATGGCAGCAAACCTTGCCATTTTGGTCCTTGATTCGATGAGAGTCTGGATTTGCTAACCGAACCTGGTTCTGCAGAAACTTGGACACAACTTGGACTCAAAACTTGGACCCGCACTCAAGTTAGAACAAAGTACTCTTTTGGGCACAAACAGGAAAAGGTGCTGTTTTGGGCACAAACTCGGGAAACGTACTGTTTTGGACCTTATCCCAGCCTCGTTTTGCCCGGGCTTCGTTCCGCCCCACAGGACAGAACAGAACAGGATAAGAGACCGTACCAGAGCAAAACGTACTATCATGGACAACTCTAAGGAAACATGTACTATCTTGATCAACTCTAAGGAAAGATGTACTATCTTGATCAACTCTAAGGAAAGATGTACTATCTTGATCAACTCTAAGGAAACATGTACTATCTTGATCAACTCTAAGAAAAACCGTACTATCTTGGGATGTACTATAATGGGCAACTCTAAGGAAACATGTACTATCTTGATCAACTCTAAGAGGTGTGTACTATACTATGGGGTAACTCTAAGGAAACATGTACTATCTTGATCAACTCTAAGAAAAACCGTACTATCTTGGGTATTGACTCCTTTTGCGCACCTCAAATGCGCCAAAAAAGAAAAAATATATATATATATATATATATATATGATACGATGCCAAAACCCCCCCCCTTTGCACTAATAAAACTTTTTTTGATGTCACCCCATACTGGCCCCGAACCCCCATCTGTGTGGCCCAAAACGGTTCCCAAACGGTTTTTGGCGGGCTGAGTCGAGGTAAAGGGGTCTCTGAAGGCCCACGAATAGGCCCAGGTGGGCCCAGGTAGGCCCCTGGAGCGCGAGGGGGAGAGTCCCCAAAATGGGGTCATTTTCGGGCCTCGCCACTACTCAAGCTAGTCAAACACTTTCTGGCCTCCAGCGGGAAACCCAGACTTCAAAACGACAAGATCGGCTGTGTTCCGCCGTAGATAGCCACCAGCGGGTCCTCTTGAAGCCGAAGAATGCTCTCGGGGGTCACAGTTAGCCCCATGTGCGCAGCGCCAGCAGTGGGCAGGCACACGCTTAGAATGTGCGGTGTGCAAGTGCGCCCTGCCTAGAATCCGGCTTCACCCGCTTTTGAGAACACAGTGCTTACCAGGAAAACGCAGAATATAAGGTGGAAAAATGCAAAAGAACCAAGAGGTGGAGATGGCGACTTCACTTTTTCTGACGCTTGCTTGGAGGGGCTGCATCTGAACTCCGTTCACTGGACTTGGATGTCTTTGGACGCGGTTTGGCCTGGGCTTTTGCTGATGGCTTCTCCTTGGGTGGATGTTTTCCCCGGGCCCTGTTTTTTATTTCCTGGTCTGCCATCTTGGCAAACATCTCTTTCTTCTTTGTCCTCTTTTTCTGCATCTTCTCGGCCACGGTCTCCTGTTCATCACTGGAAGCACTTGAGCCAATGTCGTCTGAACACCTTGAGCAGTCAGTATCTGACTCGCCCAGTGGCAGTTTGTCCGAAACCTTGGCAACAAACTTGAACTTTATGACGTGGACTCGCTTTTTGAGCAGAAAGCCATTGTCGCCAGAGTGCTCGTGTACCGATAAGGCACCTGTCAGGGGGTCTCGCTCGAAAGAAGAAATCATCATGAGGTTCGGTATGTCGAGCACCTCAAATTCAGCAACCTGGCTGCGAAGGCAAAGCTTGGGCGCCGTTGTGTTTCGGATCTGTTCGATGGCTTTTTTAACTTGCCCGAGGTTCAGAATGTCTGTGGACTTGGACACCATCTCCAGTTTCCTGCTGATGGCTCCGAAGTGCTGGTCCCGGTCATTCTTTCCGTGCCCTCCAACAAAAAAGTTGATGGACTGTGTGTCAGGATCTAGCAGGAGACGACTAACAGAAAGCACCGATCGGAAGTGCCGACCAGAGTCCATCCAAAAGATGACCTTGCGGTCCTGCGGGAGGCGGTTCTTGACCAATTCGTAAGCACGCACGAATACCATGGAGTCCTGATTATGCGTGCGAAGAAGCACATCCACATGGTGCCGCCTGACAACTACATCTTCGGTCCAGTGTAGGCCGAAACCGAGCAGTGAGAAGGCACCCTGGCTGTAAAAGAGCTTTCCGGGCTCCTGCTTCAACATGGGCAGCCTTCCCTTCTGCTTGAAGTCGACAGTGACTACCACAGTCCCGGCGGGTGGTGATGTGTAGTGCGCTCTGTAGGCGCTCCGTTGTCGTTCTGCACTGGTCGTGTGGTGTTGGACCTCCATGAGCTGGTGCAAGAAGCCGCTCATGCACTTTCTTACCCGTTCCGGGATCATCTTCTCATACAGGCAAGCGGTGAGGAACATCGGGTTGTTGGCGTTGTACCAATGCGCTGAGGTCAGGTGCTGGCGGTTCGCGTCAATGTATCGCCGCATCTGAGATTTGACGGTCTCCCCCGCATCGCAGATGTCACACACGTCAGTTCGTCGGGACAGATGCTGAAACTTCGGATTCCGCATGCGCCGGTACGTAGTGTACGACACCTCATCCTGCAGGTCGCTCTCGTCGTACACAAGACGGTACGGTACCAAGAGGTTGTGTGCCGTGACAGGCTCTTCTTCTTCTTCTTTTGAAAGCCTCTTCAGTACCCTTGATGTTGGCGTGGAGAATTGGTCATGCTCCTGAGATACCTTTTCACGCATCTCTGGTGTGACAACTGTGGGCCTCCCGCCAACGCCAATCTCGGCAGCCTTTCCCCGGTTCTTCCAGAGATTGTCACCCACGACCATTCCAACAGCCCTGTACCGGGCACGTGCCCAGTCCAAACCGCTCACGATGCGTCGCCGGCTCGCCTCGTCGTCAAGGCTGTTGAAGGCTTCTGAAAGCCTACCAGAAAGGCGCTTCCAGATGTCAACCTTCTCCTCCTCTGTCATTAGGGCGAGAAAGAAACCGATCAGGTCGTCACCAGAGACCTTTTCACAAAAGGTCCTGCTGGCTACGAGTCGTCTCTGCATGGACTGACCACGTCTTGTTTCCTCATGAAACGGCGATAACTTCTGCATTGCTCGCACCGATGACTCCACGAACTCCAGACCCGTGATCTTTGGCATTTTCCCCTCTCTTAGTTTCCGTTTTCCTGGGTCAACCTGTATTCTTAATTAGTACTGCTGGTAAAGGCAGGGTGCACCTGCTGCACCCACTCTATTTACAATGTGTGCCTGCCCACTGCAGGCGCTGCAGGCGGGGTGGCCAAGTAGGGCTATCTGTGACCCCTGAGAACACTCTTCGGCTTCAAGAGGACCCACTGGTGGCTATCTACAGCGGAACACAGCCGATCTTGTCGTTGTGTAGTCTGGGTTTCCCGCTGGAGGCCAGAAGGTGTTTGACTAGCTTGAGTAGTGGCGAGGCTTTGAAAATGACCCCATTTTGGGGGCACACCCCCTCGCACTGAGAGCCCGCTCCGGGGCCCACCTGGGCCCACCTGGGCCCATTCGTGGGCCTTCAGAGACCCCTTTACCTCGACTCAGCCCGTCAAAAACCGTTTGGGACCCGTTTTGGGCCACACAGATGGGGGTTCGGGGCCAGTATGGAGTGACGTCAAAAAATATTTCATTAGTGCAAAGGGGGGGGGTTTGGCATCGTCTCATATACATAAAATCGTGTTTAGATCTTGTGTCAAGGTGTACTCCAGTACACACATGAACTGTGGGTGGGGCTCCGGGTGTGCATGGGAGGGAGGGCCGGCGGAAGGTTGCGGAGGGTCGAGGGCGGTTGCGGAGGGTCGAGGAGGGTCGGCAGAGTACGCACGTTGAAGAGCTCCCGCGTGTGCTCGTCGAACTGGCTCGGATCAAGCCTGTTTCAGCCTCTCCGACCTTTACAGACTATGCTGTGAAGTTCGTGGTAGCTCCACAGGCTAGGAAAGCTGTCGTCGCTGTATCCAGAGGCCGTGTGTTCTGCCTTTGTGAACCCTTGCCCGCCGTGAATGCCATGAGTACTGCCCTCTTCCACCATCTTGGATAGACACGCCTCACGCTCGCACCACCCGAAACCGAAACGACCCATGACCCCAAGAGCTGTGCCTCCCGCTGTGCCCGAATACACCCCGCTTTCTAATAACTATTGTCCAATCAGGTTTGAAGGCGTATGTAAGCTCTGCCCACAGTCCATCGCAAACTGAGACTAGTCAGAGGTACTTTTTAACAAGAACATCCTCCTCTATCGGAAACAAGCATTTGCTTTTGTGTGACAGTTCAAAAATTTCCGCGCCTGCGGCGCAGGCATAGTTTGCATCTGTCTCTGCGGTGGGGCATAGCTAGTTCCCTGTCCCCAAAACGGTCGAGTGCCTGTCCAAGAGCCTGACAAGAAATATTAATTCTGGGCCCTCCAAAAAATCAAATAATTTGTCCACAAATTGCATGGCCATAAAATAGAATTCCGCAAATTAAAGGGCCAAAAATTGTCAGGGTGTACAAAGCCTTCAGGCCAAAAAACGTCCAGATGCGCAAAACACCCGTTTTTGGCCAAAATCACGTCTCTGTATTAAAGGGGGGAGACCTATTATCCACCCGATTTTCTTCCGGAAATTCCGCGAACATTAAAACTAGTGGCGTTAAAATTGCTATTATTCAGGCTTTATCCAATGCTTATCCTAGGGCTATCCAGGGTTTTGTTGCAGGGTGGTGTTTTTTTCCTTCGCGCCTTCGGCGCGATATTGATTATTGTTTGGTAAAACCAACCTGTCCGTTCGAGTGTTGGTGGGTGCCCTTTGACAATTCTGCTTGTCTAGGTTAGGAAGAGCCGACATCGAAGGATTGAAAAGCAACATTGCTATGAACGCTTGGCTGCCACAAGCCCCCTTCCCCGTGGCAAAATTTTCTGTCACCTCTGGCTTCATCCCTAACATAACTGAGGGATTTCGATATCAAGGCACTCCCACGACCGCCTGGCCGACGTTCCCTGCACTGGATGCGGTAGAATTCAAGGAAGAAGTGCCACCGAACAACCCACAGGTTGACATACCAGCCGTATCGGCACCAGTTGCACCTGCACCGGGTCCGACCAATGCTGAGTGCACTGAGACAACAGAAACTAGTCCACACCAGCCGGCGCTTCAGCCCCTCTTCACAGCACCAGCAAAGCAAAGCGCACCCACAGGGCGGCAGAGTGTGCTGGTTCACAACACACTACACCAAACCGCGGCCTTTGAGAAACCATTGATCAGCCTCTTTTCCGTTTTCACAGCTCTTTTTTCTTGTTTTCACTCTCTCTTTTTGCTTGTTGGCAACATTTACATTCTATGCTGTTTCCACACTTCTTCTCACTTGGTATGCTGGTGTTACACTCACAGCAGGTGGGTAGGCCCACTTCCATAAAAAATCTACTCGCCGCTGAAAAATTAAACAGTTACATTTATCTCCAAAACCAGTCGACCTATTATCCTAGGATAATAGGTCCCCCTGGATAGTAGGTCTACCCCCCCTTTATGCACTGGGCCGATGGCCCCCAAAAAAAAAATTGGAAAAAAAAAAAAAATTGCTCAACTTCCTCAAAAATTACCGCAGTTTTTGTTCCAAAATTTTAAAGTTCAAAAACCCCAATTTTTTTCTGGAAATTTTTTTTGGCCATTTCCAAAAAGACACAAGGTTTTGACCCTGCATGATGGGGGTCATATAGGGGTCATATTAATAAAACAACATCAAAGTCGTCCAGGAATCGTACCTCCCTCCTGCCCTGCCAAGCTGGGGGAGCCGGGATGGAACGCAGACCGAGGGGCGGGCTGGGGAGGGAGACCCTCGGCGTCCTGATAGGCATGGGGCTGGTCGTCGTTGCGACGATGGCGCTGTCGTCGCAGGGCCTGCGGCTGTACCAGTCGAGGACCGGCGCGGCGGCGGCGGGCGCGGGCACCGCGGAGGCCGAGCTGTCCGTGAGGCTGGACAACGTCGAGGTGAAGCTGAGCCGCCTCCGCGACACAGTGCCCCGGGTCGCCGCGGTGTCGGCGGAGACCCGCGAGCTAACTGTCGGCCTGCAGCGAATCAGCGACCGGGTCGGTGCGGTGGAGAAGCTCTTGGCGGGCGCGGGAGCGCGGCAAGCCGCCGGCGGCACGGGCGGCGACGACGGGGGATCCGACGACCCGTCCAAAGTAAACCTGGTCCGCATGGGCGAAGGCGGAAGCGGCGACGCCGCGTCCGCAGCCGCCGCCGGGAAGGCGGGCTCGGATGCCGTCCGGCAGGCCGACGGCTCCGGGGCCAACGACGAAGCCCGCGGCTCCGATAGCGGCGGGGTGGTCAGCAGGCAGAGCAAGGGGGAGGGGGTGCTGTCGCCGGTGATCGCGGACATAGAGTGTCCGCCGGTGTCGCCGTCCGTGCACATGGAGATCCCGCTCGAGCACCTGCCGCGCAAGAAGAAGACCACCGTCGCCCAGAAGTACGACCGGCGCGCCGGTAACTGCAACGGGAAGGGGCTCTGGTCGGCGGTGAGCCGCGAGGACCACTACAAAATCATGAAGCGCATGGCGAAGCTGCTCGACATCAAGCGCAATGACGTCATCTTCGACTGGGGGTCCGGGTGCGGGCACAAGCTGATGTGGTTCAACAAGGAGTGGAACACGTCCGGCCTCGGGGTGTGTGCTTTCGTCTTTCTTTCCTTTGGCCATTTCTTTTGTCTAAGCACCTGCTTTGTAGGAAATACTTGAGGAGGCTGCCAGCTGCAAACGATCAAAGGAGGTAAATGTGCTGTAGCCCACACGAAACACAGGTGAATCTGGGTTCAGTGGCGGACGTAAGCGTTCAACAAAAAAGACCCACTTTGTAGTTGTATCGTTTCTCCCCCTCTAGCCTCCTCCGAAGTAAGCCCAAGGCATATTTCTGTTCGATAAGCCTGCTTCGTATGAAATACTTGAAGAGGCTGCCTGTTGCGAAATCTCAAAGGAGGCCCATACGAAGCACAAGTAAATCTGGGTTTAGTGGCGTAAGCGTTGAATCTTCGAAGATTGGTACATCCCGACGGAGTGCCCAACGCTTGCAACCGGTTAGTACCCCCGTAGGCATCCAGAACATCGCCCTTTGCCCCCTTCATCATACCGATGACCCCATGTCGCAACAATGTTCCAATCTCGAAGGAGGAAGGTGTGATGTAGCCACGCACGAAACAGAAACTGCAATTCAAAAAAAAAAAAAAAATATAATTTGCAGGTCGACTTATCGTACAAGTCTTTGATGTACGCATGGGAGAACACGACTGCAGCAAACAAGTTTTGCTATGGTGACGGTTCAGTGCTGGACTGGATTCCGGACAACACGTTTGATGCGGTATTCTCCTTCGGAGCCATCTTCCATGTGTACAACCAAGACATCATGTGCCGGTCGTACCGTGAGATGGTGCGCATTGCTAAGAAAGGCGGGAAGGTCTACAACGGTTGGTCGGCAGAAGAAGAGTTCCCGAACATCGCCCTGTACCACTGCCTGCACGACATCGACGTTGAGAAAATAGAGGTGTTCGAAGAGCGGAAAACCCTGTACAAGGGCATCAAGACGTTCCCGACCAAGTACAAAGGGTATGACCGTCCTACCCTGCTGTTTGCAGCTTGCTAACTTTTTCATTGCCCCTGCTCGTTTTATCAGGTTGGGTCCTCTCTCAGGGGGGGTGTGCCTAGCGGCGGCTTTTCCGCCTCGACCATTCCCACAGTAGGGCGGTTCATGTTGTAAGTTCCCTTTGAGATTCCACTTTTCTGTTGCCTGCCTGTTCCCTCGGTGAAACACTCGCTGGGAAATTAGGAGATGCCGATTTCGGCCGGCATAAAGAAGCTGAAAAATTCGACCGGCCGATAATCTATAGCCGGTTGATTTTTAGAAGGTCTGCCGATCAGACCAATTGTCATGCCCGGCAGGGCAACCAGTAGGTGGGGCAGCGCCCTGCCTAACAGAATTGGAGCTGGCGTCTTCTGGCCTCACGCACTGCTGGCTCTATGGGGCTTTTGTTGACCCCTTCCTCCGGTACGGCTCGCGTGCAACTCCATCTCAAACAAAAGGTGAAACTAACGCGGATACTGACAAACAAAGGGGAAGAACACCGACCATGATGCTATGACTGCCGCCGGGACTACGTCACGCCACCAGCCTTCTTTGATCCCTGTTGGTTCGGGCTAGTTGAGGAGTGCTACCGTTTACCGGAATATTTCGAGACTGGAGGTCCTATGAACATGCAATGTGAATAGCCTCTATTCGAGCCAACCCGGCTTTTCTTCATGAAAAAAGTGTATTGTTTTTGGAAAGAGCCGGGCAAGCTTTTTTTTTTCCTCGCAAAAGGTATGCGGGTGGCAGAGTGACCGGGCGCCGGCCTTCAGGCCGGTGGGTCCGGGTTCGAACCCCGCCCATGACATTTTTCCGGTCGAAGATTGTTTTCGAGGTTTTGTTGCGTTTCCAGGTCCAATGTGCCCGAAAATTGCGTTTTTGCGGAGTTTTTCAGTATCTCGCGGCATTTGGGTCACCACGGGAAACGGAGTCGGGGGGGGGCCCGGGGGGGGCCGGGGTACTGGCGCCGAACTTGCCACCAGAACCCGAACTTTGCTTCGCCCGAACTTTGCTTCGCCCGAACTTTGCTTCACCAGAACTTTGCTTCACCCGAACTTAGCTTCACCCGAACTTTGTTTCGCCCGAACTTAGCTTCACCAGAACTTTGCTTTAGGTTCGCCGAACTTAGCTTCGTCCGAACTTTGTTTCGCCCGAACTTAGCTTCGCCCGAACTTTGCTTCACCAGAACTTTGCTTCATCCGAACTTTGCTTCACCAGAACTTTGCTTCACCCAGAACTTAGCTTCGCCCGGACTTTGTTTCGCCCGAACTTAGCTTCGCCCGAACTTTGCTTCGCCTGAACTTTGCTTCACCCAGAACTTAGCTTCGCCCGAACTTTGCTTCACCCGAACTTTGCTTCACCCGAACTTTGCTTCACCCGAACTTTGCTTCACCCGAACTTAGCTTCACCAGAACTTTGCTTTAGCCGACGAACTTAGCTTCGCCCGAACTTTGCTTCACCAGAACTTTGCTTCATCCGAACTTTGCTTCACCCGAACTTTGCTTCACCCGAACTTTGTTTCGCCCGAACTTTGTTTCGCCCGATCTTAGCTTCACCAGAACTCACGAACTTTAACTGCTGCTTCCAGTCTCGCCACGCGCCGGCCTTAGCCGAGCGCACGTACTACTACTGTGTGGGAAGGGAGAACCCTGATAATCCGACATCCATGGAATCCGGCAAGCCCGGACAAGAAACACAATGGAAGGTACGATAGCCGGGGGGCGCGTCTCCCCGCTCGCTCCTGTCCTCTTCTGCTCCTACGCCTCCCACCACACCGTCCCCTGTCGTCTGGATGTGCTCGTCTTGGAGAGAGGCTCTTCTTGGCCCGTGCCCCTCTCAGGGAGCCTTTGGCATGTTCTATGTGTCCTCTTTCTTACCCTCTCCTAATCAGTGTGCGCGCTATCTGCCGCCTTGCCGGCCGATTAATTTCGCAGCGGTTTTATTTTTCCCCCGCCCGGAGGGTTTTCAGGGTCAATTTTTGAGTTTCTGACGCGCTCCCCAGGCAGCTCCACCCGAATTCTCCTGGTGGCGATTCGAGGTGGTCGTGCTCATCTAGCCATGCGTCTTGCTCCTATTCCCTCAGTAATGCCGAGTGCCAAACTGGCATGTGCTCGCTTCCTACCTTGATTGATGTCGGGAACTTAAACACACACGCACGCAAAGGGAAGCAGCCGTCAGCATGGCAGAATGCTTGTAAGTGATTCGCGCCACTTCCCCCTGCGAGCGAGTCTCGGAACAGGACCTAAAACTGTGCCCCAGGTGGCGACTACCGACCATGACGGGTGCTTGCACCAGGAGTTTGGAACAGCTAGTCAGGCCAAGCTCATTGCACAGAGAGAGCTTGCCACATCCTCGGGTGATATGCGCACGTGTAAAGACACTCAGCTGTTGCACGGGGCCGAGAACCCCGTGCAGCTAACACCGCAAGATGAAAACAGAAGTCTTGAGCCGAGTACCGGATGGAGAAGCTGACAACCTCGTGCGCTCTACCCGTCCCCTTGGGAAGAGTCATAGGACCCAAAGCAGTCGACGGTTTCACCAGTGGCTATACTTCGATTCAGTCGTTACACACTTCACGCCCTGCACGGTGGAGTCTCAGAAGCTGAAGTCGGGTGTCACACCCGCTTTTCGGGTGTGACTCGGGCACACCCACTTTACCTCCAGCTTCTGAGGCTTGACCCCACTGTGTGAACTGAAACACACACACAAGCGTGGTCGTACTTCCGTGGAGGGAGGCAACACGTTAAAATGGGTCCGTAACACACACGCATACACACACACACACACACACACACACACACACACACACACCACACAGGTACGGCTACGAGACCACCAAGGACGGAAAGCGCGAACGCAGGCTGCTGCGACCGATTTCCTATTCTCACCTCATCACAAAGTGACGGACTGCGCCCCCCCCGTGCCGTGCCGTGCCGTGCCAAGGCTTGCGCGAATCAGCTTCCGGCCCCCGTGCTGAGAAGCAAAATGCCGTCCGTTCAAGACGCTTCCACAAACACTGAAGTTATTCGATCCGAAGGATGGGTCCCTCCCCCTACTACCTAACTGCTCCGATAAACTTACCCCTTTGTCGGTTCATAACGGACAGGTGCATTCTGTGCATGCGGCAGCTCCGGGTCTCAGAACTTCTCGGCGCTCGAAGGTGAGATAGTCCCTTTTTTGCAAGCACTGCACTTAAACATGAACAAGCAGCAGTGTCCCGGATGCGGCACGTTATGTTGGCGGCGGACTCCGGTGTGCTGTCATCGACACAATGAGGTCCACTTCCACAGATAGCCACTGGCACTTCGAGCAAGCAGCGTTGCAACGACCTGCACCTGCACTTTACAGAACTCAATGCACTGTCGCCTCGTGCGTAACAGCCCTGACTACTCCTTTGGTTATTGACCATCGCGCCTTGTCAGCGGGTATTCCTACATGCAATGAAGCTTTGGAGAGCAGACCCGTGACTATCAACAGCACGGACACCTTCTTCCCCGTACGGTCGCCGGGTACGTAGTCCGCTGTCCAGCCGCTACCGACAGCCCCGCAACGAGCAGTCCACCAGCCGAATAGCCGGCGGGCTACGTTAATGGCTGTAAAATACCGGTAGGGGTTTGAAAGAATCCATTTTCTAATTCTATGCGGGAGTGAAAAAGTTAGGGAGTCCCACTCCCGCATTGAGGGGGTCCACTCCCTCATTGAGGGGGTCCCACTCCCTCATTGAGGGGGTCCCACTCCCTCATTGAGGGGGTCCCACTCCCTCATTGAGGGGGTCCCGTCCCACTCCCTCATTGAAGGGTCCCACTCCCTCATTGAGGGCCTCATTGAGGGGGTCCACTCCCTCATTGAGGGGGTCCCACTCCCTCATTGAGGGAGTCCCACTCCCTCATTGAAGGGTCCCACTCCCTCATTGAGGGAGTCCCACTCCCTCATTGAGGGAGTCCCACTCCCTCATTGAGGGAGTCCCACTCCCTCATTGAGGGGTCCCACTCCCTCATTGAGGGGGTCCCACTCCCTCATTGAGGGAGTCCCACTCTCTCACTGAGGGGGTCCCACTCCCTCAGTGAGGGGGTCCACCCCCGCATTGAGGGAGTGAGGCCGATCGCACAAACGACCGCAACACCACTCCCGCAATCCGGAGTGGGAGTCCAGGGTGTACACACCAACGACCCAAGCGTCTTGGTATCAAGTCATTAAATTGTAATGCCGTCTTGCCGGTAACAATGTTTACGATCAGGCCTGAATCTTGCCAAAGACGCCGGAATTTCAAGCGAACTTTCACTCTAAATAGTACTTCGATCTTCTGCCTCACTGTCCGCCGACTCGGAAACTCCCTTAATGAAAAGCCTACACTGTAGGTCGGCCCTCGTGGTGAAAAGTCCAAGCGTTGTAAGTACAAACAGTGTACAGGGCAAATCAAAACTATTGGGTTCCGACCTGATTATGACAGTAGCAAGTGGCAGGCAAATGGCAGGAACTGGTAGGTACCCTTGGCTCGTCATCTAACGCCAGAAAAGAGAAACATGAGAAACAGGCACAATCAAAATCGACATGCGTCCATCGCCGGGAACACAACTGGCGGCGAGTTTCGCCGGACGCCCACACACAGAGTTTTTTTTTTTTTTCCGGGGAGCCGTGCTTCAGTACGGGGAGCCTCGAGACGTGGCGGCGTGACACAAGAGAGACCATAGAGACTGGGGTCGGCCGGGGTTGGCGCTGTGCTGTAGCTTCGATTCACGCCTTTGCATACTGCGGCAGACTTGCTGGAGCGAACTTCGTTGGAATACGAATAAGCTTTTCGGTCGCGCATGTATTGTGAAACATCAAAAGACGTGGAAGTGTGCCTGTGAGGTTGATTAGAACCTGCGAATCAAGTTTTCCCACTTGTATTTACCCTGTGTCTATTCTGGTAGGGAATTCTGATCAACCACCAAAACACGCTGCCTACGTCTTTTTAGCCTGCACAATACATTGAAGGGCAACCCGCAAGATTAGTACGAAAACGAGTGGAAACTGATCAACCGGCATGCACAAATAAAAGAGAAAGCCTGTAGTTTTTGAGTTATGGACTACGCCCTGAACTCTGCCCAGGCCCGATGCTTTGTTACCACCCCCGGCGGCGGCTGTTTGCTTGGCTCGCATCGTCTCAGCTCCACGTTCCATTAAACGTTCCGTTAAACCGCTAGAAAAGGGAACTGGCGAGTCCCGCGAGAGCATCAAACGGGAGAGAGCCCTATTTTTATTTTTATTCGAGACTGGAGGTCCTATGAACATGCAATGTGAATAGCCTCTATTCGAGCCAACCCGGCTTTTCTTGCAACAATTATGAAACCGTATTGTTTTTGGACTGGATAATAGTTCAGAGCAAGCTTTTTCCCCTTCTGGGAAAATGCACAGGGGTGGCAGAGTGAGCGGGCGCCGGCCTTCAGGCCGGTCGGCCCGGGTTCGAACCCCGCGCGTGACATTTTTCCGGTCGGGGATTGTTTTCGAGGTTTGCTGCGTTCCGGGGTCTAATGTGCCCGAAATTTGCGTTTTTTGCGGAGTTTCTCAGTATCTCGCGGTATTTGGGTCACCCCGTCGCCCCGGGAGAGGGCCGGCGGGGGGGGGACGGGCGGGAAAAGGCTGCCCCAAGGGTGCGGCGGGGCCACCCGGGTACGAGCGCCAAACTTTACCCGTGCTCGGTGGGTCCGAGGGGTGTCCCCCCCGGGTACCAGCGCCAAACCTTTCCCGTACTCGGTGGGTCGGGGGGGTCCGGGGGGGGTGTCCCCCCCCGGGCACGAGCACCGACCTTGACTTCACCCGGACTTTACCACCCTGGCCGAACTTCGCTTCGTGCCCGAACTTTTTTCAGTACCAGCGCAGCCTGAGCGCTTAGCACCAGAACTTAGCAACGCCCGAACTTAGCATCACTCGAACTTAGCTTCACCAGAACTTAGCATTGCCCGAACTTAGCTTCGCCCCGAACTTTACCTGCTGCCTCCAGTCTCGCCACGCGCCCGCCTTAGCCGAGCGCACGTACTTTTTGTATAAGCACCTGCTTTGTAGGAAATACTTGAGGAGGCTGCCAGCTGCAAAAGATCAAAGGAGGTAAATGTGCTGTAGCCCACGCGAAACACAGGTGAATCTGGGTTCAGTGGCGGGCGTAAGCGTTCAACAAAAAAGACCCATTTTGTAGTTGTATTGTTTAGCATCTGCAGAATAACACGAAAAGCCTCTAGGCAAAACCCCGTTTTCACATTTCTCCCCCTCTAGCCTCCTTCGAAGTAAGCACAAGGCAGCCCCTCCAGTATTTATTTGTTTCTTTCCCTAAGAATCCTCTTGCTTCGAAGATCAGAGAAGACGAAACGAGGCGGGGGTACGGGAGACTTACAAAAGGACGGCGTCAGGTATTGGCACGGGTGCCAGTGTTACCGTGACCCCAAAGTCGGGGCTGATTACACATTAGGACCAGAGCCTTCTTCCCGGATAACGGCCTTCGTTAAAGTCGAGAAACAAAAAAGTAGAAAGACAGGCGCTTCGTTTTATTTGTGCGTGCCGGTTGATCGTTTTTCCCACTTGTATTTACCCTGTGTATATTCAGGTAAGGAATTCTGATCAACCAAAACACGCTGCCTACTTCTTTTTAGCCTGCACAATACATTGAAGGGCAACCCGCAAGATTGTTAGTACTTAAAAGCCCTGGCTGGGCGGTTGATTCGACTACTTCGACTCGGCTATACACACCCACAATGGTTTTCAAAGGCACTGTGCAGCTGCTAATCTCGCTTGTGCCAAGCCGTGCCAGACATAGGGTAAATTTGTTCCCAGCTCGTTTGGCGTTGTTAACCAAGAGAATTGTGAGAGAACTTGGGCTGATGAGTGCACAGGTTGCCGAGACAGGTACCGCCTCTGCTGAGCACCTGCTCGGCCAAGGCAGCGGCATTGGCGGCTGCGCCCCAAAAGATCCCATGGTGGTAGCACACACCCGCCTTCGTCGTCAAGCTGAAGGCAGCAGAAGAAAAAACGAGAAAGCCAAGACGAAGCAGCTGGATATGGTACCATTCCTCACTCGAGCGACCACTACAGGTGCCTCGGAATTTATCTGAGCAGAGGTACCAATCCAGGGTGGTCTTTTCCAGGGGTGGGAACGGTGAGGTCCAGCCTCAGACGCTGGTCTTAACGAGGGTGCCCGAGTCGCACCCGAAAATCGGGTGTGCTGCAACCAAAACGCGAAACGCGGGGGCGACACCCGCTTTCTTAACTCCAACTTCTGAGACTGGACCTCACCGTGCAGGGGGGGAGAGAATCTGTGTAACAGAACTCTGCCCCTCATCATGCACGTTTGATGCTGACATCAAGTCTTCTTCGAAAAGGATGTCCAAAGGAGCGAAATGAAAAAAGTGGGAGAAGGGGGTGAACACTCCGGATGGCCGCCGCGATGCAGGGCCATCTGCAACCAGCTTCCCTGCGGTATCACACACAACTCCAAAATCAGCAGTGCGTTTCATCCGAACCCGAAGACAAAACCACAACATCCCAAAAAGGTAAGGTCGAAATTGCCTCGTTGGAGAGTCACTCGGATTCTCCATCCGCCGATTTAACATCCGTTTTAATTCATCTCACACCAACCAAGGATCATTCACGTTATCTCTCCTTTGCTGTCTTGCTGGTACCTTGCGAACGAGCTGACCGGCGAAGTTGGCTGCCCGGCGGCTGCCTCAGTTGGGGCGATCGGTACCGCATCAGTCAGCCAAGATTCCAGCTCAACTGGCGAACAAATGATCGACCCTGTTTGGTGGAGATACGCGCTCCTGACGGCTTGCTCAGGATTAGCTGAATCAAACAATTTGTACGCCCGTACGGGATTGTCGGAAACACATTGAGGCGATGGCGAGGACTTCGCGATACCGACCGAGAGGAAGTCGAGTAGATCGAATACCGACGACAAGCAGACTACAAAGACACACACCTGCACTGCCATTAACATTAAGTAAGCACCTGTCCACGATGGTCACCCGGAGACTTCCCGGAATCCCAAGCGAGCTTCAGCTCTAAACAGTAAGGTCGAAAGACACCAATTTGTACCCCCGCACGGGATCATCGGAAACACATTGATAGCCAGCAATACAACAAGTTATCAGAGAAGGGGGGGGGGGGAGCGGGAGAGAACCTCAACGTAAGAGAAACCGAGGGCGCCGACAGAGAGAGGGCGTCGCCGCAATCATGCAGGGCCATCAACTGGCGATCGCCGGCGGAGCCGCGGGAGCGGCGGCGGCGGTGTGCTGCGTGCTCGAGGAGGCGGCGGGCGGAAGATGACGAGGACTTTGCGATACCGACCGAGAAGGAGGTGGTCGCGCTGAAGCGGACGGGGATGAGCGACGAGCAGATCCAACGGGAGGAGCAGCTGGTGAAGCTTCCCAAGCGGCCGACGAACCGGTGCGAGCCGCCTGCCGGGTGCATAATACGCGGCGACAAAACCCTCGGCACGAAGACGTACTGCTACGCCGTCCCCGAATGGAACGTCCGCAAGCCGGAGGCGTATCCGCATTTTCCTAAAAAAGGTCGAAAGACACCAATTTGTACCCATACGGGATCATCGAAAACACATTGATAGTCAGCAATACAACAGGTTATCAGAGAAAGGGGGGGGGAGCGGGAGAAAACCTCAACGTAAGAGAAACCGAGGGCGCCGACAGAGAGAGGGCGTCGCCGCAATCATGCAGGGCCATCAACTGGCGATCGCCGGCGGAGCCGCGGGAGCGGCGGCGGCGGTGTGCTGCGTGCTCGAGGAGGCGGCGGGCGGACGATGACGAGGACTTCGCGATACCGACCGAGAAGGAGGTGGTCGCGCTGAAGCGGACGGGGATGAGCGACGAGCAGATCCAACGGGAGGAGCAGCTGGTGAAGCTTCCCAAGCGGCCGACGAACCGGTGCGAGCCGCCTGCCGGGTGCATAATACGCGGCGACAAAACCCTCGGCACGAAGACGTACTGCTACGCCGTCCCCGAATGGAACGTCCGCAAGCCGGAGGCGTATCCGCATTTTCCTAAAAAAAGTCGAAAGACACCAATTTGTACCCATACGGGATCATCGAAAACACATTGATAGTCAGCAATACAACAGGTTATCAGAGAAAGGGGGGGGGAGCGGGAGAAAACCTCAACGTAAGAGAAACCGAGGGCGCCGACAGCGAGAGGGCGTCGCCGCAATCATGCAGGGCCATCAACTGGCGATCGCCGGCGGAGCCGCGGGAGCGGCGGCGGCGGTGTGCTGCGTGCTGTCGAGGAGGCGGCGGGCGGACGATGACGAGGACTTCGCGATACCGACCGAGAAGGAGGTGGTCGCGCTGAAGCGGACGGGGATGAGCGACGAGCAGATCCAACGGGAGGAGCAGCTGGTGAAGCTTCCCAAGCGGCCGACGAACCGGTGCGAGCCGCCTGCCGGGTGCATAATACGCGGCGACAAAACCCTCGGCACGAAGACGTACTGCCCCGCCGTCCCCGAATGGGACGTCCGCAAGCCGGAGGCGTATCCGCATTTTCCTAAAAAAAGGTCGAAAGACACCAATTTGTACCCATACGGGATCATCGAAAACACATTGATAGTCAGCAATACAACAGGTTATCAGAGAAAGGGGGGGGGAGCGGGAGAAAACCTCAACGTAAGAGAAACCGAGGGCGCCGACAGCGAGAGGGCGTCGCCGCAATCATGCAGGGCCATCAGCTGGCGATCGCCGGCGGAGCCGCGGGAGCGGCGGCGGCGGTGTGCTGCGTGCTCGAGGAGGCGGCGGGCGGAAGATGACGAGGACTTTGCGATACCGACCGAGAAGGAGGTGGTCGCGCTGAAGCGGACGGGGATGAGCGACGAGCAGATCCAACGGGAGGAGCAGCTGGTGAAGCTTCCCAAGCGGCCGACGAACCGGTGCGAGCCGCCTGCCGGGTGCATAATACGCGGCGACAAAACCCTCGGCACGAAGACGTACTGCTACGCCGTCCCCGAATGGAACGTCCGCAAGCCGGAGGCGTATCCGCATTTTCCTAAAAAAAGTCGAAAGACACCAATTTGTACCCATACGGGATCATCGAAAACACATTGATAGTCAGCAACACAACAGGTTATCAGAGAAAGGGGGGGGGAGCGGGAGAAAACCTCAACGTAAGAGAAACCGAGGGCGCCGACAGAGAGAGGGCGTCGCCGCAATCATGCAGGGCCATCAACTGGCGATCGCCGGCGGAGCCGCGGGAGCGGCGGCGGCGGTGTGCTGCGTGCTGTCGAGGAGGCGGCGGGCGGACGATGACGAGGACTTCGCGATACCGACCGAGAAGGAGGTGGTCGCGCTGAAGCGGACGGGGATGAGCGACGAGCAGATCCAACGGGAGGAGCAGCTGGTGAAGCTTCCCAAGCGGCCGACGAACCGGTGCGAGCCGCCTGCCGGGTGCATAATACGCGGCGACAAAACCCTCGGCACGAAGACGTACTGCCCCGCCGTCCCCGAATGGAACGTCCGCAAGCCGGAGGCGTATCCGCATTTTCCTAAAAAAAGGTCGAAAGACACCAATTTGTACCCATACGGGATCATCGAAAACACATTGATAGTCAGCAATACAACAGGTTATCAGAGAAAGGGGGGGGGAGCGGGAGAAAACCTCAACGTAAGAGAAACCGAGGGCGCCGACAGCGAGAGGGCGTCGCCGCAATCATGCAGGGCCATCAGCTGGCGATCGCCGGCGGAGCCGCGGGAGCGGCGGCGGCGGTGTGCTGCGTGCTCGAGGAGGCGGCGGGCGGACGATGACGAGGACTTCGCGATACCGACCGAGAAGGAGGTGGTCGCGCTGAAGCGGACGGGGATGAGCGACGAGCAGATCCAACGGGAGGAGCAGCTGGTGAAGCTTCCCAAGCGGCCGACGAACCGGTGCGAGCCGCCTGCCGGGTGCATAATACGCGGCGACAAAACCCTCGGCACGAAGACGTACTGCTACGCCGTCCCCGAATGGAACGTCCGCAAGCCGGAGGCGTATCCGCATTTTCCTAAAAAAAGTCGAAAGACACCAATTTGTACCCATACGGGATCATCGAAAACACATTGATAGTCAGCAATACAACAGGTTATCAGAGAAAGGGGGGGGGAGCGGGAGAAAACCTCAACGTAAGAGAAACCGAGGGCGCCGACAGAGAGAGGGCGTCGCCGCAATCATGCAGGGCCATCAACTGGCGATCGCCGGCGGAGCCGCGGGAGCGGCGGCGGCGGTGTGCTGCGTGCTCGAGGAGGCGGCGGGCGGACGATGACGAGGACTTCGCGATACCGACCGAGAAGGAGGTGGTCGCGCTGAAGCGGACGGGGATGAGCGACGAGCAGATCCAACGGGAGGAGCAGCTGGTGAAGCTTCCCAAGCGGCCGACGAACCGGTGCGAGCCGCCTGCCGGGTGCATAATACGCGGCGACAAAACCCTCGGCACGAAGACGTACTGCCCCGCCGTCCCCGAATGGAACGTCCGCAAGCCGGAGGCGTATCCGCATTTTCCTAAAAAAAGGTCGAAAGACACCAATTTGTACCCATACGGGATCATCGAAAACACATTGATAGTCAGCAACACAACAGGTTATCAGAGAAAGGGGGGGGGAGCGGGAGAAAACCTCAACGTAAGAGAAACCGAGGGCGCCGACAGAGAGAGGGCGTCGCCGCAATCATGCAGGGCCATCAACTGGCGATCGCCGGCGGAGCCGCGGGAGCGGCGGCGGCGGTGTGCTGCGTGCTCGAGGAGGCGGCGGGCGGACGATGACGAGGACTTCGCGATACCGACCGAGAAGGAGGTGGTCGCGCTGAAGCGGACGGGGATGAGCGACGAGCAGATCCAACGGGAGGAGCAGCTGGTGAAGCTTCCCAAGCGGCCGACGAACCGGTGCGAGCCGCCTGCCGGGTGCATAATACGCGGCGACAAAACCCTCGGCACGAAGACGTACTGCCCCGCCGTCCCCGAATGGAACGTCCGCAAGCCGGAGGCGTATCCGCATTTTCCTAAAAAAAGGTCGAAAGACACCAATTTGTACCCATACGGGATCATCGAAAACACATTGATAGTCAGCAATACAACAGGTTATCAGAGAAAGGGGGGGGGAGCGGGAGAAAACCTCAACGTAAGAGAAACCGAGGGCGCCGACAGCGAGAGGGCGTCGCCGCAATCATGCAGGGCCATCAGCTGGCGATCGCCGGCGGAGCCGCGGGAGCGGCGGCGGCGGTGTGCTGCGTGCTCGAGGAGGCGGCGGGCGGAAGATGACGAGGACTTTGCGATACCGACCGAGAAGGAGGTGGTCGCGCTGAAGCGGACGGGGATGAGCGACGAGCAGATCCAACGGGAGGAGCAGCTGGTGAAGCTTCCCAAGCGGCCGACGAACCGGTGCGAGCCGCCTGCCGGGTGCATAATACGCGGCGACAAAACCCTCGGCACGAAGACGTACTGCTACGCCGTCCCCGAATGGAACGTCCGCAAGCCGGAGGCGTATCCGCATTTTCCTAAAAAAAGGTCGAAAGACACCAATTTGTACCCATACGGGATCATCGAAAACACATTGATAGTCAGCAATACAACAGGTTATCAGAGAAAGGGGGGGGGAGCGGGAGAAAACCTCAACGTAAGAGAAACCGAGGGCGCCGACAGAGAGAGGGCGTCGCCGCAATCATGCAGGGCCATCAACTGGCGATCGCCGGCGGAGCCGCGGGAGCGGCGGCGGCGGTGTGCTGCGTGCTGTCGAGGAGGCGGCGGGCGGACGATGACGAGGACTTCGCGATACCGACCGAGAAGGAGGTGGTCGCGCTGAAGCGGACGGGGATGAGCGACGAGCAGATCCAACGGGAGGAGCAGCTGGTGAAGCTTCCCAAGCGGCCGACGAACCGGTGCGAGCCGCCTGCCGGGTGCATAATACGCGGCGACAAAACCCTCGGCACGAAGACGTACTGCCCCGCCGTCCCCGAATGGGACGTCCGCAAGCCGGAGGCGTATCCGCATTTTCCTAAAAAAAGGTCGAAAGACACCAATTTGTACCCATACGGGATCATCGAAAACACATTGATAGTCAGCAATACAACAGGTTATCAGAGAAAGGGGGGGGGAGCGGGAGAAAACCTCAACGTAAGAGAAACCGAGGGCGCCGACAGAGAGAGGGCGTCGCCGCAATCATGCAGGGCCATCAACTGGCGATCGCCGGCGGAGCCGCGGGAGCGGCGGCGGCGGTGTGCTGCGTGCTGTCGAGGAGGCGGCGGGCGGACGATGACGAGGACTTCGCGATACCGACCGAGAAGGAGGTGGTCGCGCTGAAGCGGACGGGGATGAGCGACGAGCAGATCCAACGGGAGGAGCAGCTGGTGAAGCTTCCCAAGCGGCCGACGAACCGGTGCGAGCCGCCTGCCGGGTGCATAATACGCGGCGACAAAACCCTCGGCACGAAGACGTACTGCCCCGCCGTCCCCGAATGGAACGTCCGCAAGCCGGAGGCGTATCCGCATTTTCCTAAAAAAAGGTCGAAAGACACCAATTTGTACCCATACGGGATCATCGAAAACACATTGATAGTCAGCAATACAACAGGTTATCAGAGAAAGGGGGGGGGAGCGGGAGAAAACCTCAACGTAAGAGAAACCGAGGGCGCCGACAGCGAGAGGGCGTCGCCGCAATCATGCAGGGCCATCAGCTGGCGATCGCCGGCGGAGCCGCGGGAGCGGCGGCGGCGGTGTGCTGCGTGCTCGAGGAGGCGGCGGGCGGACGATGACGAGGACTTCGCGATACCGACCGAGAAGGAGGTGGTCGCGCTGAAGCGGACGGGGATGAGCGACGAGCAGATCCAACGGGAGGAGCAGCTGGTGAAGCTTCCCAAGCGGCCGACGAACCGGTGCGAGCCGCCTGCCGGGTGCATAATACGCGGCGACAAAACCCTCGGCACGAAGACGTACTGCTACGCCGTCCCCGAATGGAACGTCCGCAAGCCGGAGGCGTATCCGCATTTTCCTAAAAAAGGTCGAAAGACACCAATTTGTACCCATACGGGATCATCGAAAACACATTGATAGTCAGCAACACAACAGGTTATCAGAGAAAGGGGGGGAGGAGCGGGAGAAAACCTCAACGTAAGAGAAACCGAGGGCGCCGACAGAGAGAGGGCGTCGCCGCAATCATGCAGGGCCATCAACTGGCGATCGCCGGCGGAGCCGCGGGAGCGGCGGCGGCGGTGTGCTGCGTGCTCGAGGAGGCGGCGGGCGGACGATGACGAGGACTTTGCGATACCGACCGAGAAGGAGGTGGTCGCGCTGAAGCGGACGGGGATGAGCGACGAGCAGATCCAACGGGAGGAGCAGCTGGTGAAGCTTCCCAAGCGGCCGACGAACCGGTGCGAGCCGCCTGCCGGGTGCATAATACGCGGCGACAAAACCCTCGGCACGAAGACGTACTGCTACGCCGTCCCCGAATGGAACGTCCGCAAGCCGGAGGCGTATCCGCATTTTCCTAAAAAAAGTCGAAAGACACCAATTTGTACCCATACGGGATCATCGAAAACACATTGATAGTCAGCAATACAACAGGTTATCAGAGAAAGGGGGGGGAGCGGGAGAAAACCTCAACGTAAGAGAAACCGAGGGCGCCGACAGAGAGAGGGCGTCGCCGCAATCATGCAGGGCCATCAACTGGCGATCGCCGGCGGAGCCGCGGGAGCGGCGGCGGCGGTGTGCTGCGTGCTGTCGAGGAGGCGGCGGGCGGACGATGACGAGGACTTCGCGATACCGACCGAGAAGGAGGTGGTCGCGCTGAAGCGGACGGGGATGAGCGACGAGCAGATCCAACGGGAGGAGCAGCTGGTGAAGCTTCCCAAGCGGCCGACGAACCGGTGCGAGCCGCCTGCCGGGTGCATAATACGCGGCGACAAAACCCTCGGCACGAAGACGTACTGCCCCGCCGTCCCCGAATGGAACGTCCGCAAGCCCGAAGCGTACCCGCAGCCCGCCGCCGCGCCCATGAACCCGCTGGAGCTCTGGGAGAAGCCGAAGCTGCACGAGTACGAGAAGACCGCCCGCGACGGGCACCGTTGGGCGTGGCAGAACTTCATCGTCCTCGACGACCACTTGCAGCTCGTGTCGACGCAGAACGAGTACGTGTCCGAGGAGTACGGTGTGCGGATCATCCTCACTCCGACCCTCCGCCTCGCCGACGCGCAGTTTTTCGAGTCGATTGCGCACGAGGTGATCGACGAGAAGGCGTTCGTGCTGCTTGAAACGCTGCACAGCGACTACTCCGAGGAGGCGATGCGGCAGATGGAACGCGAGATGAACAGCAGCCCGATCCCCCGGTACCAGTCGAACCCCTTGGTATTCAAGCAGGCTCAGATGGCGGCCCTCAGCCGCCGCGGCAGCAGCGGCGTGCCCAACAAGGTGGGCGGCGGCTGCGTCGTTCTCGACTACCTCTGCGCGCTCATCGAGTCCCAAGCGCACTGGCGCATGGGCGACCCGGGGCTGTCCGACGCCGAGATGGCCAACATCCAAGCCACGGTCAACTCCCCCATCAGCTTCCGACCCCTGTGCCACGTGCGGGAGGCCTACCTGCTGAAGATGGTCGACGACTTGCTCGCAGCAGCCGGGTCCACAGAGGCGTGGAAGGAGGCCACTTGGCAGGACCGGGACGGCGAAAAAGTGATCCTCCTCCCTTGGAACGGCCGGCACTGCGACCGTATCGAGCGGTTCCTCGTCCGGTGCCGCGGTTTTGTGCCCCAGCCGGCCAAGCGGAAGACCCGCATCATCTTCGACCCGTCGCAGGTGCGCAACATGGTCGCCACCGCGCTCACGGAGGACGTCAACGAGCCGGAGCACAACCTGACGATGACGCCCCTCCCCAAGGTCGCGCCGGCTCCCATCCCGCCCCCGCACAACTTCGGCCAGTACGCCAAGCTCGTATGTGACCTTTTTTTACAGAAGCGCCAGCTTGGAAGGAAATGCTCGACGAAGCTGCCAGACAAAGAACCGAAGGCCTCCCAAGTGCTGTAACTACCGAACCACGTGTTGAACGGACGTGAGGTCATGCGGGTCTGCCTGCTCGGATCCCAGGATACCACGTAGTATACCACGTAGTATACCACGTAGTATACCACGTAGTATACCACGTAGTATACCACGTAGTATACCACGTAGTATACCACGTAGTATACCACGTAGTATACCACGTAGTATACCACACGTAACTCTACAAGGGATGCAGGGTACTACGCAGGTATACGTACACCTGTACACATGTAGTTGCATAGCATACTATGCGGGTGACACACCACGTAGTATACCACGTAGCCCTACAAGGGCATGCAGGGTATGCTGTACACATGTCAATGCATACCCCACGCCCCTCTCACAGGAATCCCTCGACCGCCTGCGCGAGCTCGTTTCGTCGGGAGAGATCGACAACGGCTACCTGGAGGTCCTCATCGCCGCCGGCGCCGAAGCAGAGAAGGAGGAGCTGCTCGATGCGGCCGTCGAAGAGCTCGCCAACGGGGCCGCCGCCGACGAGAAGGACGGCGCCGCCGGCGAGCAGGTCGACGGTGCGCCGACCGCCGACGAGCAGCAGCCCAACGGCACCGCCAGCGGCGAGGTCACGGCGAAGGTCGAAGGGTCGAAGCGCGGGGAGACGCCGCCGTGCGCGAGGGCGAACGGCGAGCAAAAAGAGAACGGCGGCGACGACGGCGAGGAGGAAGTCGAAGAGTTCGAGGAGTTCGAAGAGTATGAAGAATTCGAGGAGGAGGAGCCGTCGGTGCTGTAGCATACTATGCCAGTGTACTCTAGCCGAATCCGAAAAGGGGGTGATGGGGGTGAGGGTAGGGGGGGGGGAAACACACGAGAGATGGAGGCACCCAGCCCGCGAGCGCCTGCTGGCGCACCCGCGTCTGCGTGGCAAGCGGCAGCACCGAAAACGGAAACCGTCGCGGCAAGCAGCGTGCGCGCATGGCTCGTGGGGGTGGTGGGCGGCGGGTAACCGCGCCTCCCCGCCCGGCTCGCGCTGTCCTGTCTGCGGACACTCAGGTTCCGCGCTGATGCTGGTCCGCCTTAGGTGTCCACGGCTGAAAGGACCGAAACACGGCGCAGGTAGGACCAGTGCGGCGTTGAGTACGTTAGCCATTCTGATGAGGCAGGGCTTTTGTTAACATCTTGTTCTCTAAACATGAGAGGGCAAGGCGTTTAGGGAGCATAATATTATGAGTGCGCGGCTGCGCCACTTCTTCCGTCTGAACGTTCTCGATGCGACTCGGGCAGTCTGGTAGTACGATGTAGACGAGTCCTTTCGCGTGTCAGTTGTACGCGGATGACGATCGAGTATCCCACCCTGGATGGTACCTCGGTTCTCTCTCAGCTGCCCTCCTCGGGTCTGAAGATCCAGTCTGACTCACGACCGCTACCGAGGATGGATGACTGACGATACGGTGTTTTGTGTGTTAACAATGCATTGTTGGTACTAAAAATTAGTAGTTGGCAGCGTACTAAAAGCAACTCACCAAATCAGGTGAAAAGCCGCTAGTGCGCACAAACAAAAAGACCACCGGGGGTATTACCCTCGAGCTGAGCAAGTGGTAGTACTCGTCTCGACGAGATTCTTGATAGATCTCATCTTCAACGACGGAGAGTAGGCAGAAGAAGGATTCTTCGGATGTCCTGTACTTCCGTTGCGCCAAGGAACACGAAAGGCGATCACGGAGACAGGCACAAGCGCTACCTCACGTAGAGTCTTCATAAGGATTGCTTCGGGGGATCTTCTCCCGTTTCAACAGCCGTTGGGCAAACCGGACTCGCATCGCTTTCCAGTCCGAGGTTCCTCGCTGTTATCGGTCCACTTTGTCGCGGCTTAAAGGCCGGAACACGGTGCAGACACGGTGCTGAGCACATCACACACCATTCCGAGCACGTTCCTGCATCCCCCTCACGCAGAGCCTGCACACACAAGAGAGGCCAGTCTTCCAGACAACGTTGCTTTTTGTTTCTTTTTGGGTTTACTTCTTGCTCTTCGACGATGGCAAGGACCTTATCAGAATGCAGTACATGCCGCGGTACTAACTGTAAGCTGGTGGTGGTATGTGTATACTCAACGATGGTACGCCATACCACGGTAGGTACCTGGGCGTGTGTTCCTTCTATCTGGTCTGGAATTGCTTGTCCTCTGACGGTGTTTTCTTTTTTTTTTTACCCCCCCTTTCAGGCACACTGCTTCGCTAGCCCTGCCACTCCCACCGTCGCAAAGAACTGACAGGGGCCATCACGGCTCGCAAGGTCTGCACGGTTCGTCAGCTGGCCGAAGTTTTCAGAAATCGAACTGCCCGGTAGGTTCTGGGGACTTGACCGGCTGCAGACTTTGGCATCATTCTTGGAAAACCACCTGCTTGTTGGAAATAGGAAGCGCGCGGCAGCCCACACGAAACTCAGGTAAATGTGGATTTAGCGCTGGCGGCTGCTCTGACGGACTCGAGGAGGCCGCCAATTGCAAAATCTCAAAGGACGACGCGTTGCGCGAAACACACGTATCTACCGTAGTTGGAATAATGTTGAACTGGACTAAAGCTGGAAGGGGTAAATGACAGACCGGGTAAAACCTGGGACACCAGGGGGTGTCCCACTGCGAAACTGCACCATCTAGAGTATTGAGCACCCGAAGGCGAGGGCAAGCACCAGGGTCGTGATACTCTCAAAGTACGCAAAGTCGCAAACCCCGAAAAACAATGCCGGACCGGGTAAAGCCTGGGACACCCAGCTCACCCGATTCAACACTAATCCGATTACGGTATTTGGGTTTCGTGTGCCGGGCGCCAGCGTTCGGCACTACTGGCGTGCTGTGAAGAGAACACTGTCGGAACGCGGCTGCGCATAGGATTAGGGAGAACGAACGCACCAAAACACGAAAAGAAGATGTCGTCACGCAGCAACCCCCAATCACAACGAGTTTCCTCCCCCGAAGAGAGTTCTACACAGTGGAGTCCAGTCTCGGCTGCAGATACAAAAAACGCGTGCCACACCTGATTTTCGGGTGTGCGTTTGCACGCGTTTAGGCGTAGCTCACCCGCGTCTCGGGTGTGACTCTGTGTGACGCCAGCTTTTTTTGAGGCTGGACTCCACATCAACGCAGGTGTCCTGAGCTTCCGGCAGCAGAACCCGCAGCAAGCCCACACACAGCCTACTCCCTTTCTGGAAGACAGCAGCCAAACCATTCGTGATTCTCACGGTGGGCCTGTACCGTTTAAACCTGCCGGAGGCTTTCCGGCTGGTTCGAAAACACTGCCCACAGAAGGAGCCTACTCTAAACCAGTCCATCTACGTACGGGGGGTCCAGTTTGTTGAACGCGTACGCCCGCCACTGAACCCAGATTCACCTGTGTTTCGTGTGGGCTACAGCACATTTACCTCCTTTGATCTTTTGCAGCTGGCACCCTCCTCAAGTATTTCCTACAAAGCAGGTGCTTATACAAAAAAAAAAAAACCCCCCCGAGCGCCCCATTTAAAACGTTCGAATTCCCCCAGCGCCTCCAATCTTTCCGTTTACCTCGCGTAGCTCCCGTTTTGGTTCTAGCTGTCCTGAAACTTCGGAGTGACCCAGCCACGGATTGGTTCTTTTGCTTGCGTCTTTTGGCCCTTGTGTGTACCGCCGTTGCTGGCTGACAACGCGACGGAAAAAGTACGAAGCGCCTGTTCGAAAGCATTTCACACAGGTTCACGACAAGTTTCCGCCAAGGAGACCTGCCGGTGGACGACACGCTACCGCTTTGGAGCGGTCGGGCTCGCGGGTCGGCGTCAAGCGCCAATCCAAAACCGGCGGAAATGTTTACGCGAGGGCAAGAGCATCGTCGGGAATGGCTCCCTGTGCGTGACTCGTCTTCTTGTTGCGTTAGTGGTACGGTCCTCTGACAGAGTGAGCCGATGCCTCTTTAAAACCCGGCTGAATCACCGCATGCTCTTGTCAGACGCTAGCGTCCGACATTTCGCACGCGCGTCGCAGTCGTTGGGTGGTATTAGGGGTTTCATCGGTCACTCCTTCTTGTTGCATTAGTGGGGAGTCATTGCATGCAAATGAGTACCACACTAACTATTCTATACCATGACTCACCCTCTCTCGTTCTGCGAGTCTGCGGCCATTGCAAGACAGCGAGAAAAGCAAGCGGTACACGATGCCTAAAATGCTACAGCATTGATCGGAAGTGTCGCATATGTCGGCTTGAACGAACTAAAGATACAGCTGATAACGAGACGATGGGGCGAGCCGCCTGACAAACATGTCTCCATGGTGCTTAGTACTTACTGAGAACGAAAGTAAGCAAGATACCCCGTGACGCCTGACCTTCGAAGACCCGCGTTCCGTGTCTTTCCTTGGTGATTTCGGCATTGGTGGCCGCTTTGCACCTCCACATGAAATAACGCCGAGAAGAAAAAAAAGAACAGAATGGATTTTCTTCTATCAACCGAACAACATGCCTTCTTTTTCTTCTCCGGCCCCGCCCCCGAGGGCCATATCTATACTTCGTTTTTTTTTTCTCTTATTTTCGTGTTTTGTGCTCGTTCGCTTAGGTTTTCACTTCTTTTTCGCTTTTTTTTTTTCCGCGCCTGCTTTTTCGTTCCTTTTTCTCGCCCCACCCCCTTGTCCTCGCCGTTGTCCTCAGGGCTTACGCTCCACGTGTGGAACGTGTGGATTTCCACACGTTCATTCTTTTTGGATTTTGTTCCCCCACGTGTGGATCCACAGGTACCACATGTGGATTTTGATTTATTGGTCCACATGCAGGGGAGTCCAGGTCCACTAGTGGCCAAGGCCGCACAGCCAGGTGTCGCCAAGTCCAGTAGCCACCTAGCGACGCTATTTTCTTTTGCAGTCGCACATCAGGGGAAAGGGGTTTTTCCCCTGATGCTCGAACCTTAAGCGCCCACATGTGGACCACACGTACTTTCTCTGAGACCGAAAACGGAGCGTAAGCCCTGGTTGTGAGCGTAAGCCCTGGTTGTCCTTGTGGTTCTTCTTTTCAAGTGGGCTCCACCGTCAGAGCGCGCCCTTCGCCGAGTGAACACGGCCCTCTTCATCATACTGTCGAAACGGTGCCCTTCCAACCCACTTCGTTTATGCTTGGCTCACTCGTGCACTTGTTGCGTATTTATGCCGGTCCTTCCGGTTGAGACGTCTGGACCTATAGATAGAGGCCGATAGCGAACAAGTACAGTGATGGAAAGATGCAAAGAACCTTGACTCTAAAAGAGGGGTTAAAAGTCCCTGAAACCGATGAGTGGTGAGAGTTGGAGATGCGTTCAAATCTTAATTTTTGCTCCTTCACTGGGGTGTATGGTTGAGACGTCTGGACCTATTCGGATCGTCCAAGCTTCTGTCTCTTTGGCCAACAGCTGCGTCGACTTTTCTTGAACAAAAACGTGAACTACGCTCGAAACCCCTCTAAACCGCAACAAACGCAAAGAAATGCGTTTTGATCACCACCGATACCCTAACTTAGTAACTACCATCTGCAGGTGACCGAGCGGACTCACCGCTAAGCCAGTACAGCGCGGACTGCGTCTCGACTTTTTTGAATAAAATTTGCGTGTTGTTCAACACCGATAGCCGCTTTGCCAACAGCTGCATCTCGACCTTTCTTGAACAAAAAACGTGAACTTCCGCTCGAAAACCCTCTCAACCACAATAAACGCTAAACCATTTGGTCAACACCGATACACTACCAAGGAGTCTAACACGTGTGCGAGGCTTAGGGTGTCAAACCCACAAGCCGCACTGAAAGGGAGATGTGCCAATCCTTGAGGACGCAGCACAGCCCGATCCTGATTTACTGGCAAGGGATTTGAGGTTAAGTACACTTGTTGGGCCTGGAACTGCATCGCATTTGTCATCGCGCAAGCGCCATCAAGACGACTCATGCACTTGCTGCATGTTGACGGTCCATCCGCTGGAATTGCATCGCATTTGCCGAGGTTCGCGCAAGCGTCATCAAGATGATTCGAATGAGTGCAAGCGCCTGAAACACGACAGTACGATCGAACACCTGGTAACTCATGCAAGCCATCGCTGCAGATATTTTTCAGTCTGGCTTTCCCGGTCAGTTTGAAGTTAGAATGCAGAACATCTGTAGTAGCGATGGCCTGCATTCGTCACTCGATGAACATCGCCACAGCCCCGGAAAGATGCTCTGCGCTCTAGCTGGCCGCGCTCTCTCTCTCTCTCAAACAGGCACTATTCGTCGTCAGTGTAGGCCTGCTTCAGCTTCACGAATCACAGGTTTGACCCCTTGTGGGGGAGGGAGGGGGGTGTTCCCGGACCATGTCGCACTACGTGGTCCTCGGGGTACCCACGGACGCAAGCGAGAAGGAGGTTGAGCGAGCGTATCGAAGAAGGGCGCTCGAGTGCCACCCGGACAAGGGAGGCGGCGCAGGCGCCTTCGAGGCGCTGCAGAAGGCCTACGCCTGCCTCAGCGACCCCGCGCGGAGGGCCGAGTTCGACGCCGCCGCGGCCGCATTGGACGAGGCTCGCGAGAATTGCTCTGCCCAGTCGTACCCGGTGGCGGCGTTCAAAGCTGAGGCGGAGCCGTTCTCCTCGCAGGAGACCGGAGAAGCCGGCTGGGCGCTGCCCTGCCGGTGTGGCGGTACGTTCGATGTGTTCGAACTCGACTTGCAAGAGACTGTTGCTGAAGGTGCAGCTTGCGCGGTTGTCCCCTGTTCGCACTGCTCCTTGGCTGTGGATGTCCTTTTGACTTGAGTTACATGTTACATCGTAGAAGCTGAGCGCCACCCTGTTCGCACTGCTCCTTGCCTGTGGATGTCCTTCTGACTTGAGTTACATGTTACATCGTAGAAGCTGAGCGCCACCCTGTTCGCACTGCTCCTTGCCTGTGGATGTCCTTCTGACTTGAGTTACATGTTACACAGACGAGCTCACCCGCCGGCTAGAGCGCCCGCTGCAGCACCAACTCCGGTGCCGCCACTCACTGTAGCAGAGCCGCAACCTGCAGCGCGCCTCCGGGGCGACTTGCGCCCGCCGTAGCAGCACGAAGAGAAGTGAGGAGACGTCAGCTGCTCAAATGCGCTCAGCTTCTACGATGAATGTGTCTGCTACCCAGTGCCCTGCATGTCAACGCTGAGCGATTAGGTGTTGAGGCCTGCCTGCTTGAGTGTGGCCTACTGTCCAAGCAGTTGCTTATTTTCAAGCAAAAAAAAACGGTGGTCGAAGGGAGCTCGTACGAGCCAGGTTGAGTTGGACAGCTGGCCACAATGTGCCTTCAAACCCGTTCTTTACAATCACCCGCTCCCACCCCGCTCTCAGCACCTGCAAAAGTACTGTGCCCACAACTTTCCCACAATCACAATGTGGTAAGAATAGCCACAGCATTGTGGAAGAGTTGTGCACAGTACTGCCTGCATGCACTATTCTGGAAGAACTGCTGAGCGGCACCCTGATCCTAGCTCCCATCATCACGCGCCTGTGACGACGTGTGTTATCGAAGCACCGCACGAGTAGCGGATGTGCCTGCCATTCATTTCGTCGACCTTCCTGTTTCTGTGCAAGCAATCGTCGAGCTGCGGCTGCGCGAGGCCGTGCACCGCGACTGGGCCGCCTTCAAAGCGACGTATGCACTACACCACGACGTGTGCACATGGGTATGCTACTATGCGCTACCACCGGATAGCGGCATCAGCAACCTCATCGCGAGCTCGTGCATCTGCTCTGCAGAGCTACGTACGCTGCGTGGCGCACTACACCTACTACGTGTAGGTCGCAGATGGCACCCTGAGAGCACACGGGGGCACCGAGGGCAGCGTGCGGCCTCGCCGGCGCAGCGCCGCCGGACGAAGGGTCGGTGCCGGAATCCCTGCCCCCTGCAACAGCTCCCATACTACACGTAAGTAGAAGTGCACTACCCCGAAGTTCGCCACGCGTTTTGTGGACGAATAAACAGCCTACCCACACCCCATATTTCTAGATAAAACCCTCACACAAAAAAGGAGACTGATAGAGAGGCCAGGGGGATTCTCGCGTCCAGAACATGCAGCCGCCGGATGACGAGCCGGACGAGCGGCGGCGTGACAGCAGAGGCCGCCCGATCGGGGCGCCCGTGCGGCGGGTGGACCACCGGAAGCTGCTGTGGGGCGAGCGGTCGTGGGCAGACGTCGACGGCCGCGACTTCGTGTCCGCGTCCGAAATGGAGGCGGCCGTGCTCCTCGAGCGCGAGACCGACGCCGTCGAGCTGTGGCTGCGCGAAGCCGTGTACCGCGACTGGGTCGCCTTCAAAGCGACCCTCGCCGGCGCGGCGGCGCCGCCCGACGAAGTGTCGGTGCCGGTGCCAGCGTTCGTCGCCGCCCTCCGCAGCTTCGCGCGAGCCTGCAGGATAGCCGGCGCCGAGGCCGAAATCCAGACCCTCGCCAACCTGGCCATCAGCCGCTCATCCGGTGACGGCATCGTCTTCGCCCCTCTGTTCGAGGCTATAGACACCAACGGCGCTTCCGAATCCCAGGTGTGTATGTGTGTGTGTTGTGTGTGTGTGTGTGATATGGACCTGTTTTAAAGTGGTGCCTCCCTTCACGAAAGTACGACCACGCTCAGATTAGGCTAGGTGACGGCCGATGCACCCCCGGGCTGGGAGTGGGGGCCTCGATTTGCTCTCCTGTTCGCGTGATGCTTTGTGCAGCAGCTGGCTAATGCTTCGTTTTCAGCCACACAATCGCCGCAACGTCCTAGTCTGTGAGGTGTGCAGAAGTGCATCCGTGGCCTTAGACCATCCGATCCGTGATCATGCTGCTTGAGGCGACAGCAGGTCTCCGCCGGTAGACGCTTTTTAACGCACTCACTGCATCGCGGCTTTTTGTGGAGCGAGCAAACCACTCCGGGGCGGGAAGTGTTCGCAGCGCCTTCTGGGGCCTCGCACGGGGGAGGGGGGTCGTCGTTATTGGTGCTGGTTTTGCGGGATAAGGAAATATTAGAGATCTTTTTGCGGTGGTCTCCGCTGGCCCGGTAGTTTGTGCTACCGCCAACTTCTTTTACACTCGTTCTCTTCTCTACTCACTACTGTTCGTACTCTTTCACTCTTTTTCTCACTTTGGCTAGCCAAAAAAAAAAAAAGGGAAACTCCTGCGACCGACACCATAAACACATTCGCAATGAATGTGGCCCTGGGGGAGGGGGGGGGGGCCCGGCTATGGTGGCTGCATACGGCTGCATACGCGTATGCGCCCAAACCTGCATACGCATACGCATACGGCGCTGCATACGGCTATGCATACGTATGCATACGGCTATGCATGTGGCTGTGACTTCTCTGGCAAAGCACCTCCTTCGTCCAGGACGAAGGGGGAGTCGAAAAGGATACTTAAAACAAAGCAAAGTTTCGTGAGTGCCGACGGACGCCGTAACCCGGGGTACACGGGCAGTGTGTTCACTCCCGTAAGCCGACGAGCCGCGCTCCGATGAGGCAACCGAAGCTGGTTGTCTCAGGATCTGCTGAGCAACGGGCTGGCGGAAAGGCCCGCCCACGTGGTGCGGGCCTTTTCCGCCAGCCCGTTGTAGGCTGTCGTGCGTCATGAAGCATGCTCGTTTGGCGTTCGACGTCGTCGGGGAAAAAGCGAGGCAGACATGCATCCTCATCGACCTGCTTTCTACTTACCAGTACATTGCTTTGTTACACGGTGAGGTCCAGTCTCAGAAACTGCAGTCAAAGAGGGCGCGAGTCACACCTAAAAAGCGTGTGACACCCGCTTTTTCAACTCCAGCTTTAACTCCAGTTTCTGGGGCTCTGGACTCCACCGTCTTCACTCATAGGCCCGTCACGCAGCAGCCAGAAGGCCGGGCTGGCCTCACACAGCCCCACCTATGCATACGTATGCAGCCGTATGCGTATGCATATTTTCAAATCTGCATACGCATACGCATACGTATGCACGTATGCAGCCAGCCCAGCCCTAGGGGGGGGGCACCTTCGCGCGGATCCGTGTTTGAACCCCTTTCGGCCTCTTCCGTTCTGCCTTTCCAGTCGGGTTTTCCCTGTGTCCATCCTGCCGGGTAAGCTCCTCTGGCAAGAAGGTTGCGGCCCAATTCAGGTGTGGCGGGTAAGGGCTGCTCTCTTGTTCATCCGCGATTCCCGCCTGCGCGTGCTCACGATGTGTGTGTGTGTGTTGCGGACCCGTTTTAACGTGGTGCCTCCCTTCACGAAAGTACGACCACGCTCATATACGGCTAAGTGATGGCCGATGCACCCCCTGGCTGGGTACGGGTCTCTGTTCGCTCCTCTGTTTGTGTGATGCTTCGAGCAGCAGCTGGCTAATGCTTCGTTTGCGGCTACGCAATCGCCGCAGCGTCCTAGTCTGTGAGCTGCGCAAAAGTCCATCCGATCCGTGATGATGCTGCTTGAGGCGACAGCAGGTCTCCGCCCCGGTAGGCTTTCTGACACACTCACTGCATCGCGGCTCCCTGTGATGCGAGCAAACCACTCCGGGGCGGGAAGTATTCACCGCGCCTTCTGGGGCCTCACGGGGGACCTCCTTTGCACTCGGTTTGTGTGTGTGTGTTGTGGACCACGTTTTTACGTGGTGCCTCCCTTCTCCGAAGTACGACCACGCTTGTGTGTGTGTGAAATCTCAGTAATGGGTAACCCCTGAGCGGAGTCTAGCCCAGTTGCGCAATGCACCTACGTTACTGCTGATGCACCAGCCGGCCGCTGGCGGTGGTTGCGACGTACACGGAAATGCAGCCTCGACTGGCATTGGTTTCCTTCTTCGTGATTTGCATGTTGCTGTCTACAGCAGGTGTCCGGGGGTATTCGCCTTCTCGTACATGTGGTGCAGCGCGGGGCGTCATGCTTAGTACATCTTAAGGCCGCATTGACATTCCGTCTCGTTGGCGGGCGAGATCGTTGACTGGGAGGGTCTTCTCGTCCTCTCCCCTTCCACTCTGCTGTTTCCTTCCAGGTCGCCTCGTAGTATCGCTCGGGTTGGATACTGGCTGCCCACCTTTCGTGGGCCTTGACAAACGGATTCGGGGTTGTTCCTTCCGTGTCGGATGCGCCCCGGCTCATCGATCGTAGCACTGCCTCCGTCTGCGGTGAGAGCACGGCTCGGCACGATACGCCCTGCATTACCCCACCGCCCAAGGCCGTAGCGCTCGTCACGTTCGCAACGCGTCCAGGGTGCCAGGCTGTGCCGTAAATCCGCGCGGCCGTGTTTGCTAGCCTGTGCAGGGTTCGGGCCTTTGCCAGCGCACTCCGTCTGTACGCTTCGTACTGCGCCATGACGGTGCTCACCTCTCCAGATGTCTGCTCTTGCACCTGGTCCATCGCCGCGTTGCTCAGCGCGTCGGCGTCGGTGTTGCGGTCACGCGCGACATGCTCCAGGTTGAAATTGAACCGTGGCGCGAGGGCTCCCATGGACGCCGTCGCCTGCAGGAGGTACGGCCGCAGGATCGGCTTGCACTGCGCTGTCTTCTTCATCGTGCTGATCACTACCTTCGAATCACCTCGGACCGTTACGGGTCCTTGCACGCTCGGGGGCTGCTCCCCGAGCAAGTGCAAGCCCCCGACCAGAGCGCTAAACTCTGCCACGTTGTTGGTCGTTCGGCCTAGGGGGACGATGACCTCCGCGATCTTCTTCCCATCTTCGTATACAACCGCGCCAGCACCTGCCACAGCCAACGCGGTGCCGTTTTGCCTCGACCCGCCATCGAAGTACAGACACAAGCCCGACTGCGCTTCGCTTGGTGGGAGGATCTCCCGGGCTGTCGTTGTTTTGGTCTTCCGCATTGTGGGTGGCTGGATTCGCCGATCCGACACGTCCGGCAGCCGTTCTCCCGTCGTGAGCTCAAAGTCGACGGCTAGCTCTAAGAACGTCACCGTGTGTTCGGATCCGATATGTGCCCAGCACAACTTGCCGATCCACCAGTGTAGCGCCTTCCAGAGCGCCTCAGTCTGCTTCCATTGCTGCGAAACCGTCCCCACTTCGATTGTCGGCATGGATATCCTTCTCGGGCACGGTGTCGTCCATCCCCATGGATATTGGGCTAAGCGGTGGTGGCGTGACGTCTCTTGTGCTCTGTCGTCGCGTATTTGACGAGCACGCAGTACTGCAAGGAAGAAACGCTGCAGGTTTCCGACGAAAGCACACGCTCGTACATGATCCAGGGGGATCGGCTGCGCAGCCGCATCGACCCCATGCCTGTAGAGAGGCGCTATTCCGCACATGCTAAGGCAGGTTGGCCACGTTGTCCTGTCTGTGGTGACCATGCCGTGCTCTTCCCGCACATCCTTCCATGCCTCACACATCCACCATAGGTGCGCCACCGTTTCCCCCTCTTCGTCGTTACAATACGGGCAGGGCCTTCTCTGCCCTGTGCGGCCTGTCGTGGATACTGCCCCTGCGATAATGGACCTCAACATTCCTTGCTGGTATCCAGTGATGCCACTATCCGGCGTTTGCAGAAGGTGTCGGGTGACGCTTCCATCCACTCCATGCGCACACCCCCGCATGTCCTCCCTCCTTCTGCACACGATGGCAAGTTGCTGGCCACGCAGAGCATGGCGCAAGTCGTGCAGCATGACTTTGGTCTCCACCTCAGTCGCGCTCGTCACGTGGAAGCTCGTCTGCTGCGCGCTCTCGCTGACGTACAAGAGGGTTATCGGGCTGTCCCACGTCCAACCCGCTTGGTTAAGGGCTTCCTGAATCAGGCTGTGCGGCGAACCTTTTGGCAATTCGTCACGGCGCGTCCACGCCCTTTGCGCGCTCGTTCTGATGTGTTGCCACTTCTGCATCTGCCTGACCCATGCCTTTACACGTAGATACGCTGGTGCAGTGTACGGGTCAAGCCGATGTCCGTGGTGGAGCACCTGCATGACCACTTCCACCGCACGTCGGTTGGTGCCGGTCCACAGTGCCGACATGATCAATTGGCGTAGGGTGTATGCTGTTTTGCGGTCCAACGGCATCACTGAAATTCCGTAGTAAAGCTTTGCACCAGCCGTCATGGATGCCAGCTTCTCTCGTGCCGCTGCGGGTACCGGGAGTCTCTTTACGCGTTGCAGATTTTGTACGGCGCTTCTCCTGCGCTCCTGGATCCTGCTCGACAGTTTGTGCCCCTGCCCCTTCGCGTGTAGCATCACGCCAAGGCAATCGAAGCTGTCCGCCCTTTTGTAAAACTGCGCGGGTTCCTGCGACTCGAATACGTCTGCGTGTTCCTGCCAGTCCATGACTTCGATCAGCCAACCATCTGACGTCCCGAATGAGTGACACTTCTTAGGGCACAGCGACAACCCTGTCAGGACAGTGAATCGGATTGTCTTATTTGCAATCGTCTGAAGAAGGCGGGCTTCTTTGGCGGTGGCTGTGATGTCGTCCACGTATGACCGGGGTTCCCCTTCTCGCTTCACATGCCTCATCCATACGCTGATGAGTAGCCCGATAAGGATTACACTTATCGCGCATCCTTGCATGATGCCATTCGTAGGGGTGAAGCCCTCTCCCACTGTGCCATTCACCTTGAAATGTCGGCGCATCTGTTTATACGCGGCTTCTAATGCTCGAAGTACCATCGCGTTGAAGCCCAGCCTTTTTGCTAGCTGCATTGTGACACCTATCGGCACTGTATCAAAGCACTTCTTGAAGTCGAAGGCTATTCCAAAAAGGGGGCGTCCGGTAATCCGCGCCTCCTCCAATTCCGCCGCCAGGTGCCAGAATAGATCTTCTGTGCTGTGTCCGGGCCGACAACCATGCAATCCTTCCGGTGCTAGCTCTTCCATCCATTTTTGCGCTTCTTTGGCCCTTACTGCTGCCCAAACCCTGTATAGCACCGGTGCAACCGAGATCGGGCGCTGAGACAGCGGGTCACCCGTGCTGTCAGGTTTCGGAATGAGGGAGATTAGTGCATGCATGAGATCCTCCGGCCACTCGCCTTGCCCCTCCACGTCATTCAGTACCTGCACAAACCCATTCAGAATGTCATTTGGCAGTTGTTGCAATTCGTGGATCCTCCACCCATGCATTCCTGCCGAGGCCGACTTCTTCATCTTTGCCAACACTGCCCTCACGTCCTTCACCGTGATCGGCTCGCACTGCATCTCCACTCTGTCCGGGAGTATGGACTCGTACGTTCGCATAAAGCGCTCCCAACATGGCTCCTCCTGTCGCGTGTATTTATTGAAGATTCCTCCCCACGCACCATCGCTGCGCAGCATTCCGTCGATCTCCTTCGCATTCGCCGTAAGGGTTTTGTCTTCTCGTCTCATAAATAGCAACGGAGCGGTGTAGCGGTCAGCAACATGGGCGAATACGAGCCCCCCACCATGCATCCATGCCTCCTGCATCTTATGCGCCCACTGCGATCTCCTGTGCCGTTTGAGTGCGGCGAACGCCGCCTTTTGAGTCCCCTCGAGGTCGGCTAATGTACTCTGCAGCGTCTGTAACTCGGTAAATGCGCTGGAGGTCACAGCTTCTGCAACGGATTTTGGGATGTAGCCCCTGATAACCCTCCTCCGCGCGGCGTCTCTCGCGTGTTCTTCCCGTCTTGTGAGCGGGTATGGCACGTCCGCCCTTAAGCGCTCGTGCCCGACCTGCACTAGCGTTCGGAGATGCCCCAGCAGTTCGTCTCGTGCACGTGTCTGCTTCGTGGACGCTCCTCTTACCGACTGTGGTTGGAACTTTGTAGCCAGCCGGGAGTCAGTGACTACTCGTCCTCCTCGTCCCGTGTACATCCCCGTAGGCAATACTAGATCTTTGCCGTGCAACTTCACTAAGTATTGTTCGGCACACTGCGATAGCTGTTTTAGACTGTGTGTCCCCCATCGCGTTTCCTTTGCTCTCTTGGCCAGTGCCTCGAGGTCGTCTCTCTCGTTCTGCTTCAACTTAGGTCTTTCTCGCGGGAAAGCGGCCGGGAGTATGGCGCGGCTGCTCTGTTCCCGGAATGCCTGCTGGCGGAGATTTACGTACAGCGGCGAGTGCGTGTGGAACTTGCTGCTCTCTCTCGCAACAGTCATTACCGTGTCAACGGCCGGTGCTGCACATGAGTTTGCGAGGCATAAGTCAATCCGACTTCCTTCTAACGCGTTCGGTGCCCAGCATGTGTTCGGCGGTATTTCACCACGTCCTCCAGCGTACGCAGCTGCCACGTCCACCCACCTCCCGGAACGACATGCTGCCGCTAGCACCGGACTCGACTCTGTTGTGCAATTGAGGTCACCGAGCACCAATACCGGCACCTGTCCCAGCCCCGCTGCAACGCCTAACACCTCCGATAGGAGCTGTTCCCTTTCTTGCTGCACCTGCGTGCTGCTACCAGACTGCCCATACACGGAGAAAATGTGCATGGCTGTCTTCCCACAATCCAGGGCCACGGCTACTTGCACAACGCGTGTCGATGCGACAATTTTCTTCTCACATTCTTCCACTGGGGTCACTCGCTGCGCTGTGAGGTGCTGCCTTGTCAGGACCGCCACTCCTCCAGGCTTTCTTTGCGTCTTTCCATCCCTTCCTACCACCATTTCTACATCGTTTCCCCAGTACACGTCCCACCCGTATGCTGCCAGTAGCGAACACATGTAAGCTTTTTCATGTTTCGTTACCCGCGTTTCTTGAACTACGATGATGTCCGCTACGAGCCGGGCTACTTCCAGTAGCTTTTCGGTGTCTAGGGACGTGACGTTGATCGTGACAATGACCAATGCACCGCTGTCCGCCGTGGCTACCATACTTACTGTTCGCCGCATGGGTGTCGCTGGGGGGTCGGCAGGTAGAGCAGGTTGTGTTCGTGCTGCTAGAGATTCTTGGCTCGGAATCGGGACTACCCCATCTGTTGATCGCTGGAGCTTCTCCCGCATCCGGCTCGTGACTAGCAGGATATCGTAGTGTTCCCTCCTGTACGTTACGGTTAGGACTTTGGAGGGAGCTGCTCCTCTGCCGTACCTTGCGATCGACTTTCTGCTTCCTGCGGCGTCCAAGACCCATATTGCGGCATCGAGGATTTCTGCCGCTGCCTGCAGGCACCAATGATCCCCGTACGTTGTCCGTTCTTCCATGTGGTCCAGGTATTCGTCATACGTTTGACGGTCTCTCTCATCCTCGGGACAAAACATCCCACGGTACTCGTCGTTGTTCCGCAGCCATCCCACCACTTGCTGTCTCAGCGTGGCTGCCGACCGATCTTTCATGCACCGCGCTAGCGACGCGAACATACACGCGCCATCCTGTGCAACCGGTAGGACCACTGCCCCCAGCCGGCTCGCTGCGTCTCGAAGCCACGTGTTGGCTTCTTCGATTACTTGGAGGGGGTCCTGTCCGGGCCCTCCTCCCCTCATCCATGCTCTACTGCACTTTCTACCACGGGTCTCTGCTGGGTGCCTATACCTGGCAGCTTGCCATGTTTTTACAAAAACATAAACACGCGTCCCTCCGGTAGCGTAGGTGTTGGAGCTGTTGTCGCCGCTGATGTTGATTGATGAAACTGATAAAATTGAAGACGACGTTGATGATGGAGGTGGTGATGGTGATGGTGATCGTGATGATGATGAGGGCGATGATGATACTACGGGGGCGGTCCCGGAAGCTAGCTTTGTAAAAGTTACCGGCAGTCATATCTTTTGGCGCATTTGCTCCGGTAGTCGCCCCCCCTGCGTGACGCCGTTCGAGTACGCCACCGTCCATGTGCCGTCTGCCGCCTGCCCCTTGAGGGCGGCTTCGTACCACCTGTCGTCTGTGTGCTGCGCCTCCACCATGTCCCCTACTTCCCACCGGCCGCCCCTACATGAGGATGGGGTCGATGGCGGTGCGCCCTCACTGTCGCTCCCGTCAGTTGCCCAATCCACGACGCTCGGGCTCTCGCTGCTGTCCTCAGAGTCCTGCGCCAGGCGCAGCTTTGCCTTGGCTGGCGTTCCCTCTGCTGATCGGGATGCCTCCCGCTTCGTTGCGACCTTAGGCCGCGGCTGGTTCGTGTCACGCTGCTGTCGTTTCTGCAGCTCCCGGACGTGTTGCTGCTCGTGCTTATCCCACTGTTCCTGCTGCTCCTGTTGCACCCGTCCTCGCTCCTGCTCCTCTGCCGTGACCAGCTGCTCCTGTCGTCCCTGCAGATCCTGCTCCCGGACGCGTTGCTGCTCCTGTTCGCTTCGGCTTTCCCGCTGCAGGTGCACCAATTGTTGTAGCATCTCATGTTGCAACTGCTGCTGGCGTTCCTGACGCTGCTCCTGCTCGGCCATCCACCGTTGCTGGCGCGTCGTTTGCTCCTGTTGTTGCTTCTGTTGCTGCTCGTGTTGCTGGCCGATTAGCTTTTGAAGATCAGTAAGGAACGCAGTTTGTGTTGTTCCCAGTGTTTCTGCGTGGTGTACGATCGCCTCTTCCAGTCGGCGGTCCACTCTTTCGGTCAGGCGTCGCTCCATCTCGGCAAGTTCCTTCTTCAAGTGAGCTAGCTGTGTCGCCCGTGGTGGCGACGCAGCTGCCTGTCCGGGTACTGGAACCGTTGCCGTCGCTGGTGCCGGTGCTGACGTTGCTTCTGGTGCTGCCCGTGCCGCTGCGACCGACGCCGGCGCCGAAGCTGACGCGGGCGTCTGGTTCCCGTCTACCCACGTTGTATTCGCCCTGATGGGTGCGGCCGTTGTTCTCTCTCCTTTCTGTTCCCGCCACTCGCGCTCCAACTGCAGCCCTCTCTCCCACCTGCGTACCCCTTCCTCTCGCCCGCAGAAGTCCAAGAACTCTTTCTTGGTGTACTTCTCCCGCTTGTTCCTCGCGGTGGGGTCTGGGACTCGGCTGATGGGTGGTGGTGACGGTCTGATGGTGCACGTCCCACCCTCGCGCAGCTTGAACTCCGTGGCCGGCGGAGCTCCGGCTGCTCGCACCACTAATACACGCCCATTCCGGGGCAGTGCTACGACCTCGGCATCCCAAGGGAGCTGCTGCAGGAGGGACGTTGCTGCCTCCCTCCTGGTTCCTTCCGGTAGCGCTTTGATGTCGTACAGCGACATCGTTCTCCTCACGAGTGTGATTATGGGGAGGGTTGGGTCCGGCTGTTGGCTGGTGCTCGCACCATTGACCGGGGGAGCCGCGTGGAGGCCGCCGGACCCTGCCATTATATTGTTGTCTTCGGTATATTTTTGGCTTTCGTGTTCCCTCTCAATTCCCCCCTTGTGTGTGTGTGTGTGTGTGTGTTAAGAACCTATTTTAACGTGGCACCCCTCTTAGCGAGAGTGCGTCCACGTGTGTGTGTGTGTGTGTGTGCGTGTTGCGGACCGTTTTAGCGTGGTGCCTCTTCTTTCACGTTAACGCAAATGCTCCCCCAAGTGCTGTGCATGGGAGTCTGTGTTCTTCCGTGGGTGATGCCTTTGGCAGCAATGCACGATCTCCCGGCCGTCTGGGTGTGTGTATGGGTGTGGGTTGGGCGAAACAGTGGGGCCTGCGTTTTGTCTGTTTTTTGCCTTGCTGCGGCACGCCGCCGTCGGAGCCGCCGACGCCGTCCGCGGCTACTACCTCTCGTCCTCCGGCGCGTTGGGCTGCATCAACGCGCACCGGAGGCTCCTGCAGGCCTGCGTTTTGTCTGTTTGTTAGTACTAACAATCTTTTGGGTTGCCCTTCAATGTATCGTGCAGGCTAAAAAGACGTAGGCAGCGTGTTTTGGTGGTTGATCAGAATTCCTTACCTGAATACACACACAGGGCAAATAACAAGTGGGAAAAACGATCAACCGGCACGCACAAACAAAACGACGCGCCTGTCTTTTTGCTTTGCTGCGGCACGCCGCCGGCGGAGCCGCCGACGCCGTCCGCGGCGACTAACCTCTCGTCCCCCGGCGCGTTCGGCTGCAGTCTCCGCGCAGAGGAAGACGACGCGCACCGGAGGCTCCTGCAGGCCTGCACTGCCGCGGCGCAAGCCCTCTGCAAAGCAATCGCCTTGCATCGGGATCTAGGGGCTTTGTGTCATTTCCTCAACGTAAAAAAAGGAGGTCGAAAGACACAAATGACTTGACGTACATCGCAATAAAACGCAAAAAAGAGTGGTGGCCGTGTGTTGGTTAGTTGGGTCATAAGGAGGTCATAAAGAGGTCATATCATGCAGGGTCAAAAGTTTGTGTCTTTTTTCGACGGGGAGGAAAACACCCACATTTTGGGGCAATGGGCCCCTGCCAATGATAAAACCATTTTGGTGGAAAAAAGTGTGTTCATGGGGTGCAAACAAACATGGGGTGCCCAAGCAAAGAAGAGCTTCGTACCCAATCCCTCCCCGCCCACCGACCACACGCACCAAGCTGAACCTCACAAAACAAGAGCCTTTGGAAAAAGGTCGAAAGACACCAATCTGTACGTCCCACGGGATCGTCGGAAACACAAAACGCAAAAACAGGTGTGGGGCCGTGACGAGCTGACGTGGCTCCGCTCGCTGGTGACAACGAAGCAGGAAGTCCTGCTGTTCCACCTGCGCAACGCGCTCGACAGCGGCGACCACGGGGTCGATGCCTACGGGGCGATGCTGCCCGACGGCAGTTTCTGGGGCGTCCTCGAAGACAACGACCTGGCCGTCCCCCTCCCGTTCCGGCGCGCGCTGTGCGCTCGGTACGGCTCCGCCAAGGGCGGCTGCGTGCGGGTCGACAGCTTCAAGACCGCGCTCAGGGTCCCGGCGTCGGCGACCGACGTGTACCTCTGCAAGCGGCGCCTCGGCTCCCTCCTGCACCGCCGCGCGCGCGAGCTGCGGCGCGAAGCCGGCAGCCTCGTGTTCCCGCCGCCGTCGCTCGTGCGGCGCGCGAAGCTCGCTATTTCGACGCGCCCCCGCGGCCGCTGCGGCCGCCCGTCGGCCGCGTGGCACGCCGCCGGCGGGGCCGCCGACGCCGTCCGCGGCGACTACCTCTTGTCCCCCGACGCGTTCGGCTGCAGCCTCCGCGCAGAGGAAGACGAATCGCACCAAGGGCTCCTGCAGGCCTGCGTTTCGGCTTCGCAAGCCCTGGCCGCCCCGCCCGACCACCTCCCGGCCGCTGAGTTCGCGCGGGTCGCCGCGGCGTTCAGCCCCGGCGGTGTGCCGGTGTACCCGGTCCTCGTGCTCAGCGTCGTGTACAACGACACGGCAGTCCCTGCGCTGGTCAATTTCCGCGCGTTGCTCACGGACCTCTATGTGTCCGAGGTGCCGTGCGGGGACTGCGCGCCCGGCAGCTACGCGGAAGAGTCCGCGCTAGCAAGAGACGGGACCGAGTGTTCGGAAGCCCTCGTGTTGATGTACCGGAAGTGGTGCAACAAGGGGAAGCCGTCCCTTCTCGAAGACGGGGCGGCCGGCGACGTGCCGTGCGGCGAGTTCCAAAGCGTCGTGCGGCGGAAGCTGGGCCTGCTGCTCGAGCCGCCGCTGCTGGCCGTCGTGTGCTGGCACTTTTCGGCGGCCGCTTCGCCGGAGGCCCTGCCGCGGGCGCTCGCTTTCTCGGCGGCCGGCCCGCCGGGCACGACGCAGGAGCTGCGGGCCCGCATCCGCGAACCGCCTCCTCTCATCGTGTCTCTTGCCGGCTGCCAGCAGTGCTTGCAGTGCATGGACAGCATCGTCGCTTAGTCGCGGTCAGGGCTCGGTCTGACCCGACCGTAAATGAGTCAGCGCCCACGTAGCACTCCGCCGCGGCGACTACTTTCGCGCCGAAGAAGACAACGCGCACCGAAGGCTCCTGCAGGCCGGCGTTTCGGCTTCGCAAGCCCTGGCGGCCGCCCGACCACCTCCCGGCGGCGTGCCGGTTTACCCGGTCCTTGTGCTCAGCGTGTGCTCGCCTGCCTTGATGGCACTTGCACTTTACAGAACTCAATGCTCAGCGTCAGTGCATGTGGTTCATGTACTCAAAAGAACTCAATGCTCAGCGTCATCTGCTGTGGGGGAGCCGGCGACGTGCCGTGCGGCGAGTTCCAAAGCGTCATGCGGCGGAAGCTGGGCCTGCTGCTCGAGCCGCCGCTGCTTGCCGTGTGCTTGCACTTCTTTCCCGGCGGCCGGCGGCGACTACCTCCGCCGAAGAAGCCACTAAAAGGCGAAGAATGACTATATCAATGCGTCAACCTTGGCTTGCCACGAAACAACCTCTGGTACTGGAAAGTCTTTGGTTCGTCGCATTTTCCTTGAGCTAGTCTGGTTTGAGGGACAGGAAACCTGTTTGATCCTGCCAGTAGTCAGTATACTCGTTGCAAGGATTAGCAATCCTCAGCGCACGCGGGCTCGGATGATGCGCCGTATCAGAGACCGCGTGCGCAAAACGAAGCTCCGTGAAACAGCCATTTACACACTTTGCCTCATTCGAACGCTCGACCTGTTCTTGTCAGGGCAGCTTGGAAGCTTTGCTTAGTAAGCGTGTCTCTTCCCCCCCCGTTTCGAATCCCCGCGGAATCCAGCTGAAGGCCGGTTTATGCGGAACCTGTCTACAATGACAAAAGGCAGCTCTCAAAAAGAAGAGGCTCGACGCTGTGCCGGCACGCAAGCGTTTCATAAGCTGTCGGCGTCTGTTGTTGCAGGGCTGAAGTCGGTCCATCCCCCTCTTGATAAACCAGGTTTTAGACGGCAGTTTTGGTGATCCAAAACAGAAGACAACCCTCAGACGGCAGCAGCAGTATACTGCGAAAGACAAGCCCGGACCGGGCAATCCTATGCAGCTTGGAGTTATAGATTGACAGGCCGTGCAACGTGACGCACCGTGATAGTTTGAAGCTAGAATGCAGAATTTTCTGTAGCGATGGCCTGCGCATCCCGTCACGAAGAATCCGAAGTGATAAATAGCGGCGATGCAGCACCGGGGGAGACCGGCTCCCGTAGCAGAGCAGCAAGCTACTCTGGGCACGCCTGGTTCATTCTTTGAAACACCTGCACACACAAAAACAAAAGGAACCAGAAGGGGGAACAAACAGTAGGAAGATGCTTCGTCTCGCCGCCGCCGCCGCCGCGTTCGCGCTGGCCCTGTCGGAACCCGTCGACCTGACAAACGACAACTTTGACGAGGTGACGCAAAGCGGGAAGCTTGTCCTGGTGAAGTTCTACGCCCCGTGGTGCGGGCACTGCAAGCGCTTGGCGCCCGACTGGGACAAGCTCTCCGAGTCCGTTGACCAGGCGAAGGTGACCATCGCGAAGATTGACTGTACCGTTGAGGAAGAGGCCTGCAAGACATACGGAGTCAGCGGGTACCCGACGCTCAAGTACTGGACCAAGGACAGCAAGAAGCCGAGCGACTACGAAAGCGGCCGCTCGTTCGACGACCTGAAGGACTTCGTCGACGAGCAGCTGGGCGGCGGATGCAGCCCGACGGAGAGGGAGCAGTGCAGCGAGAAGGAGTCCGAGTTTCTTGACACCTGGGCCAAGAAAGACAAGAAGGAGGTCTCCGCGGTATGCCACCTGCTCCCTTTCGGAAAAAAGGTCGGTTCCTCAGCTTTCAAAGGGGCAGTCCTCGATCGTATCTCTGCGGCCGATGGCTTTCCTCGATTGCCTTTTTTGTATTTCACCATCGTGTCTCCCCGATTACCTTGACCATTTGATCGAGCGCATACGAGTATGCTAACTCGGATCTGGAATGAGTCCCTGGGAGCGCAGTGTGTGGTGACCACTGAAAACAAAATGCGGTGGGGTGAGGCCATGGGGCTGCCAAGGCGGGACGACCTTCCCCGTACCCCGGGTGTCGCCCCGCTCTTTTTTTAACCCCCTTTTTTTAAAGAAGAACGGACGAAGGAAGTGGAGTTCTTTTAAGTACATGAACCACATGGATTAGCATGCACTGACACTTCGTTTAGCAGCGGCTGCCGAATCATGCCGTGGCACCGTCCCTTTGTGCGTCTGCTTCGCAGAAAAAGTGTGGGAAAGGAGTCCAGGACTCCGTGGTTTGAAACCATATGGTATGGTTCCACTTCCTCAATGCTAAACGAACATCGACGTGGGCGGCATAGAGAAAGAAGAACTACTCTACGGCACCAGGAAGTCCAAAAAACCATGGTAAAGAAAGTAGAAGGAGAAAAAGGAAGTTGTCGACAACGAAAGAAAGAAAAGAACAGAAAATAAGACTCTGCATTCCGCGAAGAAGACTTGATGCTAGCATCAAACACATGAGAGGCAAGTAGCGCCTGAACACGAAACTAAGATCCCCCCCCCCCCAGCGTGTCGCCCCGCTCTCTCTATCTAACCTGGCCCATCTGACCACCTTGGACTTCTTTTGGTGCATTCTCTCGCTCTCTCTCTTTCTCTCTCTCCCTCCTTGGCACTCAATTTCTTTGCGGTTTGCAAGTTGGACTCTTGAGGAGGGTGGGTGTCTGCAGCTCAATTTGAAGGCGGGTTTGGAAAGGTGGGAGACCAAACACGTTCACCGCCTCGTTCCATTGCGGGGTGGGCCTTCCTTCGCCTCGTTTTTTGATGCAGCAACCGATCGCCGTGCTCGGGCTTATGTGCCTGTCCCGCGGCCGCGGGTCCTTTCCTTCCTTCAAGAGTTTCACGGGGGATTTGCACCCTTCGCCCAATTAATCCAAAAAGAACACCACGCGCCGCGTTGGGAGCTGCTTTGTGTCCCACGGAGGCGGGCCCGGCTTCTTCCTCAAGAGTTTCAACGCTTACGGAATGGGCCCCGACTCCGCGTACACCAAGCGACTGCAAACGACGTACGAAGGCCGGCGCCCGTCTCTCATCATCGTCGTAACCGCCCATTGGGAGTGCCCCCACAGAGACTCCATCTACCTGAGCAGCAACCCCGCGCCGGACCTGTACTACGACTACAGCGGGTTCCCGAAGGAGACGTACCAATACCAATACGCGGCCCCGGGAGCGCCGTCTGCAGCTGAAAAGGCCGGGCAGTACTTGCGGGAAGCAGGCCTGACTCCCGTGTTCGACGGGAAAAGGGGGTTTGACCACGGTGTCTTCATCCCCCTCATGTTGATGTTTCCCGAGGCGGACATCCCCGTGTTGATGGTGTCGATCAACGGGAAGCACGATCCGGAGTTGCACCTTCGGCTTGGAGAGGCTCTCGCGCCGTTTGTGGATGAAGGCGCCCTGTTGTTCGGCAGCGGGATGAGCGAACACTCCGACACCTCGCTTGCGGAGCACACCGCCTTCAGCGATTGGCTCGTGCGTACCGTCACCGAGCCTATGCCGCCGATGACGCGTCGGTCTAAGCTGGTGGCCTCGCCCGCGGCGCCTTCGTTCCGGAAGGCCCATTCTCGACCCGAGCACTTCATCCCCCTCCTTGTGGCTGCCGGTGCCAGCCGCTTCCAGCCCGGCCACACCGCTGTCGCTGAGCCTGTCGCGTTCTATGGCCCTGGCCACAAGATGTACAGCTTCACCTTCCCCTGAGCATTCTCTTTGCCGTGAAAATGTCGGGGCACCCGTCTTCTTCTCCGCGCCCATCGTGCCAGCTGGATAGTGCGTCGCGGAATCTCCGATCGCTCCCTTCTCATCAGATTACGCGACACTTTTTGCTCGCCAACAGAGAGTCCCTCCCCCCCACTCACCGCACATTACAACTTGCAACGGGTCTGACAAGGAAACGTTACTCTCACAAACGGAGATCCTATTGTGCGGTCTCCTTCCCTTGAGCTTGTGCACGTTGGTCCAAGCCGCTGGCCTCGCCTTTCTTTCCTGCCTCCTTGTACGCCGGTGGCTTTTCGTCTGCCGCGTGAACGTCCCACCACCTGGCCTGTTGCCGAAGGCAAAGCACTTCAATCAAACAAAACTTCCCGAAACCGAGATAAGCCCGTATTTTCCGACGTCTTTTTCGAGCCGTAAAACAATGGAAAGAGCGGGAGGCTAGCACCCGTACTCGCATGGAATCCTAATCGCGTCGTAATCAGACGGGTACAGACATCCGCGCGCTTCCGCGTGCACTTGAAATCCGGCAGCAGAATCCCCGCGGAAGTGGTGAACACAGCAAAGGAGGCACACAAACGAGGGAAGCCATGAAAAGCCCACGGATGCCGTCTAAGAGTTCAAGAAGTTGATCATCGCCTTCTGCAGGATTTGCTAGAGGTGGAGACAACAGAAGAACAAGAGCTGTCGGTCCGCAGTTTTCGGATGCTGTTTGCCAGCCCACCCGCCACTGCCATACCTCTACCCACTGTACCACGTAAGGTTCCCCCAGTCAACTATGTCTTGGCTCCACCCCTCGTTCTCTTCGTATCTAGCTGTCCTGCGTTTTCTTTTTTAGCCATATGCAATGTGTGAGGAAACTGAACCGCCCAAGTAGGACCTTCTGATCATGATCATTTGCCAAATTTGCCACCTGAAACCACGTCCAGGATTTGGGCTCAGGGTAGTGCGGTCAACGAAACTCTAGTTTCCCCTTTTCTACTTTCTCCTACTCTCGCGGTCTACGGTTTTTGAGCTCACCATATTTGCGACTCCCATACCCCCGTCCGACGTGCAACGGTCCCATAAAGGACGCGTCGTATCCCTCTTTGCCAACGCGCGCGAGGTTAACAAAAGACTGGTGTGCAGCGGCAGGGAGGGGCGGGGTGAGGTGCCTGTCTCTCTTTCACAACTCACAAGTAAAAGAATAAAACAGAGCTACGCATTTCTTTCCCTTCAATCCAAGTTGCGGCATTGGCCTCACTAAATCCTTGAAGGCTAACACTTCGCAACCAGGATCAGACTGCAAAGCAGGGCTTCTTCGAATGGTCCTGAAAGGAGGAAATAATTGAATAATAATCAGAATAATCCTTGAGGTTTTTCTGGGAGTCAGAATTGAGCTGTCACATCAAAAAAGCAATCCGACTCTACCCCTTCGATTTACTTAACCCCCACAACCGGATTTCCAGCTAAAATGACTCGACAGTAGTTTGGGTGAGCTTCCAATCGGACCAGTCTTCTAACAGATGGGCCGAAGCAAAGCACATTGGTCTCCTCCCTCTCTCTGGTAATGATGGTCGCCTAATGTCCGCTCAACGGACCGAAACACGATGTATGTTGACGTCAGGCTGCCAGGCGATACGTGTTCCAGACCATAGTCCGACGAAAACAAACTGGGTCTGAAGGCCTGATTCGCCTGACTTTGGGACTACCGTCTAACCTCAGTTTGGCTTTTTCCTGACGCCCATCTGGCTTCCGTCTGATCATCCCGTGATACAAGGTTTCTGTATTCCGAGGCAGGACTTCTTTTGCGATGACCCAGTATCCACGCGGTTCGCTAACGAAGAGAGAATCCGCCGACAGGGCATCGCCAGGCGACTCCGTAAAAATCCCTGCGTTTCAAGCGAAATATTTCTGTTAACTACTTGTAGAACGTGGGGGGCCCAAGACTACACTCCACGAAGGAAAGTACTGGTGTATAGTGCGTTGCTCAGGGTAGTCGAAGGCCTGACAATCACACTAATGCAACAAATTTACTACTGGTGTCGGTCACTAACAGTCCTGGACATGGCTAGCCATATCCCATCACGAAAGCGTGCACTAAATATACAACCCGTGACCATAGCCCTTTTTTCTTGCTCTAAGAGAACCCATTCATGAACGGTTACACGGAGACCCTAAATCCCCGGAATTTCAAGCGAACTTTAACTCTAAATACAACCCAACACCCACCCAGGAGTGGAACCGCTTGGCCGCCCTCAAGGACAAGAGAGCTCGCACCGCCGACCAGACTGCATGGTACAAGTCTCGAGTCAAGATGCTGAAGGCGATTAAGGAAGCGTAGGTGAGTCCACCTGGCTACGAACCCGAAGAACTTCTCCCTTCATATGTTTTTCTTGAAAGTACTCTACCCCGCAGGGGAGCAGTTGACCAGACCTCTGGAGTTCGTCGTGCAGCGTAAAACGTACCTGAACGCGCCCCCCCATGAGGAAAAGAATATGAGAGGAAACCTTTTCCATCTGCCACTGCTTCCGGCTCCAGCGAGGCGGCAGTCCACAAGGAGGTCGAGGGCGGAGGCCGTTAGTTGGCCGGTCCCTATCTCCTGCAGGGAATAGCTTCCACCGCCTGATGTGCCTTGCTGTTTTTTTAGTCGTATAAGATCGAAGATCTTAGAAGAGTATTACTATTCCGACGAGAACTAACACTTGCTCCCGAGAAAAACACCGTAATTTTACCCCTCGCTTGGCTTAGAGGGCACTGGCTATCGCTAGTCTTTCCACGTACCCATGAGAAAGACGCGGCCAATGGAACAAGCACCTGCCTTTGAAGCAGGACGACATGTGCTGCGGGGGGACCCCGCTGTGTGGGGCTCCCCGCATGAGAGGCAGTGTTCTGCCTAAGCATCAAGCAGAAAAATATTTTCCCCCCCACGAAAGGCAGTGTTCTGTCTGAACATTAAACCAAGATTCGCTCCCGGGAGTATTTCGGAATCCAAAAAAAGCGTGGCCCCCACCCTGCGCCTGCCGGACTGGGGCGAACCCTCCTAGGGTTTTCCGACCCCTTTTGGTAAGGGGAGAGAGAGGAGAAGGAGGAGGGGGGAGGAGGAGGAGAAGTAACGTTGACCCGTTTCTTTCTCTTTTCGTCCCTCCCCTCTCTTTTCGGTTTGCTTTGTGTCTATTCTTTTTTTTCTTTTTCTGTCTTTTCTTTCCTCTTTTTTCCCCCCTTCGTTCTTGCTTCATTTGGTGTGGTGCCCCCTCCCACCGGGTGGTTTCTTTTCGTTTTCCGATGACTAGGAAAGTGAAACTCAGGATATACACGAACGCGCCGCACGAAAGCACGATGTTCTTCCTGCACGCAGTCTGGTGGGGTCCCATGTTCCCTGTACTGTGCACTGTCTTGGTCCCGCGCACCTTGCCGTCTTGGGCTCGTTTCGACTCGAGGGTACCACCACCATTCGTTCTGCAGTGTAGTCTGCCGACTACCCTGTCGTCTAACTGGCCCCGAACTCGCCATATGAGAGTCCATACGCTGGGTGAGAGGAGAGCGCGCAAGTCGTCTGACTGGCCCTGAGCTTGTCAGGCTGTGAGAGTCCACGCGCTGGACGCGGGAGAGCGGAACGAGCTTTTGGTTGCTGAGGTCGTGCACAAGACCCACGGATCGCTCCACGCAACGACAAGTTAGGAGAGCGGCAGCGCCATCCGGATCGCTCCAACCCTTCGTCGTATGTACTAGAGACGACACCTAACACCCCCTGAACCCTCCCGAATGGGTTTTCAACGTTCGTTTTTCGCGTTGTGCCTCTTTCGCTCTCCCTCCCTTTTACACGCACACCACGAGCGACGGCGCTTCCCAACCTCGAAACGCCGTCCCCGTGCGCGCTGTGTTCGGTTTTCTTTTGTTTTCTGCGTGTTCTTCTGGTTTAAGTTTGTTCCGGGGCGACGGCAGGCGACGGTCTCCCCGATCCTTTTGTCCCTTCTTCGGCTGCCTTTTTGTTTCGTGGTGCGCAAGCTTCCCGCTATGATGTGTGCCGGGTTTAGACGCCACAGTTGCACTGCGGCAGTGCAGAGTAGCACTGCACTGCATCACGAAGAACAAGAGTTCCTGTATCAACAAACTATAGTCCGTGGACAGCCGACGACAAGAGGAGGTGTGTGTAGGTGCTGGTGATGATGGCAAGCATTTCAAAACTCCCAGCAAGTAAGAGCTTCGTGGGAAAGTTGCAAGCACAAGCACAAGCACAAGCACAAGCAGGTCCTCGGGGTGTGATCGATACACAGGAGGAGGAAGGCTCTTGGATTTAGTGGATCGATGCCTCCCACCTTCAAAAACGGTTCTGGCATTGAACCTGCTACCTGTGATCAAAGGAAGGTACACCGAGACGTGGGACCCTCGGGAAGTATTCTACTTCGGCTTGCACTCGTCACTTTGAACCAAGAAAGGTAGAAAGAGGAGCAGTGGGTACTAGCGATGGGGTAAACCCAAGCAAATTGGTTTGTCCTATCGCGTAAGTACCCTGTACGTTTAGGTGCCTCAAAGATTCCCTCGGTGAATCGGGAGAGTAGAAGGAAAGGGACCTCAGATAAGGAGATAAGGTGGACTAGCCACGTCGGAACCACGAAGTAGCACGCAAACAATAGGTCAAAACCCACAATCTGTGCGCCGCCCCTTTCCCCCATACATATACGGGATTGTCGAAAACCCGCGAAAATTCTCGAGCTGTCCGGCGGCGAGCGCGCGCAGGCGCGGGCGGACAAAGAACTGATCTTGCAGTCTTCGAAGCCCTTGTTAATTGTCGGAAACACGAAAGAAAAGCTAGCTTCAAACAAACTTCCGCCGGTAGAGTAACCCTGCCCCCAAGATATCAAACCCGCCGTCGTCGGGAGAAAAAGATGAACTCCCCCTGAATCTTCACAAACAAACACAAGGTCGAAAACCACAATCTGTACGCCGCCCCCTTCGGGATCGTCGGAAACCCGCGAACCGATGTCGATGACGACGGACCAGGCGACGCGGGACAGCGGCAGGACGCCGACGGACAGCGCGACGACGTCAGTCTGGCGGAGCCGCCAGCAGAAGACGCCGAAGCGGGTCAGCGACAATAAGCTTTCGCGGATCACGGCGCGGGTCGAAGCGCTCGTGCGGCGGCGGCGCCGGGCTGTCCGGCGGCGAGCGCGCGCAGGCGCGGATGGACATAGAACTGACTTGCAGTCTTCGAAGCCCCTGTTAATCGTCGGAAACACGAAAGAAAAGCTAACTTCAAACAAGCTTCCGCCGGTAGAGGAACCCTGCCCCCAAGATATCAAACCCGCCGTCGTCGGGAGAAAAAGATGAACTCCCCCTGGTCGAAAACAATCTGCACGCCGCCCCCTTCCCAAACGGGATCGTCGGAAACCCGCAAAAAAATAAACGCTAAAAAAGGAACCGCGAACCGATGTCGATGACGACGGACCAGGCGACGCGGGACAGCGGCAGAACGCCGACGGACAGCGCGACGACGTCAGTCTGGCGGAGCCGCCAGCAGAAGACGCCGAAGCGGGTCAGCGACAATAAGCTTTCGCGGATCACGGCGCGGGTCGAAGCGCTCGTGCGACGGCGGCGAGCGCGCGCAGGCGCGGGCTGACGTAGACCTGATCTTGCAGTCTTCGAAGCCCCTGTTAACCGTCGGAAACACGAAAGAAACTTCAAACAAACTTCCGCCGGTAGAGTAACCCTGCCCCTAAGAAATCAACCTGTCGTCGGGAGAAAAAGATGAACTCCCCCTGAATCTTCACAAACAAACACAAGGTCGAAAACCACAATCTGCACGCCGCCCCCTTCCCAAACGGGATCGTCGGAAACCCGCAAAAAAATAAACGCTAAAAAAGGAACCGCGAACCGATGTCGATGACGACGGACCAGGCGACGCGGGACAGCGGCAGAACGCCGACGGACAGCGCGACGACGTCAGTCTGGCGGAGCCGCCAGCAGAAGACGCCGAAGCGGGTCAGCGACGCGATGCTTTCGCGGATCACGGCGCGGGTCGAAGCGCTCGTGCGGCGGCGGCGTGGCGGCGCCGGGCTGTCCGGCGGCGAGCGCGCGCAGGCGCGGGCGGACATAGAACTGATCTTGCAGTCTTCGAAGCCCCTCTCCAACCGGGACCTCTCCCTCATCGCCGGCAGGTGCTGCTCGTCGGAGCGCTCGACGCCGGTGCTGGGCGACGACGGAAGCACGGTGTCCTCGGTCCTCCCCCCTGTGCACACCCGCCGAACCGACAGCTCGCTGCCCAACGCAGCGGGCAGACCCGCCGCCCACTTAACGCCCGCTGACATCGTCTCCCTCAATTCCGCGTACCGCGCCCCCAGCAGCAGCTGCAACAACAACAACAACTACAACAACAACATCACCGACGACGACGAATCGTCGGCTCCGGAGCGCCGCCATTACCTGCCGTCGCGGCCAGTGGACTCCTCACCGCCGGCTGAGTTCCACGCGGGCCGTGCTTGGGCGCTCGGCATCAAAAGCGACGTCGAGCGGTTCCACAAGGAGCAGCAGGAGGTGCGGCGGGCGCAGAAGCTGCGTAAGAACGAGCACCGGAGCGTGCTCGAGCGGCAGATGGAGGAGCGGCGGGCCGCGGCGGCTCGGGCCCGGGAGGAGGAGCTGCGGTGCGACGCCGGCGGCGAAGAGCAGCGGCCGGAGGACGAGAAGCTCAAGCGGCTGCAGAGCGACGAATTCCGGGAGGACGTGCTCAAGGCGAACGAGGCCATCTTACACGCCAAGCTCGCCACGCACCGCCGCGAGGTCGAGGAGGACCAAGCCCTCGCAAAGGCCATGGCAGAACAACTCGCGCACGACAGGCAGCGCGACGCTATGTATGGCAGAGAACCCTCGCACTCCCGCCTTCGAAGAAGACTTGGCCTGCTAGCATCAAACATGCATGAGAGGCGACCCTTTCGAGGAAGTGAGTCGCCGGAAGCACCGGCTTTTTCACATGCTAGCATCAAACATGCATGAGAGGCGACCCTTTCCTGTCTTGTAACAGAGGAAGTGAGTCGCCGGAAGCACCGACGTTTTCACAGTGGAAAGACCCCCACTGGCTCAGTCGTCTTAGGCGGCCCGGTGCAGTCAGTGCTGCCCAACACGAACAACCCCAAGAAGCGCAGATAAACCTCCAATATCTCCACCTTTCCATGGGAAAAGCAAGTTCGACCGAAGGGCAAGCAAACCACCACCGGGCTTCGACTGGGGTCGTCTCAGAAACTGTCTGGGTTTGGTGCAAGCGTTCGGCAGAAAAGAATAGCTATTCTGTATCCCCGACAAAATACCCTCACCAAGGACTAAATAGATTGTCACAGACACTGGTCCACCTGCACACCGACTGCTCAGAACAAGAAACACACCGACCGCTTAGAACAAGAAACAGTCTCATAATATGCGAACCTCCTTTACGGCACTACAAGATTACCCATTCATCGACGAAGATCGCCCAGAGACTGTAAAGTCCCGGGCGATCTTTCACTCCAAAAAGTCAGGCGCTTCTGTTTTGGTTGTGCGTGCCGGTTGATCGTTTTCCCACTTGTATTTACCCTGTGTCATTTTCAGGTAAGTTTAGCCTGCACAATACATTAAAGGGCAAAAAGAGTGAAAAACAACGCTACAAAACGCAGGAAGAAGCAGGACAAGCGGAAGAAGATGGAAGAAATGGGCGAATTGATGAAAGTCCGAGAGAGAAGGTACAACTTTTAACTTTCCCTACTTTGCATCATATCAGCACCGCGTTTCTTGGCACGCGCCCCTGAACTAGGCTTTTTGTATAAGCACCTGTAGGAAATGCTTGAGGAGACTGCCAGTTGCGAAAGATTAAAGGAGGTAAATGTGCTGTAGCCCACACGAAACACAGGGCCCACTTTGTAGCTGTATTGTTTTCTCCCCCTCTAGCTTCCTTCGAAATGAGCACAAGGCAGTCCCTCGAGTGTTTTTCAGCTGTACCGGTACGACTTTCTTCGCAGTGAACGGAACCAATCTCAGCACAAAAGCGCACGACAAGAGGAGAATACTGCCTGGTGCAAATACCAAGTAGACAGACCGCCACCTACTGACCTCTGCTGCGGAGGCCTACCTTATGTACAGTATGTGGATGGCCGAAACCACAAACGAACAACAACAAAAAAGATGACACCTTGGAGACCGCGCTGCGTACAAGGTTATCCCAATGCCGAAGGTCGCTCAGACTAGTATAAAGCGAGCTCAGTCTTACCAACTTTGGACCTCTTAGACCCCAGTCAGTGTGTTGGACACACGGCACGGGCTAGCCCGGGCTGATTCTGCAGTATACCAGGATGTTCAGCTTGGACAAGGAATGCACTAAACCCGTGGTCGCTTCGTACCTAGCAGTAGCATGGGACAAATGACGTCTTCAAGCGCGTTTACAACGTTTTTACCATCACTAACCCCGCGACAGCATGCTCGAAATCAAGATGAAGGCCCGAGAACAAGAGAAGGCAGCGTCTCTGAAGCACTTGAGCTTGCTCGAAAAGTATGTTGTGGACTCGTCTCTTTTCTAGCAAACGTGTTTGAGCACCTTCGGTGCGTCTAGGGGGGTCGAGTGAAGACCTAAAGAGACGCAAGAGGTATCGGGCAACAAGCCCTGAGTGTTTGAAGTCCACTTGCTTCAGAAGCAAGGTTGGACGGGGACGATTCGGAAACTTAAGGATTCGGAGTTGGAAAAATGACGCAGGCGATTCCTCCCTCTTCCTTCTTCCCGACCTCGCTCCTCTCTCTCGGAAAAGGTCAGCGCGGAAGCGACGTGAGAACATGCAGGTGGGTAGGGGCTGGGGCTACCCCCGCCCCTGTTTGCCCAGGGGCCGCACCGCGAGACTTGTTTTGATGCGGTTTCTCTTCCGAAAACGGTAGTGCGCAAGCGGCGGCTACGAGAGCACCTGTACGGTACACGGTAGAGTGCACCGACACAAGGTCAACCTGATTACATTGATACCTCTTTCCTGGGGAAAAACGAGTGAGAAGGGGGGGGGGGTGCTGGAGGAGTCGCGAATAATCGCGTCAATTGCGCACCACAGGTTCTTCCTGTGTTGGAAAGTTGCGCGCAGCACGCCGTTAACCACTGCTGCCCTCAATGCCAACGCCTTGGTACTAAAATCAATCGTTGTTTTGGCGTACTCGCACGTGTTTTTTTTGGATTCGCACACCTGCTGCTCACGATGCGAGAGTCGGTGCTAAGAATTAGTTGTGTGAATCCGAAGAATGCTGAGCAGGCACGGCGACTGCTTTCCGGTGAACGTACCCCTTTAATAAACAGGCTGGAGAGGGACCGAAGCGTCGTCAGGCAGCGCCGCATGAAGGCGTTCAACGACCACCAGGCCGTCGTGGACGGGATGGCGGGGATGATGAATAAGAAGGGGGACCAAAGCTGGATCAACCTGGGCGACGTGCAGGCCGAGCGGCAGGAGCACGCCTCCGCGCAGGAGACCCTCGAGCAGGAGCGGCGGGACCAGGAACAGAAGCGGCTGCAGATGGTCACGCTGACCAAGGAAGGCCTCGACAAGCAGCTCGCCGAAAAGGCGAAGCTGCAGTCGCGCGAGCACCTGCGCGAGCAGGCCGTCCACGAGCAGCTCCTGAGGCACCTCCGCCGCGTCGAGGAAAAAGAAACCATGCGCACCCAGCGGCGCAGGCAGCTGGAGCGCGAACACAAGCAGTCCCTCGACCAGCAGGTACTGCTCCGCAAGCTCGAGCGCACCAAAGAGCTCGTCCGCGTCTGACGACGACCGACTTTCATTTCGATTTTTTTATGAGTACTTAGTTAGGGGACTTCACAAGGTTTCACAACGGAGTGACACAACACCCGAAACGAGTCGCACTCTTTCACTTTTCTCAACCCCCCGCCATACCCAAGCCTCTACGGTCAACCGGAGACTTTAAAATACCGACCTTCTAATCCACAAATAACGCTAGTACGTTGGTGGCAGGTCAAGCGGCGAGAGCTGGGTCCCTGTGATGCCTCTCTAAGGGCTGCATCCTCGTGTTGTCGCCTTGTGGTGCATGAGGCGGCTTGGAGGCCTGGTCAACCTCCTCATCACTACAGAAGGCACAAACCTTTCGCGACCGTGATTGGACAGTCGGGATTGCCTGGGGGCGGGTCTCCATGAAGAAGAGAACACTAAAGCACGACCTGCCCCCTGCGCCGGTGTCTCCGGCTACTGCTACAGACGGCACATACTACTACTGCCACAGATTGTTGCTGCATAACTAGAGAGGTTTGTACCCCTGTTACGCGTGAAGAACAAGAAGTCATGTTTGGCCTGTTGATGCAGATCGTCCGCTACTTCGTTTATCAGTGCAAGCCCCAACTCCGGAAAATGTCCTTGGTGCCGTTTTTGAAAGACTCGGGCAGTTGGCCTCTGCGCGGTGGCTCGGCAGCGCACCGCGGAGTTGACGACAAAACCCAAGCCTTACGGGATCCACTAGTGCACTAGCTCAAACCGTGCTCCGATAGCACGCGATGAGCATCGGGAAGAACTTGCCCACCCGCGGTATTACCAGCACCAGTAGCGTATGTTGGTGTTGCTGCTGCTCTTACGACGCTCGCAGTTGGTTCCGGAGTTTAGGTAGCAAAGCTTAGTGGGCATCCGCGTACTATTGGTATTCAGAACGCTGGGAACCCCCTCGCATCAAGACCTGAGCTCTGTGAACGATGGTAGTGGTGTCTTGCAAGTAATCTCTTCATCGGATATAAAAGCGCTTACGCGTACGCCACCCGATGTTGCTGTGATGAACTGCTCTCCCGCACGCTGCGTCTCGGATGAGAATGGTAGCTCATTGGCGCGCATTCCGGGACCGTGACTGGTTAGGATTCAAGGTTTGAAAAGAACCAAGATGAAGGTTCCGTCTGTCGCTCAAGTTTCCCCTCCAAGGCAAGTTGGTAAAGAAGAAGGAAAACAAATCAGAAGGCGACGCGCGTCGAAGACAGGAAGCTGGCGGAAACAACCTCGAAAGCGATCCCTCAGAAGTTTTTTTGACTGCTACTGTGCCACGATACTGCGCAAGTGCGTGTGTTGGTTGTGTGTTGTGTGTGTGTGTGTGTTAAGAACCTATTTTGACGTGGTCCCCCTCTTAGCGAGAGTGCGTCAACGCGCGGTTTCTTCTAGGTTACTGCTGATGCCCCCCCGGGGCTGCTGATGGGGGCGTGGAGTATCATGCGGGCCGGAGTGGTGCTTGAGGCAACATGGTCTTTCTTCCTCCGTCTCTCTGCACCGCTCTGGTCCATGGGGTCGGCAGTGTTCGGCTTCTGGACGTGGCACGGGTTGTGTGTGTGTGTGTCCCGAACTCGCCATGTGTGAAAGTTCATGCGCTGGACGAGAAAGCGCAAGTCGTCTATGCAGCTTCTTTCACACCAAAGAAAATGTCTCAGGTGAAGCAGCCAGGCGAAAATAATTAGAGCGGGCAGCGGCTTCACCAGCTTCATGTCGCAAGACAACATTGCCCACGCGGATTGCTCCACGCAACTGCTCTATTTCGTGAATGGTGATAGCACCCGACAGGAGGTGGCACAAATCAACCGTGTCGCCCAGCAAAATGCGACCCCGGAGACTGCTGTGCTTGTGGCATGCGTATCAGGTTCACAGTCCGGTGTAAACTGCCGACACGCTCCTTTCGGATGCGACTCACTTCGAAAGGTGGGTGGGGCGGGATCTTCCGGGGGAGGATGGACGGAGCATGGGGGATTGCCAGCTTCTCCATCCAGCATTCAGCCCAAGACGGTGCGGTGTTAGCACAGCTTTGGCCACAGCTGAAAATCTTTGCATCGGCGGCACATCGCACCCGAGGCCGTGGCAAGCTCTTGCTTGGCCCGACTGGCTTTTCCAAAATCCTAACGGTCGGCAGTCGGCATAGGTCACGGTTTCCGAGTCCTGAGCCGCGATTCGCACGGCGGAGTGGCACGGGCCGTTGTCTCTTCAGTCAAGTCTCCTCTCTCTTTCCTTGCATATTTTCTTCCGTCCCTCTTTCCGCGGCCCTGTGCGCGTTGGAGTCATGGCGAGTGGGCAACTTCCGTTGCGACTGAGCCTGCTCCCGCACATGGCTCGGCTTAACCGTTCTGACCATCACACACGTGTGGACACAATACCGAGAAATCTTATTCAACGTTGCTTCGCCTTACACCTTCTCTTTCGGCTGAGTTGCGCTGGATTCCTCCTCGGCGTATGTAGACAACAACGTTTGAGCAATGCTATCGTCGTCGAGACGATCGGGGACAGCCCCTCCGAGTTGGATGAACAAAGAACGGCATGCACCCACGATCACGGCCAATAGCTGTCACCAGAATTCTGGTCCAACCGCGGTCAAATCCATTAGAAATTTTGTTCCAGATGCATTTTCAGGCCGGAAAAGCTAGTTTCACGTGGTTTTCCTTGATACCAAAATTTTGCATCAAAATGCGGCCACAGAGGTGGTCGCAAAATGGTTTTGTGGCTAACGTGGCAACCTTGTGGCGGACAGCAAGATGCAATCGTTGGTTATCGGGAATTCTGCCGCGTCGTCTTCCGGTCCAGTGAGATTTGATTGGCAGGCACAAGTTTGCGGACAAGACTCAAAGGGGCGGTTGGCTTGTGTGGAAACTGACGCTCCGCTTGAAAACATGCCTTTTCTTGCCTGTTTGATAGAGTGCACGTATTCGGACTTATGCCTGTACTGGACTGACCTTCTCCGACCTCAGACCAGGGCCCGCTGGCCACCGTGTACCACCCCTCAAACGCATCTTAGGAATTTTCCCCTGAACTATCTTCGACCGGCCGAAGTCGGGTTGCGGGCAGTATTCCGGGGGATTCCTGCCCTCGTGCTTAAAAGCTCGGTTCCAGCACCGCGCGTGCGACACAAGGGTGTCGCTACTATTCATCTGACCGTTGACCGAACGACGCCAATCGTAAATTTGTTGCATTAGTGTGATTGTCAGGCCTTCGACTACCCTGAGCAACGCACTAACGCCAATCAACGCACTAACGCCAATCAAATCATCGACAGCACGTGCTGGCGACGACGTCCATCAAAACCCAATCGGACATATAAATATGCACAACCCACAGGACGGGGCGTGAGACGACACCCGAGCATGTCCCGAAAGAAGTCGACGGCCGGCGGCCCGGCGCGCCCCGCCGCAGCGGTCCCGGAAGGGAACCCGAAGGTGGAGCTGGAGTACGAGTGCGACGGCCGCCCGCCTGTGGCCCTCGTGTTCGAGCTCTGTGCGGCGAAGTACCCGCGCACCGTCGACAACTTCAAGCAGCTCGTCGCCGGCGCCGGTGCCGCGGACAAAAAGAACAAGAAGACCGCAACCTACAGCCACACCCCCCTGCACCGCTGCACCGACTACATGGTACAAGGCGGGGACGTCACGTGCGTCGTCGACCCTGCGGCGTTAGGTCAAGGCAATCCGCCTGGCTGGAAAGGGCAGGAAAGCGTCTGGGGTGGGCTGTTCGACGATGAAAAATGCTGGGACGCGTTCCCCAACCGGGACGTGTTCCCGGAGGAGTCTGCGCTGGAGAGCGACGCAAAGGACGCGAAGGACGTCGACGCTTGCAAAAAGCTGTGCCTCGAGCGCGGGTTCGGGGGGTTCTCCGTGAAGGACGGGAAGGCCAGGTTCAAGCAGCGAACCGCGTCCGAATGCTGCTCGCACGTGGAACACAGCGAAGGCTGCACCGTGCACTCCTTCGACTTCGGTCCTTCCGCGCTGAAGCACGTGGCCGGGACTCTGTCGATGGCAAACAGCGGGCCGGACACCAACGGCTCGCAGTACGTCATCACCACGAAGCAGTGTGCTTGGCTCGACGGGCGGCACACTGCCTTCGGCTCCCTCGTTTCCGGTGACCTGAACGCACTTCACCAGCACATGCTCGCAGGGTGCGACGCGGATGGCGTCACGCCGCGGCCGTCTTTCTGCTACGTGAAGTCCGTCTCTGTGCTTGATCCGTCACCTCCAACATGAGCCGCCAGCGTGAACAATTCAACAGTCGCGGCCCTGCCGCCCCTGGCGCGTTTCAAGCTGTTCCTGACTGCGAGCGGTTTGCGCGCCGCATCCGTGCCATCGACGGTGCCCGCGACGCGGTCTAAGTGGGGCCAGTGCACTTTGATATGCCACCTCCTACACGATTGTTCCTGCTGCTGCGACGAACATCTTTGCGCGTAGAGTAAAGGACAGAAGGAACAACAAGCAAGATGGGATCACCCACACGCGCAGTCGACCAAAAAGTGCCGCTATGAATGGGCCGAAGGGCCTCCTCGTGATTGCTTCTCACGTTCCCACGTGCCGGTTGTAAATCGTGCGAGGAAGACATCCGAATTAGTCGGCGCCGGAGTACCCGAATCTGCCAAACGAAGAAAGGATAGTATACGACTAGCAAACCCTGTGCAAACAAGTAACAAAAAGACAAGAAGACGAGGGAGCTAACCCGTACTAGACGCCCCAAGAGGCACCAGTGCCCGACAGGAATAAGAACAAGACAGAAGAAAATGGTGGACCAAATCTTGTTGCTGAGTCGTTTTCCGGGCCCAGAAGGGCGGTCCAGATGTATTTTGGGCTCTTTCCTTTTGGTACTCGTCGTCCCGCAGGTTGAAAACAAACGGCGCAAACAAAAACGAAGCCCCCTGTTGTTCTGACCGTCGGATTTTTTTTTTTTGTATAAGCACCTGTTTTGTAGGAAATGCTTGAGGAGACTGCCAGTTGCGATAGATCAAAGGAGGTAAATGTGCTGTAGCCCACACGAAACACAGGTAATCTGGGTTTAGTGGCGGGCGTAAGCGTTCAACAAAAAGTGGCGGCTTAGGCGATCACTCAGGAGTTTCTGCTCTTCGTATTGTCTGACGAGAACTGCCTAGAAGAAAGGGAGAAGTAAGAACACGTCTTTGTAACTGATAGCACTAGCGCAAGGGAATGTTGAGTGACTGCCTTAACCCGGGGAAACGAGCTTGGGCGAGGTCACCTTGATTTTTCTTTGAACCAACCACACCCTGAAGGCTGTGTGAAGTTCTCTAATCGACTTTTTCGTGGTGCATCAACTCCCTCAGTGAAACTGTGAGCGCTCGGAAGGTTTCATAGCGCGTAGCCCTGCTGCGTGGACATGCTGACCTCTGTGAGCCCCACACAAGATTGGGCCTTTGCCAGAAACCCTGCAAATCAGCAGCCAACCTCAAAGAATCTTACCACTCGAAGTTTCAACCTCCGACGCACACTTCAAACACACACAAAGAGGCTGTATTAGCCCTATTCTGACGGGGCACCTGCAGATTATTTCTGAGTTGTCTGCGACATGGGAATACCCACTGACCTTGCGTCGATTTTCTAACTGTCATAGGTGACGAATTTCTGGCCTCCGAGAGCGGCATTGGGAAGACACGTCACAAATTGTTTCATTCCATATTTCTTTTGGAGTTTCTTGGTGCCCCCGGCGCACATCCTAAGCACCGGAGAAAAAAAGCCGATTGAACTGGACATAGATAGGGTCGGTCTCTGACTCCCTATACACCTACCGTTGTTCGCAATCTGTGTCTAAAGTGTTTGCCCAAACAAACAGGAACACCCTTCAAAAGGACACGGCAAAAATGAGCGCGAAAATGGATAAAGCCGAAGAGCAGTCGATGCAGGCCATAATGGCGCCTTACGAACACATCGCGAAGATGCCCGGAAAAGGGATCCGGGGCAAGCTTGTTGACGCGTTCAACCTCTGGCTCCACATCGACGACGACAAGCTGTCCGGGATCAAGGAAATCGTCGACAAGCTACACAATAGCTCGTTGATCATCGACGACATCCAGGATGAGAGCAAGCTCCGGAGGAGCATACCGGCTGCCCACACCATCTTCGGCGTTCCTTTGACGCTGAACTCCGCCAACTACGTCTACTTCCTCGCACTCCAGGGCGTCTCCGATCTCGTTCCTGCAGACCGACCGGAACTGACCGCTCCGTTGCTGAAGTGTTTCACGGAGGAAATGATCCTCTTGCACCAAGGGCAAGGCGAGGACCTGCACTTCCGAGATGCGCGGGTGATCCCTTCTGTCGAGAGGTATCTCCGCATGGTGGACAACAAGACCGGCGGCCTGTTCCGGCTCACGGTGCGGCTCATGGAGGTGTTCTCGGAAGTGCAGCTGGATTACCTGCCCTTGCTCAAGCTGTTCGGACGGTACTTCCAGATCCTCGACGATTACCTGAATCTGCGGTCCGATGCGTACCACGTCGCGAAGTCGTTCTGCGAAGACATCACCGAGGGGAAGTACTCCTTCATGGTCATCCACTCCCTTGCGCAGTGGACGCAGAAAGGCGACGAGCGGCTGCACCGCATCCTGCACCAGCACGCCGAATCCGTTGACCTGAAGAAGTACGCGCTGTCGCTCATGGAGGAGACCGGGTCGTTCAAGCACACCGAGGACTACCTCCGCCAGCTCTACGACGACATCCGGTCGCAGATCTCGCGCCTGGGCGGCAACGATCCCCTCCAGAAGCTCGTGCACAAGCTCCACAACCAGCTTCCCGTCGGCTGAGGTGGCTGGTGGTACCCCTACCAGCCAACACACGGCGGTTTACCTCCGCCTCGTCCGGCGTTTGTTTGCGAATTGAGGTGCCAAGTTCTCCGATCCATTGCACGCTCTCCCTTTTGATGGCACACGGCGTGTGTGACTCCGCATGCAAACACATGAATTGTTAACTGCGTTCTCATGCGCTCATACGTTTTGTCACGTTATACAGCTACGATACTGAGGTTCTGGGATGACTTTCGGGCCCCTGATGTGTCTTGGCTGCTTTTCAGGCATTTGGCACGTGCGGGCCCGGCTTTCCTCCGCATTGAGGCCGTCTCTTTTCTTTTTTACCAAACATGAAATGTTGGAGGAAATGAGAAGCTCGTCGGCGCAAACCGTGGCGGTTTCACTCGCGCCCTGAATGGATCCAGGTTTATGATCAGGCAATGCGTTCAATGAAAACATCTCTTCCCGTCACCATTAGTTTTGTATCAGCCGCGGTTGTGCGAGTGACGAGCGCTCATTTCTCCCTCGCTCCAGCCCACTATCGTCAGATTTCCGGGAAAGTTTTGCGTTGTAGGCGAAACCGCAATTATTAAGGCGGGACATCAAGGTTGACGTGCAAAAGAAGGGTATTTGGGGACGCCGCTGCTTGAACTTCTCTGGGGCATGGATGCCTCTTTTGTTCCCCATTTCTCACCCATGGAGTGGAGATTGAAAACGGGAAATACTCGAGGGGCTGCCTTGTGCTCATTTCGAAGGAGGCTAGACCAATACGGGTCTCTTTTGTTGAACGCTTGCGCCCGCCACTAAACCCAGCTTTACCTGTGTTTCGTGTGGGCTACAGCACATTTACCTCCTTTGATCTATCGCAATGGTAGTCTCCTCAAGCATTTCCTACAAAGCAGGTGCTTATACAAAAAAACTTTCGATTCTGGAGCCCGGCACTGGGCGCCAGGTGTAAGGAACAGGCCTTGTCCCAGTCCCCTTTTCTACGACCTTTCGTTCTCTTTTTCCTCTTGATCATAGGTGTCACGGCAAGTTTTGGCAGCTGCTGCTTAGCAGGTGCATGCTAATCCATGTGGTTCATGTACTTAAAAGAACTCAATGCTTAACAAAATTTGACGTGGGCGGCGTTAGATTTACATCAAAATGACACCTCAACACAAACAAGAAGTCGACAACTAACGAGTAAAAGCGTATCAAAACTACGCATCAGTCTAATTCGTTGTCATTGTACTCCCCCCAGGCAGAAGTAGCGACGACGAATTCGACCGATTTCCTTTTTTTCCCCCAATAGATTTAGTCGAAAGTCGCCTAAATTGTTAGGGCACGATGATCCCGTGTCTCACTCCCTTGTTACCGGGTGCTGCAGCCTCCTGCGGAAGAGAGCATCGTGTGCGACGAAGCAACCACCACCTGCGAAGAGCCAAAGAACGGCGCGTGAGATTGACGATGCGCCGCAATTGATAATGTTGCGGGGGTGCCGCCCTTGCACGTTTGCCAATACCGTCTCGGATACTGTTCTTTCTGACTCTGTCGACCGTCCAACTGGTCACAACGTCAGCCGCGCGCGCGCATCACAGCCGGCACTCCCCTAGGGCAGTGATTGTTACCAACCTCCAGAAAAGTGCGCACGGCTGTACATACGGCACGCGCACAAAGAGTGAGGGCGGCAGGTTCATTATTGTCAACATGGCCCAATTTGGTGAAGTTGTTGGGCTAGCGTGTGCTTTTACAGCTAGTTGCGCGGAAGTACACGCCTCGGATACTGTTCAACAAACCTACGAAGTTCTTTCTGGTACTGTGTGGGTCGCCCAGCTGGTCACATAACGTTAGCCGTGCGCACGCCGTGCGTTTGTTTGCGCGCAACTCACCTGCTTTGGTACGTTTCATGCAGTACGCTGCCAATGACTAATTCTGAGTACCGACAATGCATTGTTAACCCAAAGTACTGCGCACGGCCGCACGGCGTGCGCATAGTGTGATGGACCTTTCTTCGGAGGGGCTCACGCACTCAAAGATCGACTTATACGCACGGCGTGCGCATTATCGCATGTTATCGCATTTGGGATTTCGGCTTTCGCATTATCGCACGTTTAAAACCTGGGCAAATGCAGTACTATGGACTGTTGCATAGTGTCGCATGCGAATCGTTTGACCACTATGCCTAGGGAGAGGAAGGCGAGAAGAGAAAGAGCGCGACCGAGAGTCAGCGGCAACGACGCGTCCGCTTCTACTACCCTTTGCTCCTGAGCTCAACACCCGCACCGGATGCTCCCGCCCGGGTGCAAGGCGACAAGTATTTCCATCTTTCTAATGCAGCCTTTTTAGTGATTCTTACTGACTCCCCATGTTGTTCCTTCCTCTTTGGCAACGCACAGGGCCGTTCTGCGCAAGGCGGGGTCGTAATGCTGCAACTCTGTGGCCCGCCCGCCTCGCCTTAGGTTCGTTCTGCTGCAAGGAAAGTCGCCACCCCGAAACTCCCTGTTATGCTTGCCTGAACCAGGTGGATGCCTGTAAAAAGTGGTACAAAACAGGAAGGCATGTTTTGCAAGGACAGGGCAGGTCAAATTCTCGTTTCCAGTCCCCCCGTGCGTAGACCAACGTGGGGACACAAAGTCAAAAGACTGCTATTTATTAAGGTTGATAATGGCCAAGAAATTCAGTTGAGAGCCCCAAATTTTTGGCTCGAGACCTGAAGATTAACACCTGAGGTGACGATGCGCCGTGATTGTTCTTACTGAGCATATGCACGTTTGCCTCTACCGTCTCAGATGCTGTTCTTTCTGACACTGTCGACTAGCTGGTCACAACCGTCAGCCGTGCGCGCGCATCACTGCCGGCACCCCCCTTCCCCCCTCCCCTCCCCTCCCCGAACAGCCGCCTGACAAACCAGACTCACACCGCAGTCCTGTCTGCAGACGCTCAGGTTCCGCGCTGATGATGATCCGCCTTATGTGTCCGTGGCTTAAAGGACCGAAACACGGCGCAGACTGGACCAGTGCGGTGTTGAGCACATATACCCTTTCCAAGCACGTTCTTGCATTCCCGCCTCCCCTCCCCAGGGCAGTGATTACGTACTTTCTGACACTGTGGGCCGTCCAACTGGCCACATAACGATAGCCGTGTGCGCGCATCGCTGCCCTAGGGAGAGGTAAGAGAGAGCGACGAGCCAGCGGCAACGACGCGCGCCCTCTTCTACTGCCCTTTGCTCCTGAGCTCAACACCCCCATCTCCGAATCTTCTCCTCCCCGGGAAGCTCCCGCCTGGCGCAAAGCGGCAAGTAAGTTTGTCCAAGAGAAAAATGCGGAAGAAATACGGCATTTTCCTGCGTTCCATTCGCGAGTCGACTGAAGCAACCGGCCAAGGAGACCACCAGCAGCTTTTTGCAGCAGCGGTCATCGAACACCGAAGTGACACTGAGCCGGTCCACCCCCTACTGATAGACATGGACTGTACAGACTAGAATCGCCTGTGATAGCCTACGATAGCCTGTGTTAGCCTGTGCCCTGTGATGACCTGTGCCAGCCTGTGGTAGCCTATGATAGTTTGGGTTAGTTTGTGTTAGAATACAAAGAATCTGTGGCAATAATCTGCATCGCCGGCGTCGCGGTTATCTCTTCGCACGTGATGTGTCATGCTTTCGCCTCTTTAGCTCGTCTTGATCGTCGCGCTCAGGCGCGCTTTTGGTGCCTCGCTTCTCCTTCGATTGCTCGTCCAGTTGCATCGGTTGCGCGTCGGTAGTTGCTTCCTTACGGCGGCACTTGGGCGATGGCCGTGTCGTCTTCTGTGGTGTTGCCGAGGTTGATCGTCGCTTCTTCGCTCTCGAGATCAGGTTCGCTCTTCGTGGGCATTCCGTGGTCGAGGCATCGGTGGTGGTGGTTGTTGCAGCAATCGCGTCATTCTGTGCTCCGTGCACATTTTCACCGCGAGGCCGTCGCCCTCCTGGTGGGTCTCACAACACCACGCAACCATCTTTGCCCGGCGCTTGCACCCGTCGCACATCGCGAACTGGTGCGGAGGACACACCATCCCCGCCTTTCGTCTCGTGCCTCGGGATCCCCTCTGGCACGTACCACGGGTCCCCCTCAGCAACTTTCTAACAGTAAAGTAAGTAAAAGAATAAAACAAAATTACGCATTTCTTCTCCTTGCCCGTCGTGTCGTCGTAGGCCGCCCGGTTGCTCGTCCGGCCCGCTCTGCCCTGTACGTGGGAAAGAGGTCCATCCTCCACGCCTCGCGTGCCTGCTCGTCCTCAACTGCGTCTCCAGGACTTCCATCGTCTCCACGCCGCCGCGGAACATCGGTCTCAGCTCGTACCCAGTGAGGCATGGTGCCACTGTTCTCAATGAACCGATTTTCCACAGCCTCTTCCGGCAGGAGCGGTCCCATTTCTTACTGACGCTGCCTTCGGGTCCGTGGGCATCGCCACAAATATGGGTTCCCTCCGTCAGTCCGCCGCACTGTTTGCATATCCCGTCTCCGTCCCACAATTTGGCTGCATGTGATTCGGTCATCACCGACCCAGCTATCACCTCGACAACGTCTCGTGCAGCCGCCGACGCAGTCGACGCCCTGAGCCTGTAGGCATTTGTCGCGGCAGAATCAACTCCCGCCCGAACCCCTTCGAAGTCTGTTCGCCTCTTCTCCAGCTCTCCTAACCGCCAGACGCGAAATCACCTTCCTCGGCGTGTGTCGCAACTCGCCCTTGCATTGTTTCACCAGCCCGAGCACGTTTCCTTCCTCGTCTTCAGCATCGGCAAATTCTTCCTTCCAGCGTCTTCGCATGCCCCGCCGCTATTCCAACCGGTCCCCGCGCGCGATTCCCACTTCCATGCGCCCGTCGGATTGCCGCGACCCGAGCCCTTCATGCCGGCCTCTTCCTGCACATGTCTGCAATCAAGCCGAGTGAGCGATAAGGTATCACGGTTTATGGGTCGAGGTGGGCCTTGTTCAAAATGCCAAGCACGGCCTCTCGCCCTATGAATCCTCACCGGACTCCATCCTAGGATAGACTGTGTGATAGACAGCAGCAGGCAGTTCGATGCACTTCTAGGAAATAGGATTGGACTGGCTTAGTGACACCACCACACGTGCCCCGACCATTGTGTCTGAAGTTAGATTGAAGCCCTGCAGTCCCTTCCCAATCAGAGCGGCGAGCTGCGGTGCTCGCTTACAGAACCGCCCCGCCAAAGTCTTAGCGGAATGAATCTCAAAAGCAGGTTAGCTTGAACAAAGGGTGAACAAAGGGGACAACATGCGGACGTTGACGATTCTTGTTGCTGTCGCTCTGTGTGGGTCGTCGACAGCAAATCCGTGGACAACGGAGAAGTCCGGCAGTGGATGCGGGACGCCACCCGCACCGTCATCTCCTCCGAATTCTCCGGATCCTCCTGCATCTACCACGCCGGGCTTTGTGGTCCTTCCTCCTCCCCTTCCTACTCCGCCTCCTACTGTAACTCTTACTCCCAGCACACCGCCCCCTGTCGGGACGTGCCCGTCTTGGAGAGAGGAGGCTTCGTGCGGCCAGTGCTGGGCCACGGCCCCGATAGCGGCAACTTGCCAGCCGGGGGCGAACCAAGCGTGCCCCGTGGGAACAACGGCCGGCTGCAACGTGTGTCACCAGACGGAAGAAGAAGCGTCGCAGTGCTCTTCGTGCCCAGCTTCGTCGCCGTTCAAAGGATGCGGCGGCTGCTTCGCGACGGCCAACGCAGCGCTGGCATGCGGAGTTAACGGATGCCCGTCGTTCCAGCGGTTCGCAGGCTGTGGCGGGTGCTTCTCGTCGGAAGAGGAAGCCTTGGCCTGCGGCAGCAGTGGTGGTAACGGCGGGCTTGAAGACTGATACGTGCTTCAGCAGTCAAGATTCGACAACCGTTGCACACAAACAGAGTGCTGGTTGTCGAAAGTATAGAAGTTACAGAGTATAATCCATCTGTCTGGCTTCATCAAAAAAAGAAACAGGATATCCGCTCATTTAATTGAAGATGTCCGCATTTACATCACTTGCATTCTGCTACGAACCTTAACTGGTTCTCTTTGCAGGGTTGAGTTGAACTGTATTATGCCTTTGTACGTTGGACGTAACAACAGCTGTTGCGCTGCGACGTTAGAGGGCACAAATTTCTCTCCTTTTTCTGAGCACAACCGTTATCGACGAACATATGAGGCGCTCTCCTTTGATGGTCAGCGGAGACCGCGCTATTCCTCTCCACCTCCCCTCCTATATTTTCATGCTACCAAGCCTCGTGCGCCCAGCGCGTTTGCCCACCTATCTCCGACCTTTTCCGTTTGATTCGGCGACTTGGCATATTAAGCCTGCGAATCACAAGAAGTGAGACCACATACGTTTCCCCGGTGCACGAGCCTACAAGGGCAAGCACTGTTCTTTTTGTCCCTCGTCTAAGAAGCAAACCCACAACAACTCCGTGGACATGTGCACACTCGCAGCAGCACGTCAGATACTCACGGCATGCAGAGGGCTTTTCGCTTTAAATACTCTAGGGGCAGAGTCTCTTTTTATTTTTACATAAGCGCCAGCTTGGAAGGAAATGCTCGTCGATGCTGCCAGACAAAGAACAGAAGGGATACCAAGTGCTGTAGCTACCGGACCACGTGTTGAACGGACGTGAGGTCATGCGGGTCTACCCCTACACGACAAATCACACAAACACAACAGGTCAAAGTCCTGTGTGAGAGACCAACACACGGTGGTGTAAGCCAAGAACAAAAATCGCGGGTCAACTCCAGCTTTAACTCCAGCTTCTGAGGCTGGCCCCACCGTGCAAGTGTCCACCAAGTCTAGCGGGCACGTTCCCAATAACGATACTCAGCCAGACGGGGAGAAGAGACTGGGACGGGGTAACCCGAAGGGGATTCAGACATGGCGACTGTTCCAGACCCTTCTCTTGCGCCCAACACGTCTGCGCCCAGCACGTTTGCGCCAGAGACGAATGCACCGCCGGTGGGGGATGAGGTGTGGGTGTGCCTAGGCAAGGCCTGCCGTTTGGTGGGTGCAGAACTGCGCACGGAGAGCGACGACGGGCTGTCGGCGACCGAAAACGGGTTGATCGTCGGCCTCGTCCTGCTGGGCATCGTCTGCATCGCCCTCACATGCGCGCTTGTATTGCTTGTGAAGAAGATCTCCGTTCTTGAGCGGCTGAAGCAGGCCCTCGACGACGCGAAGCGAGTCAAGTACGAAGTCCACGAGGACCTTACGCACGCCAACGAAACTCTCAAAGCCCAGGCTGCGACTCTGGAGGTATTTCGCCGGTTTTTCTCCTGTCACCTTAAGCAACGATGGGCGGGAAAGCAAGAAGCGAAGCCAAATGATCTCCGACGCGTCCAACAAAACATGCCTCTTGAAGTTGGGTCCCCATATCAGAAGTCGCGGGGCCTCTTTGTCGACCCCGACCTGCAGTTACCCCGAAAGCACTGAAGAACGAGAAAACGTACCTGCCGGATAATTGCCCGTATGCTCGTAGCAAAATAAACCAACAACAAAAGTCGCCAAAAAGGACTGCACGGGACCCTCGGGACATTTACGTCACTCCAACGAAACCGAACAAACAGTCGAACGTACGCGAGCTCGAGAGCATCAACGGCCCGGGGCCCCCGGAGGGCACGTCAGTCAATCCCCTTGCGAATATGACTCAGGTATGCACTCCTCCGGTTTTGATGTGAAAGTCAGAATCTGCGCGCATTCGCGCGTTCGGTTTTCTGCGACATGAATTGGTGGCGCAACTCAGCGAGGCAACCTGCTCGACACGACAGAATTCCCGTTGATAGTCTGCTCGTCTTCCGACTGCGAGAGATTTCAAGGCTCTCACACGTTCAAGAAAGGGCTTGAGAACGATTACCACTCAGAAAGAGTCACTGAAACACCACCTCTTCTTGCAGGCGCCGCTACGCAAAACGGTGAACGACTTCCACATACGGTTGGAGGTGGTATGTGTTGCTTTACATTGCGATGGATGTGTTCGAAAACTATATTGGACCGTCGTTCAGCGTGAAACGAACAGGATGATCGGTGTGGTTCCAGTGTTGCTTGTGCCTCTGGGCGAGAACCCTCATACCGCCGTTGGCTCACCCGTCGGGCAGTTCGCTTCTTTTATTTGTTTCGACTGAAAATGGCTGGCGGCGCAAAATAAATTCCGAGGTCGGAAAACCGTACACCGCGAGAGTAGGAGAAAGTAGAAAAGGGAAACTAGAGTTTTCGTCGACCGCACTATTTTTTTAGCCACATGCAATGTGTGAGGAAACTGAACCGCCCAAGTAGGACCTTCTGATCATGATCATTTGCCAAATTTTCCACCTGAAACCACGTCCAGGATTTGGGCTGGGTAGTGCGGTCAACGAAAAATGCTTATTATTCTGCTACCCTTCGTTTGAGACTTCGTGGTGTTGTAGTTGTCCCTTTTCCTCATTAGTGTTGTGGAAAGCGCTTTCGATCCGAATACATGTACACAGCTTGAAGACGAACTGAATCGGCAGCGTAAGGCCACGCGAGATAGCATCATCTGACATACCCCCCGTACGTCACCCGGCCGTTCGAGCAACGAAGCTGGCAAGCGGTGTCGCAGTGTCCCAGACTCACCGAAGGAGATCTTAGTTCCGAGACGTGCTCAGATCGTGCACTTTGCCATTCAAGCCTGCAACCAAGGAAGAAAGAAGGGCATGGAATCAGCCCCCGGCGGCACTGAAGGGAGCGCTACACCGCCTCACGGGTTCTCATTTATAACGCAAGGCTATCAAGCGTTGGTACCTTCGTACGCACTGGCCCCTTCAGTCGCTATCGAGGCTTTCCCTGGTGAATATACTCACAGCAGCCCGCCATACCACCACAAATACCAACCACAACCTGCAGTGGGCCCCCACACCGTACCCACTTCCGGAGCAAGCCTGGACACGAGAGACACGGCAACGATGAAACCACCACTCCCTCAAGGGAACCTACGTTCTTGTTTCCGAAAAAGAGGTTGGAGCAGATCGAAGGAACCCCACACGGGCACGGGCGTTCTCCAAGAGCTCGAAGAGCTGCATCTTGCACCAGGTTAGTTTTCTTTACCACGTATTCTGGCCCACATGGCACTGCCCTTCGATGGTCGCATTGCTTTTGACTTGCCCACATTTTACCAATGTTGACTTGAAGGCCCCTCCCCTCCTCTGTGACGTTATTCATTGTACATGATACTAGTCGATGGGCTAAAACGCACGCAAGTACAAGCCGGAGCGGCATGGTATGGTCAAGCTACGTCATGTATTGTAGCTGAGCTTCTTGTCTTAGGTTCGTCGAACACGCCAGCACAAGCCGACCCGCTAGACTGAGTTACCTGTACCCCGAAGGGGCACCATACCTCATCATGCCTTCATGACAGCACGCACTGCAAGTGCATTAGTAAGACCCGTGCCACAGGCCCGCCGCGGGGGGTCGGACGCTGCACCGGATGATCGTAGCCACTATATTTCACGACGGTCTAAACCCAGCTCACGTTCCCTGCAGCAGGTGAGCAATCCAACCCGTAGACAGTTCTGCTCTGTCTAGGTTAGGAAGATCCGACATCGAAGAAACCCAAGGTCGCTATGAATGCTCGGCTGCCACAAGCCAGTTACCGCGTAATTTTCCTGTTACCTCCAGCTTCATCCCTTGTCGAAACACAGCGCATAAGCGGTGCTTTTGTTGTTTGCGTGCCTACAGGAACGTCACCCTCCCCCTCCCCTTAGTCGCCGTTTATAGTATACCGGAAAACTGGTCCAGGGCAGCGCGCAGGAACACGCATATGAAAATCCCGTGTCCTCACAGACGCAGTTTTTTGTTTTTTTTTGTTTTTTGGTGTTCTTTCTTTGTGCCTTCTTGAGGCTGTCCTTCTTGAATAGAAAATGTACGATGCCGCTGTTCTTTTCTGTTCCGTTTTCTCTTTGTGCGTGCAATTGCCAAGAAAAGAGCCCGTGGCGTCCGGGCTCGCCCGCCAGCCAGAACGGCCCCGGCTGTGGCAACATCGACGCCGTCAGCCTCGGTACAAATAAAATCGCATACTCCGCGCCTGGTGGTGTCATTGCATCAATTCCTTCAACTTTCAGCCTTGCGAGTGTACTCCCCCCCTGCACACATAATCTTTGATTTCTCGAGTGCTGTGGAGCCAAAACTCGACCCTGAAACGAACACCAGCTGCTCACGCAGTTTTGTCGTTCACACGCCAATACACTCGTCACCAGGCACGGAGTCGTCAGCATTTCTCGGGGGGGGGGGGGGGGGGGGGGGAACGGTTGTCGCGTGCGCGTCACCGACCCCCCCAGTTCGGGAATAGGGGTCATGCCCAATATAGGTTACGCGCGCACAGACTCCAGGCTATCCCCTTACGTAGCCACAGCACCCCTGCGGCATCTGTCATACTCCCAAGAAGCAAAAGGAAAAACACCCGCCCACCCACACGCACACACAAACACACACACACGCACTACACACTCACACCCACATGATGGCAGCGACGGCTGACAATGAGCTCGCGGAGCGCTTTGTTGCGAAGGAGGTGGAACGAGTGGCTGCGACTGCGGACCGGTGGGCGGCGCTGCCGGACAAGAAAAAGCTCGAGTACCTGCGCGCGATCCGAAACGCGACCGAGGCGTGCAGCAAGCCGTGGGCGGAGGCGTCGGCGCAGGAGCGGGGCACCGACGGCCTCCCGCACGTGAAAAAGCAGGTCTACGGCACCGGCCCCGCGCTGTTCGCCTTCGCGCTCGCCGCCGTCACCCGCACCTACGAAGCGCTCGCGAAGACGGGCAAGCCGCCGGCCCTGCGCAAGCGGACCGTCGGCGAGCACGTGGTCATCCCCGTGTTCCCGGGATCCACCAGCGAGAAGCTCCTGCTTCCCATCACAGCCGAGGTGTGGCTCGAGCCGGGCAAACCGGCGACGCAGGGGCAGTGCCGGAAGAAGACGGGCGTCATGGGCATTCTGTCCGCCGGCAACTTCGAGGCCCCGACCGACGTGCTCTACTCGATGTTCGTCGAGTCACGCGTCGTCGTCTACTCCCGGCACGCGAACCTCGCACGGAGCAACAAGTACTGCGACACGATCTTCAAGTGCCTCGCTGACGAAGGCTTCTTCGCGACGCTCGAACCCGGCTTGCCGCTGGCCACCGCGCTGACGCTGCACCCGAAGGTCGACTGCTTGATGATGACGGGCGGCCACGCGACGTACGACAAAATCGTGTGGGGCAGCGACGAGGCGAAGGCGGCGGGCGTCAAGCGGGTGGACAAGCCGTTCCACGCGGAGTTGGGCGCGGTGTCGCCTTACATCGTCGTCCCGTGGGACGGGTACAGCAATAAAGACGTCGACGTGCAGGCGGCCGCCCTCGCCGGGTTCAAGCTGCTGAACGCGAGCGCCGTCTGCGCGTCTCCGCAGCTGGTCATCGTCGGCAAGCACTGGAAGCAGCGGGACGCCTTCTTCGAAAAAGTCGCGAACTGCATCGAGAACGCGCTCGAGATCCCGATCTTCTACTCCGGCACGCAGGAGCGGACCGACGCCGCCGAGAAGGCGTACGCGGGGTGCAAGGAGGTGATCAAGCCGCGAGCGAAGGGGTCACTGAAGCCGGTCATCATCCGCGGCCTGACCGAAGCCGACGTGCCGTCGTTTTCGCTCGAAAACGAGGCGTTCGCGCCGGTGCTCGTCGAGCTGGTGCTCGACTGCGAGGACCCGAAGGCGTTCCTGGAGAAGGTTGTGCGGATCACGAACTCGGACGACGTTTTCGGCTCGCTCAGCTGCTCGATGGTGCTGCACCCGGGCGCTGAGAAGGCCCTCGGGGCGCAGTACCTCGACGACGTGCTGCGCCGGTTGGAGTGGGGCACCGTCACCTTGAACAACTGGGCGGGCATGGGGCCATACATGGGCGCGGGGGTCTGGGGGGCCTTCCCAAAGCACACGCCATCCGACATCCAGTCCGGAATGGGATTCATCGGCAACTCGCTCATGCTGGACTACCCGCAGAAGCAGGTACGTATTCGTTTTCGGCTGGCAAAAGCAAGTGTAAATGACTGCGAAAAACACTGCATTCGTGCAGCTATGAGCCGGCCGAGTGGTCCGAGTCCTTCTGGCCGCAGACGGGCGGCCATCTTCCAAAGCCTTATCTGCTCAGCTGGCAGCAAGACCAGGTTCAACGAGTCACATACGAAACAGTCGAAATCAGAGAGGCCGTGACGGATGTCACTGGCACCAGAGGCAGGCCAGCATGGTTTATAGCTGAAAACCAGGCTCTTTAATATACCCGCGGGCTCCCAGGGAAGGTTTTGTGACTTCTCCCGGTACGTCTTTTGTACAAATACGGTATATGTGTGTGGACCTGTTTTAACGTGATGTTTTCCTTCAACGGAATGTGCGTCTGTGAAAAGAAGAGGTCGCAGGACCAACTCTAAGAATAGGGGCTCTCAGTATGCCGGCTTCCTGCAGCAGCAGCCAGAGGCATGTCGTTCAGGGCAGTTGCGTGGCGATATCCCCTTGTCTTCTGCTCGATGCGCTGGGAGTTCAACAAATTCTCAAGGCAAATACATCGAGAAAACGAGGAATCAGGAATCATTCAATGTAGACCGGCAGACAGGGTAAGGCAACAGAGTAGTGTATTTGTTGTTCCGATCCCGTGGAGAATGGGTGCTCTCGGGATGCCACAGAGGGTTAGATTCAACACGGGGATGGATGCTGCTTGTCATCGGGTAGGGCCAAGACAAACAAACTCACACACACACACCCAACCACACAGGTCATGCGTTCGCCGTGGAACAACATGTTCTTGCCGAAAGGTGGGCCGACAGAGAGGGAGGTGTGCGTGTACGAACCGATGACGTACTTCGCGCTGAAGCCAGGTCTGTGGCGGTTGCTCAAGGTGGGCGTGGCAGCGGCCCCGCAGGTGTGTTGCGGCAGCAGGAAAGTGGAAAAAGCGAAAATGTGAGTCCGGCGCGGTGTATCGGTGCATGGCAACCGTGTTCCTTGGTCGCCTCGTCCCGCACGCGTTTCTGTCCTGTACTGCAGTAAGCCACGGGCACATTACGCGAACCGTCATCAGCATGGAACCTGAGTGTCTGCAGACGAACAGTACGGCGATCTGCCTGGTTCGTCAGGCGGCTGTTCGTGGCTCGTCATAGGGGTAGGAAAATCCTGCTTGGGGAAGAAAGTCGAGTAGTGGGCGTGCAGTTATCCACCCTCTACACACACGCCACACGCTGCTTCTCACTCGAAGTTTCATTGCAATTTAATGCGCCTTCGTGCGGCAGCAATCCACGGGCGTGTGTGTGCAAGCCCCCCCCCCCCCGACTCATCCGTTTCGGTTTTCCTCCCCTTTTCTGCTACGGCCTTAGTTTGCAGCGTGTGTTCGTGCGCCTGCGACATCGTGAGCACTGATTGCCCGAACGCTTCCAAGCATTGTAAATCAACCTCATTGGGATGACGGGGGGCTTGATCTTTCCCGAATTCGCCGCACTAATGCCGGCGACCGCGACGCCCTCGACTGTCTTCCTACTGCAGCCCCGTATGCAAGATGCTGCGTACTTTTTACCCGATTAAAAAGAAAAAGGCCGCCGGGGTCCTCCCCACGTTTTTCAGGGGGCGCCGCGCCACCACACTTTTAAGTACTGACAAGCTGCTGATTGCCCTGCAACTTATCGCAGGCAAAAAAGGACGCACTGCGTGTTTTCGAGCAGATTTACGATCCCGGAAATGGAACGGGTAAAGTGGGAACCCGCCGGCACGCAGACAATCGGAGCGCCTGTCTTTTTAGTATTTACAACCTTGCGGGTTCAATGTCTTGTGCAGGCTATAAAAGATGGGGTCAGCCAGAGGAAAGCTCAGTGTACATTTCTAGGTGTTTAATTCAGCTAATCCCGAGCAAGCCCCGGCAGGAGCGCGGATCTCCACCAAACCGGATCAGTCTATTGTTTCTGGTCTACTTGTTTGGCTGGAGAGCGCCCTGCCACTGCTCGCCGGGACTGAATACCGAGTAGCAGAGCATGCGTGGGGGCATGCCAGGCTGATGCCTGAGGTGCGAGCCGCGGTCCAGGCATCGTGAGCCGGCCCGCCGCAGCCAGTTGTGCTAGATTGAAGCCAACTCAGGCCTTCGCCAGTTGAGCTGTGACTGATGCGGTAGCCAGGAGGACCGATCTCCCCAACTGAGGCAGCCGCCGGGCAGCCAACTTCGCCGGTCAGCTCGTTCCCAAGGTACCAGCAAGCCAGCTAAGGAGAGCTAACCGTGAATGATCCTTTGGTAGGTATGACATGAATTAAACGGATGTTAAATTGGCGGATGGAGAAGGAACCACGGCTCCGAGTGACTCTCTCCAAGGAGGCAATTTAACAGCTAACAAAACTACCGGAATTGGATTCATGCTGAACCGGGGAAATCCTGGGACACCCCCCAAAATGGGCCTGGGTGTTCCAGGTTTTGACCCGGTTCGACATATTTTTTTGGGGTTCGCGTACTTTGCAGAATATTGACCCTGGTGCTTGCCCGCGCCTCGGGGGACGTTTGCCTGCTCAATACTCAGCTCGACCCTGCGTAAGATGTGCACTCGTATCTACGAGTGGCGGTGCTGCATCCTATGACAGCGGCACGGGCTGTAGGATGTGCTGTTAGCTGGTCCTACACACCCCGTGTCCCAGGTTTACCTGGTGTCATTAACCTTGAGTCCGGTTCAACAATATTCCAATTACGGTAATACTGGTTCCATTCAAACCTTTTTCAGACGCACGGGAATCTTTCTTGCGCTCACGTCCTTGCCACATACGCCGCCAGTCGATGCGTTACATTTTGGCCTTCGAACGACCCATTCCTCCCCAGCATTCCCCTATTCTTTCGCTATCAGCATCGAGAGCTAGCAAGTGCAATTGCCAGAAGGCGACAATGCACTGTTCAAGGTTAACGTTTACATCACAGTACCACCTGAGCAACACTATGTCTCGCGCGCCAAGCGCCCGTACAAAAACTTTAACTCTAAAAAAGGCCTTGGCGTTGCTGCAGAACACTCGGTGGTCACTGCCATCGCGCCGACGTTTGTCAAGTGAGAATCTTCTTGCCATGTAGCTTGACACCTTCCGGTTTCGCGCCAACGCCATGCATGCATGCACGAAACCGCAATCAAAACGAGAACACCAAGGAAGAAACACAAGGGGCAGCTGTGAGCGCCCGCGCGTTCACGCGCCCAGAAGCGCAGGAGGAGAAACAAACAACAGGAAACGGCTTGCTGCACATGGCGCAACCAAACAGGGCTTTCTGATTCGCCCTTTTTCTGCCTTCTCTTTCAGTGCCGTGCTCGTACCTGCCCGGCTTTTGCTCTCCATAGTCTTCCGTTCTACTCCGATTGTTTTGTCATCAGATCTCGCATGGAAGCCGGCATAAGAGAAAGGGTGTGCAGCGAGTCATCTGCCGAAAATGATGGTGAGGGATCCACTCGTAGTTGGCCGCGAACGGGTAAAGCTACCGACCCATGGGCCTCCTGTGTAGCTGGGAGATCTTCTGTTCGTATTCTGTTGAGCGCAACTGCAGTCGGTGATGCTGGAAGTATCCGTGTGACTGTGGCAGTCGACCTGTTTCCCAGGCTTTGCATTTGCTGAATCTGAAGCTGAACCCGGAATTTTCCCAGAAGGGGAGAAATACGGACACGTCTTCGTGACATCGCCATCGCAGGCTGCCTTCGGCACAGTGCGCGTCATTTGAGAGCATACTCGCGCGCCCGCCCGGCAGTGGACGCGGGTTGCCAGAGGCATACTGCCCAAACACAGTCTCAACAACCAGAAAAGCACCGAATTGGCGTTGTCTGCTCTTTTCCCCTAGGCTACGTATAACGCAGACAGGCGGCAGGAGGGGGACCGCGGTGATCCCGCTCGGGGAAGGTGTTTCCGACGACGCCTTCGCGGGGGGCGGTCGTGGCATACCGAAGGGGGAAGGAAGGAACCGCGAAGGAGAGCGACGATGCCGGGAGGATGCCTGCTCAAGGTGTTCATCTACAACAACACGATTTCTATGAAGGAGGAAACGCAGGCGGAGAACGTGCTGTACTACTGGCCGGCCGGCATCCCCTTGGATGAGAAGCTGATGGACATCGGCATCAGCGGTGCGTGCGACGGATTCCACAAGAATTTTGACCAGAAGTCACCGATCCAGTCCATGTGCTCCGACGACTACCAGTTCGTCTGGCTTGAAGTCGAGACCGAGTTCTTCGTCGGCGCCGCCGCAAGGCGACAGCCAGACGCCGCGGGCTTCGTGGACGATTACGAGGAGCAGGGGTTGATCGCCCTCCTCCGCCAAGGGTACCGACTGTATCGGTTGCACTTCGGCGACATGACGCGGCATTTCAAGGCGACGTTGGACGAGCTGCGCGCAGATTTAAGCCGGTTTTGGGATGTTTACGCGCAGTGGCTGACCGGGCCGGTGTCACAAGGCCTCGACCTGTTCGACCGTCTCGACGGGATCAAGTATCTTCCTGTGGATCGGTCCGCGTATTTGAAGATGCAATCCGTGGTGAATCACATCGAAAATGAGTTCCCGACGATCCGGGCGACGATGGTGATCATCGACAACCTGCTATTGTACACCGGGTTGAATCTCGAGGATACGCACACGGTGTACAAGTTCTTGATCCGAAGGCAGCGCCAAGGATCGAAACCGCATCCGATGGACAATTTACTGCATCTAACGCAGCCGAATGCGGCAAGTGACGACGTGTTTCGTGGCTTCCTGACGCAGCTCACATCCGAGCCGAAGGGGAGCCTCCGGCAGCTCATGAGCGAGAAAGTCCTCGGCAAGAAGTCGTCATTGCAGCACACCCCAGTGGAAGTGCACGTGGGCCCGTTCCACGAGAACTCCGCCGAGGGCAAGCCACTTACGAAGCTGTCGCTGGTCGTGTATCAGTTCAATCGGATCCTGATGGCCTTCTTTTGCGACCCCGCTGCAGACAGTTTCGGCGCTGAAGATCCGACCGCTAACGAGCTGTTCTACAAGACACTGAAGGTCCGCGTCTGCGACGAGCTGTCGAAGGCGTCATCGATCACAGAGACCATCATCCGGTCCATCGTCTGGGACGAGAACTACCAATACGTCTACTTCAACCGCATGAACATGGCCATGAAGTCATCTCTCAAGCGAAAGCGTATGCATTTAGTTTGTGTGTGTGCTGCTGGTAGTTGGCAGCGAAGTAACAGGGACTTTCTCTTGCGTCACCGTACCGCTTGCAATAGGAGAATTCTCCGTCGGCTACTCACTCCGCATTTGGAGAATGCAGGCGTACAGTAGTGAGTAGAGAAAAGAATGAGTGTAAATATAGCGGAGGTAGCACACTACCAATCCGACGGACCACCGCAGAACCCTTTCCCTATCCCTCAAAACCAGCACCAATAACAACAACCCCCCAGTAAGACGTAACGTCGTGAAAAAGTTTAGCTATTGTCAACTCCGCCTGGTCCGGGCTCCTGGTGAGCTCCCCAGAACTCTTTCTAAACAAAACAGCCGGGGCCGAGGACAACATGCGTCACGTCGAGCGTTTGCAGCAGGAATTTCAAGAGACACCGGGGGTATGCGCTTTCACGCGTTTATAGTCTCCGAGGGGCCTTCGGCAATCGGCAATCGGCAATTGGCAGTCGGATGATCGGTTATTTGCAGGTTGCATGCGGAGTAGGGGGTCCTCCTTCGCAGCCGGTATAAGCACGGGGAGGCGCGGGCGTTGCGGCAGGGGGTGGGCTCGGCCCAGCGCAGCGAACGCTGTGCCCGCCCTGCCGCGTTGTACGGCGGGAACACGTCCCCGCCCCCGGCAGCCGCCCGACGAAAGCCCGTTTCGAGCACCCGTCTTATAGTATCAACCTTCTGTACTTTATTGGTGGCTTGCCGTGGCTACCCTTGAAGGAAAGCGGCTCCGGGTTCTGCCCGGAAACACCTCGGGTGAAGAAAAAAGAAGTGGTGGGATATCAGATCAGAAAAAGAGAGAACGAGTATAAGTATCAGCTAAGAGAAGCGTGAAGGGGGGTCCATCCCCGCTCTCATTCGAGTATGGATGACGTCGACGCACTGATCGCCAGGGCATCCGCCTTGGCTGGGAAGTGCCATGACAAAAAGACGAGGCAGCAACTGCTGTCTATCTTAGACGTCATCCTGTCCTTGGTCGAGACAGGGATGGCCGGATCGTCGCCCGCACCGCTTGGCGCCCAGAAACCCGCGCCCCCTTCGACGCATGGCTCCGGGGCACAAGAGGCTCGACCTCCGGTATCCGAGAAGCGTTCGGTGTCCGATAAGCGACCGGTATCCGAGAAGCGACCGGACCCCTCCACCGAAGATTCATGGGCGGAAAGGATGCGCCGCTCTACATCGACGAAGCAACCGCAGGTGCCTAGCACGTGGTCGGAGAGGACGCGCCGCACCCGTCCGAAGGCCAGTATGGTCTTCCATGACTGGCAAGTGGCGAAGGTCGGGTCTACCGACGAGTTGAGGAGCGGAAAGGGCGGCCTACTCGTGGCTGCAAGTGTCGAAGATGCGGAATCCGCATGGGGTGCGGCCCTCGACACCGTCGCGGTTTACCCCGAAGCGAAGGTTGCCGTCGTCTGCAGCGTTCCGTGGGACGGTTCGGTGAGGCACCTCGTCACCTTGTCTGACGGCGGTCATCAGGACGTATGGTCGCGGTTCCAAAACCTGGCCCTGCCCACGGTGCATTGCAAAGCAGTCGACACCCTCCAGCCGACGACACAGGTTTGCCTGTTCCAGGTGCGCGCCGCCTACGTCCACGCGGCCACCTGGGATACCGCGATGAAGGCCGCACAATCTGTGCGGATTATGGCGAAGAAGGCCGCAGAAGCGGAAGGACTGCGCATGGATTGGAGCGCAGTGTTCACAAAGGTGCACCGCCGGCAGGGGGTGTGTGAGGTGAGCGTGCGCGTCCCGATCGTTGACGTGCAGAAGCTGCTGCGGAGCTCCGGCAAAGCCGGAACATTCTGGAAGGCCTTGTCCTTCGTCAACGGGACGGACACCATGCCGGCGGTGTGGGTGAGTGACTGCACCCTTGAAGAGGCGCGACGGCTGGCGGCACTGACTCCGAATACGTTCGGGGTAATCGCGGGCACAAAGACGGGTGTCTTCGGCATTCGGACGACCCCGGAACACGTTGCCGCCACCGAATCCGCGGTCGGAAAAAAGCTGTCGAAGCGCCAACTGCGTGGCGACAAATACGTGGTCACCACCGCGTGCGCTTCGGAACACGCGACCGACCTCCTTGCCGCCTGCGCTGCTGCCGGCTGGAAGGTCGAACAAGCCGGGGCCTTCAAGCGACAAGGTAAGACCGTGTGCATCGTCATCGCCGACACGGGCCCACCTGCACCCGTGTTCTTCCGGCTCGATCGCGCGTCTATTTCGATAAGGAAATACGACCGCTCCACTGACGCGAGGCAACGGAAGGGATTCTCCACGCAGTGTCAGCGGGAGAAGGTCAAACTCCCACCCGAGTTCTTCGCTAGCCTCAACGAACGGCCCGAGCCGTCTCCGGGCCAAAAGAGGGGACGCACAGAGGATGAGACAACTGAGTCCCAGGAAAAGCTAGCACGGGTGGACGGCAAGGACAACATGGTCACCGACTGCCGGCACACCAGCTGGCAGGAAGCACACTCGAACGCCGAAGCTTTCCTCTGCGTGGTCTGCGCCAAAGGCATGCAGGTCGGACAAGCCAAGCGGCTTTGCGCGCACGGCCCCTGCCAGGCTGCAATCTGTCACGCATGCTGGACTAAGTCGCGGGCCACGCCGCCAACTTCATCTCCCTCGCCCGCGCAGGCGACCGCCGACGTCCCCCCCCCGGAGTCACAATGGTGATCCACGCCAACGATTTGTCCCCCCAGCCGACGAGAGAGTTCTATCTGGCCCTCGTAGCGTACGCGCTTCTCGTGACTCAAGGTATCGAACCCAACCCTGGCCCTCCACCAATTCGAATTGTGACTATAAATGTCACGTCCTTGATGAAGAACCTGTACCTCCTCATCTGCATAGCGGCGGACATCATCTGTGTTCAAGAAACGAAGTTGACGAGTGCCGGGCAGAGAAGTATCCGGATGGCCCTGAAACAAGCCGGCGCCCTTGATGTATGGCAACCCTTCTTCGGCAGCTGCTGTGTTGGGCGGAAGTGCGGCAACAGCGTCCCATCCCAGGTTACAGGAGGTAGTGCAGGAGTCGCGATTTTCGTCAAGAAAGGCTTGCCTGCATGTATCGTCGAGCCTTTTGACGCAGCCGAGCAACGTGCCTACGAATCGGCCCGCTTCTTGCATGTACGTGTCGCGACAGGTGTAGGTAAAGGAGCCGTACACGTGGTGTCATTGTACGGTCACTGTGGCATTTCCGAAAAACCCGAGCGGGAAAGGTTGATCGAGGGATCCCTGTGGGGATTGCGCCAGCGCTTGGGTGCTGTGCCCCTTGTCGCCGCCGGCGATTTCAACACGACCCCCCTCGGTTCCCCGGCGCTCCGATTCGCCTTGCGCAACGGCTGGTCGGACTCTGCCGAGCTGCAAGCTGAAGCCCTGGGAAGTCCTGCAGAGTTTACATGTTACCACGGTCAGCCGTCACGCATCGACCTTCTTCTCACCAACGAAGTCGCTTCTGCCGCTCTCGGTCGCGTGGAGACTTTCGAAGCCGGCCTCCCTACGCACAAGGCGGTCCGAGCCACCTTTAATCTTGCAGTATTCCAACAACTGAACCCGGTACTCCGGTACCCCCGGGCAATTCCAAGCACCGGGCTGAGCGGCCTGGACGACCCGAATGCCCTCCGGAACGTCTCTGAGAAGTACCGCCTCGGGGACCCTTGCCCCCCCGGGCTCGAAGGTAGCCCCCGGGTGAACTTCCTCTGGCAACGGACTTCGCGAGCTGCGGAAGAGTACCTCATCCTCAAATCCGGAATCGAAGGCAACCTAACCGGGTACTGTGGCCGTGGCGTACGTCGGGAATTGAACTCTCAGCGAGTATCGGCGAGGCCGTCCCCTGAAGGTGCGGGAGCCGATACAGCTTCTTTGAAGAGAGCCAGGTGTCTCCTTGGGCGCATACGGGAGTACGCAGCCGCCAGAGCCAAATGGGAAAGCACAATCGTCTCCCCTGGCCCTTTGCCCTTCCAGCTTGAGGGACAGTGGACGAAAATACGCTCCTTTCGAAGTTTCGTGTTGCTGCGCACGGATGGGAAGTGTGCTCTGCCACCCGAGCCGCCGTCAGCGAAAATCGGAAGAGGCCTCGCGTTTACCGTCTCAGGACTGTGTCGTGACCTGGCGCATAGCACGCTAACTTCGAGATACCTGAAGAGCGCGAGGAGTCAGCGGGAGCTTCGCGACCCCCTGGGGAAGGAATCGTTCGCTTGGGTGAAGAAAGACGCGCCATCGGGGTTATCGTTTGTAACTGGGGCCGATGGGCGGCTCACTGCGAACTTGGCAGAAGTTGACGCGTTGGTGAGGAGGAGTTGGGATCCAGTGCTCCGCATGTACGCCGAGAAGAGGGAACCCGAGTTTGCCCCTTTCTTCCAGGAGTACAAAGACTTTATCACGCAACACCCATGCAATCTAAATCCGATCACGGCCGAGCGGCTTCGTCAGGTGGCGAAAAAGAAGAGCGTACAGACGTCTTGCGGTGTCGACGGCTGGCGCATGCGTGAAATCGCCGTTCTGCCGAATGCAATCCTGGAAAGCTTTGTCGCGGTGCTCAACGAGGTAGAGGAAACCGGCTTCTGGCCCGACGGAGTCCTGGACGCAATGGTCACCTTAATTCCTAAAGGAGAAGGGAGTGATCCACTGAAGCTGCGTCCGATTACTGTCTCGAGCGTGGTATACCGACTCTGGGCTAGCGTGCGCCTACAGGATGTCATGCTCTGGCAAGAGCTATGGATTCACGGGTCGCAACATGGTTTCCGGCACGGCCACTCCTGCGACGACGTGGTCATGGATATCGCCCTGTCGATAGAGGAATCACTGACAAACGGTACACCCCTGTGCGGGGTCGCACTCGACTTTGCCAAGTGCTTTGACCGCGTCCCTCAGGCCCTGGTGCTCGACTTGATGGAGGCGCTTGGGCTTCACGAGCGTGTGCTGGCACCCTTACGCCACATATACAAGCACCTGCGGCGTCGCTTCCGGTACCCCTTGGGAGTCGGCGAGATGTTCACTGTCACCAACGGAATTCTCCAGGGCTGCCCGATATCAGTGGTCCTGATCAACGCGCTCCTCTCTGTTCTCTCGAAGGCCTTGGTCAGCCGAGCTCGGGTGAGTCCGAAGTCGTTCGCCGACGATCTGTACCTGCTGTCGCAACTTGCGAGGCTACTCCAAGAGGGAATTCGAACCACAGAGGTGTTCGACAGCCTGACAGGCTTTGCCCTCAACGAGGACAAGTCGGTCTCCTTCTCGACGTCCCCAGAGCCTCCTCGCCTCGTGATCGGTCGCAAAATAATTCGATCGAGCAAAATAGTGAAGGTTTTGGGTGTCCCCCTGGGCACAGAGGGACCCGTTGACAACCGCAGGGCCAACGCCACGGTCGAGGCCGCGGCCAGACTTGAGGCGGCGCCGCTCATGCATCGCACGAAGTTCCGCATAATGCAGACGATCGCAGCCTCCGCGTATTACGGGGCGGCCTACTGCACGAATACAACAGGTGGCTTCGTCAACAGCTCAACGCTCCGAACGGCACTCTCCGCTTGCGTGATCCCTCGATCTAACCGGGCGAAGAGCCCTCTTGCGGTTCTCTCCCTGGTTGCTAAAGCACACCTGTGTGATCCGGCATGCGCCTCAGGTTTCAGCTTATTCCGCACGTTCGTGAAACAATACGGGAAAGAGAGGTTTCGGGTGAGGATGGACGCTCTCCTTCGCGTGGGAGCCGACTCGTCTATCAAGGGTCCCGTAGGTCTTATGGCTAATCTTCTGCGGGAGATAAGATTCCTACGGGCCACGCAGCACAGCTTCCAGTCCCTGTCTTTCGACGGGACTCCCGTGTCGCTACTCGGTAAAGAAGCCCCACACCTCTTTCGTGAGGGCCTGCGTCTGCGCGCGTGGCGTTACTTGACCACACAGAGACAAGGATTTGACGGAATCGAAGGAGGGGTGGACGTACGTGCCATGAATCGGCTTTGGCTGAACCGCGCGACGGACCACAAATTGAGTTCCGCGATCAGTCGATGTATTGGGGGAGCGGTGTACTCACGGGAATGGTGCCGCAGGAAGTGGGGTTCGGGGAGCGGCGACTGCGAGTTCTGCGACAGCGGTGCGACGGGGACCCTGTGGCATTACTACTGGCAATGTCCGGGCCCAGGTTGTAGATGGAACGAGCTGCGATCCCGGTTTTGCATTGCTGAGGCGATGGTCCGGGACATGCCCCAGTGCTTGTGCATTAGAGGGATACCCCCCTACGGGACCCCTCCTGACCTCCTGGAGAAGATCCAGAGGCTGATCGGTACGATCTCAATCGAGATGGCGCAGGCGCAGCGGAGCCTTGCGGCAACACGCCCTTGGGAACTCGCCTCAGGTGCGTCGACGAAATACGACGTACACTTAGCAACGGACAGTCGTAAGTTGCTAACGACCAACATCGGAACCCGCTTCGCAGCGACGTTGGTCTTCTGGCTGCGGAGTCTATCATGGGTCAGCTCCAACCCTCTCCCGACGACAGGCGTGGAACTCGCGCTTGATTTTGAGGCATTTACGCGTTCGAAGCTCCCAGGGAGAACCTTCGCCGAGAAGGGGCTGCAAATTGGGTACCTTATGCGAGCTATCAACGACCTGTGCTGCGCCGACTCAGGAGTCGCCTCCTTCCCTGGGAAGTGGCGGCAGGGGGTCTGTTCCCTCCGCTGTTTTGGTGCGCCGGCTATGCCGGGTTGTACCCACCGCCCACGCTTTGCGGCTGGACGGAAGACCGAGTGGATGTTGGGCAAGCTGGAAACAATTTGCGCCCGTAACAGCTGGAACGATGCCGTGCCTGAATATCCGCACGACGTACCCTATGTTCAGTGGGAGTTGAGATTCTCTGTCAAGATGCTAGCCGCCGCCATAGGGCGGGCTATTGCCAAAAGGAGGAGAGCCCGCGAAACAACGTGCCAACACACGCCTGCCAGGCGGTCTCGTCCGCCAGTCAGAACGCCCCCGGCTGCGCCACCATCGGTGCAACAATCATCTTTGACAGGGCCACGGCTCGCTCCGCGCCCACGGCGCAACGACTTGCGCCCGCCATAGTAGTACGGGATAGTAGTGGGGCGACCGGATACTCCTCGGAGAGATGGTCCCTGCACTCTAACTCGTCTCTCTCTCTCTCTCTCTCAACCTTACTCCTCGCTCGGGTTGCCGTCTTCGACCGTTACCGCCTCTGGCGGTTTTGGCTTAGAATGCAAAGAACCTGTGGCGATACTCTGCAACGGCTCATTAAATCGGTGGCAATCTACGCGGGGAAGGTGCCTTTTGGGCCCAGTTGGATGACAATGGTAACTCCATTGCTAATACATGTCCGAAGAATCCAACTCGATTCAGCTCCGTGGCCTTAAAACCGCGGGGTCGAGACAATTGACCGAGATAAGAACCAACGCTAGCAATAGCAGCGGTGTGTGGATGAAACAGGTCAATCGAGTGATAGCACACGACTATAAGTCGGTGCACGCCCGCAAGAGCTTCTAAAGCAACAACTCATTAACTGCAACTTTTTGGAGTCAGCTCCTCGACGACAAGCTCCGAGACTATGCTCTTCCGCTTTTTGCGTTCCGAAGAAGAATTCCAGCAGGCTGCGGTTTATCTTACTTGCAAGCAACTAAACGCTGCCTTGGAACATGTCAGCCTTCCGCCGTGCGCCTTCCCGTCGTATCGGGAGGTAGTGGATAACATGATGCCTGCCGCCTTCTTTTGGCTTCGAAAGTGATTTCAAGGCCTGGGTTTTCCAATTCGCCCTCCCCACCGAGTCCCGCTGTTTTTTCGCCTTTCGAGTTGGAAATGCGATGTTCCACACGACGCGACTGGCTACGGGTTACCGAGGCGCCCCACAGCTCTCTCTCTTGCACTCGCGACACGCGGAGACGTTCAGTCCCTGGTCTGGCTCGACAACGTGATCCTGGTGGGACCGGACTTGCTGCGGTTACGCGAGTGCATCGGCAGGTTTCGAGTACTTTGCGCCCGCTATGGGGCGGTTATTGGAGATGAATCCGGCCCGACCCAGCGGGGAACGGTTTTGGGCTTGGAGATGGATCTCTGCTCTCACCGTGTCATGTTTCCGGCGCTTGTTACCTTCTGGCTCGTCGGTCTCTGGCGGTCGTTTCGTGCCACCTTTTTTTGTACCTTTTCTTGTCCTTCCGCCGCCGCTTCGTTGCCAGCAGCCGTCCTGGTGTTGTCGCCTGCTGCGGCGTTCTCGATGGCGGTGTTGCGCCGGCATCCGCCGCTTCTTTTGTGGCGTCTCGGGCGTCGATGGTAGCGGCGGCTGCTTCTTCACCGGCGCTCGTCTCGACTTCGGTGTCGCTTCAGGCGTCCCCGGGGGCGAAGGCCCGCGGTCCCGTCTCTTCTGCTGGTCGTGCTCGGGTTGTTGCTGTGGGGCATAGCCAAACACACTGTTACACAGGGCCGCTCTGTCACTGTCAGTCTGTGCAAGGTGGGCCTTAATGGTGTATCCCCCTCCCGCCGGCCTGGCTAGAGGGTACCTGCTAGAATTTCCCGAACGGAGCAGCTTCGCGACACTGAACTTCAGGTCCTGCCGAGCGCCCCAGTGCTGGTACCGGTGCTAGTACGGGACGGGACCCCACGGGGCGTGGTTGAAGTTAGTGACCGCGGCATAGCTCTCTGCGAACCAGATGCTGAATTCAATCTCGTCCTTCGCAAAAGCATGCGCCTAGTAAGCAAACGTCCTCCAAGAGCAGGTGGTCCGATAAGGACACGACGTGTTCCGTGCACTTTTCGTCGCGGTACACACGGGCCCCACTTCGTCTTCGTCAGGTCCACGAAGTATCGATCGAGAATTCGGGCTGCGACTGCGAGGCGAGAGAACGAAGGGCACCGACCAGCACGACGAGCTGCGCGTCGTTTAGCCCTTTCGATAGAACATCCGCCGAAGGTCGTCGCCGTCTACTACTTCAGAGAGGGTGTGGAGAGCTTTGGGTTGCGAGCCGTCTGTCGGCGGCATTACCGTTGGGGAATCGGTACGACCGAACTTGTAAGGCACCTCCGAACCGCCCAGCATTTGGACAGCGGTGACGGCGGCGAAAGCCCAGTCACAGGGTAGCGCTCTTTGGGCTCCGACAGCGAGCGGATCAGGGGAAGGTACGGCTTGAACACGGGGTGAGGTTTAGCTACAAAAAGCTATAGGCTATAGTATAGCTAGCTACAGCGTTGCCTTTTGTAGCCTTTTCTATGGGTTGATTCCCGATACATCACTCATTTACACTTCTTTCCCGATACATCACTCATGTACACTTCTTTCCCGATACATCACTCATTTACAACTTCTTTCCCGATACATCACTCATTTGCAACTTCTTTCCCAATACATCACTCATTTGCAACTTCTTTCCCGATACATCACTCATTTGCAACTTCTTTCCCGTTCGGTCACTCATTTGCATTTGGCTGAAGTTCAGACTCAAATTCAGGTTTCCACCGAATTCTGACAGTGTGGCGTCACTCGAATGTCATCATGAGCTACGGAAAAGAACATAATAGGGGCCTGAGGTGTGTCACTTGAACGTAAAATGCATTCGACGAGGATTTAATTTGTGTACAGGTGAGTCAGTCGAATGACCGAAATCAGGAAAAGGAAAAAGGCCGCTCCAGCCCGGAGTCCGAGTCCAGGAACGTGACGGTCAACCACAGCTTGCAAAGCTTGAGTCGGAGGCAGCACAGTGCTACAACCCCGTCCGATCTGCGACCGTCTCGACGAGCTTGTGCTCAGCGCAAGCGACCAGCCCCAAAGATGCGCCTCACGACTTGATGCTTTAGTTGGGTAATCGGTAGCCACTTGACCCGTAGCCCGTGGCACTGCACGTAAGCTTGGCTCCCGTGTAGCAGGTTTTCCCTGCGTACCAGAAATGGGACACCCGCTAAATTAGATCGATACAGAGAAGATTAGCATGGTCCCTGCCGTAAGTGGATCCCTGTGGTTCGTCGGCCTTGCATTGCCGCAGGGTACCATGGATTACCATGGCGAACACGTCCAAACCGGTCCAAAAAGGCTGCTTGCAGGGATCGATTCCCTGCAAAAAGCTTGTTTTTCAGTGGCTCTGGAAGGACAGGGGTGTGGGAAGGCACCAGAATAGGTTGACACCCTCTGAGGGTTCTCTGGAAGATTTTGTCATCGATCTTCTCATCGAACAACAAATTTGTCGGAAGGCACGCCGGGATCGCCGAAAAAATGGACAAATGATGAACCCAAAATGAAAAAGTTGTCAATTCCTGGTGAAAACACTAAGGGCGCGCCAATCGCGCCAAACGCGCCAGAAAACAGGGTTTTCTGGCGCGGCTGGCGCAGGAGCCACTGGGCATTCTGAGTTCTCGTTTCTTTTTCTCTCTTGTGCCGTTTCAGCAAAGATCCCCTTCATTGGCCGCCTGGCTTTGTTTGCACTACAAGACGCATTTCATTCGCTCTTCTTGATTCCTTGCAGTGGCTTACTTGCAGCTAAGTCGACTCGACAGCTTGAGAGAGACAGCATGGACGATGGTGGCAATGAGGATTGAACCCAAGACAGGAAACGAATACAATTTGTGTTGCAATCACTACCAAATGCAAGCGACCAACTGGGAAAGAAGTTGCAAATGAGTGATGTATCGGGAAAGAAGTTGTAAATGAGTGATGTATCGGGAAAGAAGTTGCAAATGAGTGATGTATTGGGAAAGAAGTTGCAAATGAGTGATGTATCGGGAAAGAAGTTTAAATGAGTGATGTATTGGGAAAGAAGTTGCAGGTGAGTGATGTCTCGGGAAAGAAGTTGTAAATGAGTGATTTATTGGAAAAGAAGTTGTAAATGAGTGATGTATTGGGAAAAAAGATGCGAATGAGTGATGTATTGGGAATTCACCCCTTTTCTATAGCTCTTTTTCCGTATGCTAATAGCTCTATCGAGCCAACCCCACTTTTTAGGGGGTCGGGGGCGAAGCCCGGGGCACTTTTTTGTAGTGAGATTTTAGTAGTCAAATCCCTCGCTCCAGGTTTTTTTTGCCCCGTGATGGGAAAAGGGCTATTTGCATCTAGATTTCAGGTCTGTCACCGTCTGGAGGCCCGGGTTCGAACCCGGCTAAGGACACTTTTCCGGTCGAAAATGTGTTTTGGAATTTGTTGGTTTTCGGGGTCGTATGTGCCGAATTTGCGTTTTTTGCAGAGTTTCTCAATGTCTCACGGTTATTGGTCACCCCGGGAAATTATAGTCAGTCTACCAGAACTAAGCATCGCCCGAACTTTGCTTCACCAAAACTATGCTTTCACCAGAAGGCAGAACTTAGCATCGCCCGAACTTAGCTTCTCCCGAACTCAGCTCACCCGAACTTTGCTTTCGTCCGAACTTTGCTTGGCTTCGCCCGAACTTAGCTTCACCCGAACTTTACTGTTATCCTAAACAAACCCCGAAAATCATGTTCGACCGGAAAAGGGACTCGACCGGGTTCGAACTCGGGACCTCCAGACTGGAGTCCAGCCCTGAACCCTTGCGCTGCTCACTCTGCCATCACGGTGTCATTTCCAGGGGGGCGAAAACTTCCTGACCCTTTACGCTCCGGCCGGGGGTTTCTTGACCCGTGATTTGGCACCGGGTATTTGCATACTTGAGACCCGGACGGAACTTAGCCTCATGCTTGCTTCGCCGAACATACCCGAATAGAGCTTCACCAGAACTCAGCTTTGCTTCGCCCGAACTTAGCTTTCACCAGAACTTAGTTGCCCGAACTTTGCTTTCACCAGAACTTAGTTGCCCGAACTTTGCTTTCACCAGAACTTAGTTGCCCGAACTTTGCTTTCACCAGAACTTAGTTGCCCGAACTTTGCTTTCACCAGAAGTTAGCCTCCCCAGAACTTAGGTTCACCCGAACTTTGCTTTGACTTAGCTTCGCCCGAACTTTGCTTTGACTCAGCTTCGCCCGAACTTGACTTCACCAGAACTTAGCATCGCCCGAACTTTGCTTTGCTTCGCCCGAACTTTGCTTTCACCAGAACTTAGCTTCACCCGAACTTTGCTTTGCTTTCACCAGAACTTAGCTTCACCCGAACTTTGCTTTGACTTGGCTTCGCCCGAACTTTGCTTCACCAGCTTCGCTTCACCAGAACTTTGAACTTTGCTTCCCGAACTTAGCTTCGCCCGAACTTTGCTTGACCAGAACTTTGCTTCACCAGAACTTAGCATCGCCCGAACTTAGCATCGCCCGAACTTTGCTTTGCTTCAGCAGAACTTTGCTTCGCCAGAACTTAGCATCGCCCAACCTTTGCCTTCACCCGAACTTTGCTTTGCTTCTCCAGAACTTAGCTTAGTCCGAACATTACTGCTTCCGAACTTTAACTGCTGCCTCTAGTCTCGCTGGGCGCCGATCTTTACCGGCGCAAATGTACTTGGGGTGGGGGTTGCCCCGCCCATTCATGAATGCAGGATACTTTCTGCCCCAATTTCTTCAGTATCGAAGTCTTCTGGGCATATTTTGGCGTGTTTCCTGGCACCTGCTTTGTGCCCTGTGGAAGCCTGGGGGGCGCCAGAATCACGACGGTTCCATGAAGCGAATTTGAATCACAGTGACAATGTTTCACAAGCAAACTTAATACAGATGAAGGAGGCCTGGGCTCGTACGAAGGAAAACACGTGGGTCGTTGGCCGCAAGTCAGGTGTGCCACCCCCTATTTTTAGAGAAAGAAATCGCGGAAACGGGGCCGATTTCTTCGGGAGTCCAATTCTTCGGGGTCGGTTCTCCGGGACATTCCCCGTTATGCTATTAAAGTTTACTCCTTCGGTGCGGTTGCCTTCGGAGCCGTAGGCGCCGCTCCGGTGTGCGAATTAAACTCATATTTAATGCGCTGTTCTACCAAACGGACCTCGGCTACGTTCCTTGGCCGGACCGCTGACGCTACGGGATCCTCGGTTGTGCTCCTTAGCTGGATTGCTAGCTCGATGGGATGAGCTGGCCGGCGTGTGGGCACGGGCGAATGTGGCCGCCATATGGCGGCTGCGGTTGCGGGCCGGGCCGGGCCGGCGCGACCGCGAGCAGACAGGCTGCATGCGCGACCACCGGTAGCTGGCTTGCGCTGCCGTGGGCCCGATCGCGTCATTCACGCGGTACCATGGGATTGTCCCTTCGCCGGGCAGCCCTAGCAATCCAGGGAACACAGACCTACACCCTCGGCATCTGAACGCGCAGCCATGAGCAGCTGGGACAGACAGCCGGCACACAGCTAGATCGCCGCGCCCTTCGACGTGTACACGTGTGAACACAGTGCGGGTCGCGTAAAACTTCCTCGTCGTACCTTCGAACCATTTCTACGTCGCCCATGGTGACGACTTGGTCCGGATCCAATCCTCGCATTGTGGGTGCCGTAGGTGTTGCCGTTTCGCCCGGCCGGGACATGCTGGTTGAGGTCCTGCAGCACCCCCCGCCTGGCCCCGGTATGCAGAGGACGCCGTATTACGAAGAGTACATGGGAAAGGGCATAGCAGCTCGGACCCACCCCTTCGCTAACGTCATTTCCTTCAGCAGGGAGAAGACCTCTACCGGACAAGCACAGACCCGGCCTGGGGCGCCATCCGGAGCACTCGGTAGCAAGAGGGGGACCAGATCAATTTCGTCGATGCAGTTCTCTTTCCCCTGGGGCGGCCGCCCCGACCTCATGGGCTTACCGGGAGGGCCCCTCTACTGGGGGGGGCTAATTACTATTGAACCGTATAATACAATTGAACTTTTTTTTCGGGGAATCGGCGCATCCCAACCGTATAATACAATTGAATTGTAATGTTACTGTACGGCTGACACTTTCGCACTGCCGTTGAGTGTGAGCCAGCCAGTGAGGCGGTTTCAGGGCCGGTTTCGTTTCGGCTTTTTTTGGAAAAGTCATGTTAGACCTCCAAAGCGGAGAAGAAATCTTAAAACGAGGTTTTGGAACCCGGGGCTTCCTAAGGTTTTGACATGATGATGTCGCTGATGCCGTTGCTCGTGCCAAATTCTTGGAGCTGGCTGTGTGCGGGGGATCATGAAGCACAAACATGGCAATGGGCCGGCAATCGCAGTGTGGGGGTGGCTCCGGAGCTGCTGTGCCAGGTCCGGAGTTGACTTCGGAGCCAGCCGGAGACACTGCCAATCGTGACCGTGGCCCGGCATGGGGGCGATGGCCCATCGAATGGGACATCTTGTTAGCCCCAGATTTATCAGTGGTTCCCGTCTGCCGCCAGCGCTCTCTCTCCAAAAGAGAAGCAGTAAGTTCGTCGGACTGCGGTCGCCATGCTGTTGGAAACTCTGATACTCTCTGGACAAGATATGATTCCGCTAGGTGCGCCTTCGGCGCTCAAGCAAGCTTGCTGGTATATGTGTGTGTGTGTATGTGTCGTGGACCTGCTACAGCGTGCCTTCCCGCTCGCGAGGCATCCACCCTGTGTGCGTGCGTGCGTGCGTGTGTGTACGTGTGTGTTGGCGCAAACGAAGAACGAAACGATTGGCTCCTGTGAACTCAATGAACATGGCCTCGAGTTTCTGCTTTGGGCATGCGTGCTTTTCCGGCTTCCATTCCATGTCGGTGGACCATGTTTCGAACTCTCCTGTTGTCGAGACGAATCAACGCACTGCGCTTTGTGAAGAGGATGTTATCATTGCACCTGTCCAGAACATCCAGCAGATGTGACGATGATGCGATGGTTCTAATATTGTGATCGTGTACCTCGGGACAGGCGAAATTCGATTGTTGGTTGTGGGAAACGCTCTGCACACCGAACGCCCGGCTAAGGAATGGCTTCGTGCCCCTGGTGCCTGCTCCTCCTCTGGAGGAAGTTAGCAGAGACCAATCTTGTAGAAAGCGCTGTTGAGGTGTTGGGGTAGGACCTGTCCTCCCATATCGAAGGGCGAAAACGATGAGAATGTGCGTGTACGGTGTCTAGAGGAGAACCGTCGCCCAAGAAGTTCTCAAAGCTACAGCCTGTCGTTGTGCTAACACATGGCACTCAAGGTGTGCGTGTTCAGTTCTCAGCACGACCCTCACCTCTCTATTGGTTTCCATCGCTTTGTTATTCGAGGGTTGACAACCACTGCATACATGTCTTCGTGCTTGGGCTGTTGCAAAGCTAGCTTGCATCAGTGCGAGCTTTTTTGAATCGACTATTTTTGTGGGAATTATTCTTTGGTGAGCATTCGCCAGAGAGCTTGTTGCGAGAGGGCGAGTCCGGCTTACTGAGAGTGGGTTCGGCCAAATGAGTTCTCACCTGCCAGCATACCTTGCATCAACGAGAAAGATCAGGACATGCGAGAGGCAAACCCTCGTTCCCTTCCTCCTTCCTGGCTTCGTTGACAGAGTGCTCCGGACTGCGTGAAACTTACATCAATTTGCACAGTAAAATAAAGGCACGAAACGGAAAAAGGTACTCGTGTGGGTATGTGAGTTGTGCCGAACAGCATGCTGAAAGGCTGCAGTACGGACCGGGCTGAGGCATTGGTGTCGTGAAGCTTTCGAGCATACGCAGTACCCCAAAGCTTTCAGGACGAGACGCATACGATTTCTTTTAGACACCGACCTCTTTCACATCCATTATTGCAAAAAGCTCAGCCGGTGGTGTGTGCTACACTGTGGCTGTTCGTAGCTCGGCACCTGCTACCCCGATGCACCTCGAAAATAGTGTTTCTCCCATTTTAAATAAAAAAAGAAGAAGAAGAAGACAGTGATTCTACGGTAGCTTTGGCCTTTGTGTTTGGCACCGTCGTCTTCTTTCGAAATGAGCTTCGTTGCTTGCACGCGACAAATTCCCCACCCACACACGTCCCTCCCGCGCCTCCTAGGCGCCTGCTCTTGTATTACTTTCCTCTTCACGTCTCGGCGGCAAGACGCCTCCAGCTTGCAGGTTAACTAGCCGTCCCGAGACGGCGGCTGCGTGCTCATAGCACGCACTCAAAGGGGTTTTACTGTCGCATGTGCCACCAAGAATTATGTTCCGGTGGAGTCAGGCGGTGCAGACATCGATACCAATGAAACAGCCGAGACGATGAAACAGCCGAGACGATGAAACAGCCGAGACGCAAGCTGAAACAAGAATAAAGAGAAGCGGATAAAGCCTCGCCGGCGGTGGTGTGCAGAATCATGCGCCCCGCGCAAAACCCGGAGAGGAAACATTCACGGAGAGATCCTTTAATCTGTCCAGTGATTCATCTGCCTCCCCGTGACGTGACCGACTTAGGTCATCCGTCTCAAGTTTTCTTTGTAGCCCTACATCATATTGAAAACGCTAGGTTCGCACACGCGGGCCGATGCCACCCCGCAAAAACTGAATGCATGGTCGGTTTTCCCAAGGTTGTCGGCGTTTCAGACAATGCACCTCTTTTTCGCAGGAGAAACAACGCCCATACGATGATGCAAGATCGCAAAGAACAAGCAAGCTAACACACAAAACGTGCCATACCACGTTATTTTTCCCTTGCTCTGGGCATACCGGGGCCATTATGGCCAATCTGACCCCTTTGACCGCTTTCCCGGTGTATACTAAAGGGGGGGTAGACCTACTATCCAGGGGGACCTATTATCCTCGGATAATAGGTCGACTGGTTTTGGAGATAAATTTAACTTTTTAATTATTCAGCGGCGAGTAAATTTTTTATGGAAGTGGGCCTACCCACCTGCTGTGAGTGTAACACCAGCATACCAAGTGAGAAGAAGTGTGGAAACAGCATAGAATGTAAATGTTGCCAACAAGCAAAAAAGAGAGAGTGAAAACAAGAAAAAAGAGCTCTTAAAACGGAAAAGAGGCTGATCAATGGTTTCTCAAAGGCCGCGGTTTGGTGTAGTGAGCAACAGCCCCAGAAAAAGTGAACCTTCGGCCCAAGTTAGGGTACTCTCTTCCAAGAGTCTTGGCAGGAGTCTTGCCAGGTGTTGGTGGAAACACCCACGGCATGCACCAGTTGGGTATTTCCGACCCGGTGCACGAGAAATCAGGGCTCGGAGTCCTAACTGCGGGCTCCAACCTTTCGCTTGTTGTGTGAAGGTTTTCCCTTCAGTTTTTGCTCGGAGTTGCATTGTACTCACACTGTCACCGTGACTGTGTCATTTAGTCACGACAACAACGTGTTTCTAACAGGCAAGCTGCACTTCAATTGTAATACACTAGTGTTTTTTGGGGGGGGTCTGAGACCCCCCAATTCCACGCCGTGTATCGTTATATTACAATTGAACTCAATTGTAATTGGCCCCCCCCAGTAGACCTGCGGTGATACGCAGAAACCTGGGGGAAGGGGACCGGGAGGTAGTCCAGTGAGACCTTCCCATTCTCATCCCCCCCAGTAAACCTCCATTTAATTCTCCTTCGGTGCGGTTGCCTTCGGAGCCGTAGGCGCCGCTCCGGTGTGCGAATTAAACTCATATTTAATGCGCTGTTCTACCAAACGGACCTCGGCTACGTTCCTTGGCCGGACCGCTGACGCTACGGGATCCTCGGTTGTGCTCCTTAGCTGGATTGCTAGCTCGATGGGATGAGCTGGCCGGCGTGTGGGCACGGGCGAATGTGGCCGCCATATGGCGGCTGCGGTAGGACAACCAAAGTCGTCGGGAAAAAGTTGCTACGTGGACCAGCGGGAAATTGTCACCTACCTGGGGACGATTCCTGTCCTTCCGGTGCTCTGCATCTTATGAGGAGTCACGAACCACACACATACGTATGGGTCCCCGAGTCTATTTTGAACCGTTCTCTTCATCGGAGCTGAGGGCGAGTAAAACGTCGTTGAAAAAGATAATAAACGCTAAAAAGATCTGTTGCGTGGACCAGCGGGAAAATATCACCACAACTTTTGCCCAAACCAGATTCCACTGTTTGTGCATTGAAAAATGGCCCGGGGTGCCGAAAATACGGTTTCAACACCTTTTTTCCGTTTCTTTGAGGTTTTTGAGGGGTGAAATCTGAAATTTTTTTCCAGCCACTGGGAGCCACTGGTGGCTCAGGTGGCTGGTGGCAGCCACCAGCCACCAGTGGCTGCCTGCCACACTGTCACATGCACGGGGCAAAAAGAGGGCCTCGGGGGAATTGATAATTTTCGATCTCGGCGGAGCAGAATTTTTTTGAGTTGACCCCCCCCCCCAGGCCTATGTAGGATGGAAACGTTGGAAACGTTTCCGTTTCCGTTTCCGTTTCCTTCTATTTGGCGGTGGATGGAAACGCCGTTTCTTTTCAAAAGAAACGGCTGGTATGCCACTAGTATACTGGCTGAAGGTCCGACCGGAAATGTGTTCCGAACGGTGGACCCCGCAATCCAGTGGGAAACCATGGACAAGGAGGCTCCGAAAAAGAGGGAGGAAAGAAGCATAAGGGTTGAGACCGCGCAACCACACGCATCCGGTTGTGCTGACTTTGAGGTCTACAGCTCTTTATACCAATGGCTGTTGTGGCGACGATGCTCTGTTGATGCGAGGCCGTTGGCCAACGCGCTGAAGACGATCGGGAAAGCACATCCGCTTCCAATAATAGGCTATACAGATACGATCGTTCAGGACAGCGGGAGCACCGCCGCACCACAGGCTACAAGACCGGGGTTTTTCAGCGGTGTAAGACAAAGAGGGAGTGCAAGCAGCATCAGGAGGTGAGAAGGGCACACGTATGCCGGGGCAATGTTGAACCCGCCAGAAAAGCGATGGCCACGCAGTAACGTGTGTGTTAAACATCGATTGCCACAGTGCACCTTGCATACGACGACGGGTGGCAACCGTCACCGGAAGGGGCACCATCGGGCGGTGTTGTCGGAGCATAGACAGCGACGGCAGGAAGAACCCCACCGACAATGCAGAAGAGGACTGCAGATTCAAAAAGCCCCACTCGGCACGGCCGCCGATACAAGTAAACATGAGAACGTGGGTTGGAAGCAGCAGAGGACGAAGTGGTAGGCACAGAAGAGTGGAATCTGGTGTCAGAAAACCTCAGCATCCGCATGTGACGACATTCTGCATCATTAGCTTGTGGTTTCCTATTTGCTCGTCTCAGATCGCCGACGAAAGAAAGCGGTGAGCATCAGCGACTGCTCTGCACAAACGAGACCGCGACGACACACAAGAAGGGGCCGAGCCAAGTCGAAGAACAGCCCAGGAAGGGCCCTGAAGAGTCAGAGAGCCCGCCAGAAGACGGAGGAAGAGAAGTGCCCGCTGGTAGATCAAAAGAAGAAGGTGATCCCGCCCTCTGAAAGGAAAGCCAAAATTTGGCTGGAAACGGACACCCGACGGACACACAGATGGACCCGCGAAGTGGTATCCTATAGGACCTTTCAGCATGAGGAGCCTTCCGGCGTTTCTTTTAAAAGAAACGGAAACGTTTCCGTTTCCGTTTCCGTTTCCATATTTCGAAAAAACTAAAAGAAACGGCGTTTCCATCCAACTTAGCCCCAGGCCGGGCCCAGCTCCCCCACGGAGTCTGGTTACGCCTGTGGGCCTGATTCTGGCTCCTGGAAGCCGGTCCACAGTTCCAGACCTTTTTTGCCGAGGTTTTGCTCGAGATCAGGGGCTAATTCCCATTCTCGAACACAATTTAACTTTTTGCCCATTCTCGAACACTCGCTAACTTTTTGCCCATTCTCGAACACTTTTTAACTTTTTGCCCATTCTCGAACACTTTTTAACTTTTTGCCCATTCTCGAACAGTCGCCTAACTTTTTGCCCATTCTCGAACATTGAAATTTGCCCAGGGTGGGATTCGAACTCACCACCCATACATCCAAAAAATCCCAGCCATTTTTGGGTTCGCCATTTCCGATTCCGATTTCCGTCGGATCCGTTCCTCGAACAAGGTGCCAGCATTGTGGTTGGCTGCTGCGTCCCGGCTCGGTATCCTGGTTGCGCACTGGGTCATTGACACCGCAGACTACGGGTAAACGGTTTTCTAAACACAGATTCGTGCATAATTCAGGTATGCGCGAGTGACCAGCCCGTTCTACTTGTAGCGCTTCCTAATTCTGTGCCGAAACCTCTTCAGAATCAGAGCCACTGTTTTACCACGAGCGACGGGCTCGACGTCACGAATGACTCCAGAGGAGGAGCGGGAGAGACTCAAGAGCGGTAAGTAACGCCGCAGCCAATCAAGATTTGAGTGATGCTACTCTTACAGTAGAAGCTGCAAAGAAAAAGTGCCAGTCGTCTGAAAATAATCAGGAGCTGGCGGATGGTGACTGGATCTTGTCCTCCCTGCCGCAGGCTGGCAGGCTGAGAGAGAGACTGGATTTGCCGGCGAGCCGCCAGGGCGCATGGCAGGAGCCATTTCTCCTGCCATCATGCAGCCGTGTCACTGTCAGGTTATAAGCCCAACACCAACGAGATACGTTGAAGCGGACGTGGAGAGAGATCATAGATGTGAAGTTGGCGTCGATGGATCCAGTTTGTGTCTTTTGGCACATGCTCGAGGTTGGCTGCTTGCTTTGGACCTCTCGATTGCTGAAGGACCTCGCACAGATGCATCCCCAGGGGAAGTGCTCGGGTTTGAAGAAGAGTCGGTGCATGGTTGGGCAACCACCATGGCGGCGCACTCGTCCCTGATCCGCCCACCCCGGGGTCCGGTCCAATGCCTTCCTTCCCTGTCCAGCCGGTCGGCGGTCCGCCCGGCCCTCCGTCATCAGACTTCATGGGAGGAGGTCCCGACGAGTCCACTTCCGATTCGGGCTCGTCCGATTGCGAACTAGAGTCGGACTTGGAGTCCTGAAACTTTGTGAAAGGGTTCCAGGGTGAGGTTCACGCTCGAGTCGACCCTGTGGCTGAAACGCCGCTGCTACTTCCGGATCCAGACGGCTGCCGCTCGCGGAGTCAGACCGACTGCGAAGTAATGCTGCTCGAAATCTGCTCCCTCTGTACGGGGGCACGGAAACCCACGGTTGATTAGCCAACTTTCACTGCTGATCATGAAGTTTACTCATGAAGTTTTACCCTTCCTCCTCCTCATCTCTCTCTTTTCGCCTTCCTGTTGACGCAAGTGATGGACAGAATCATCTGCGAATGGCGCGAACGTTCCACAGCTTCCCAAAACAGCTTCTTCCGGTCCAATCACAATCCGGACGTGGCCGTAGGTTTCACTGCCTGCTGATCACGAGGTTTACTACAGCTGTAGCAACAGCACACAGCCAACCGTTCACGTGTCACAGACTAACGCCGCATCTTTGCGTTGAACGTGGATTTCGGAGGTCGCCGAATTGGAGATGAAAGTGAATCTGTTGCTACTGCGGTGCAGAAGGATGATGACTTAGGATCGGCCAACTGAAGACATGGTAGCTGCAACCATCACCCGTCCGCCTTAGAGTCTGACTGATCGACCACTGACGTGGCACTGTAGAGTCACCACAGAAGATGAATTTGTCGCCCAATTACATGCGTTGTTAACAACTTGCAGACTTCGACTGACAATGGTACCTAAATTGGGCTCAAATTTTACACTTGCCGGAATTCGTTCAAAGTTTGAAAACCATACCGTAATGGGTTCAAAGTTTGAAAACCATACCGTAATGGGTTTCAAAGTTTGGAACCTACTGTAATTCGTTCAAAGTTTGGAAAACCATACCGTAATGGGTTCAAAGTTTGAGACCATACCGTAATGGGTTCAAAGTTTGGATCATGTACCGTAATGGGTTCAAAGTTTGGATAACATACTGTAATGGGTTTTGGCCCATCAATGCCAGTTTTCGCCGAAGCCACAAAAGCAGCCGTGGCACTTTGCTCCTCAATCAGGTCCTTCAACTGAGAGGCATACAACTTTAGCCATTTCCTTCCCTTTCAACCCAAGGGCTTGACAGTTGTGGGCAATACACACACCGCACTTCCAAACGGCATGAGCTGCATCTTTCCGGAAGCTCACCGGAGCCTCACGTAATATTGGCACTACACAATGGCAGGGTTCCTCCTGCTCTCGTCGGTCACAGTGGGCGCACCGGACAGTCAGACCGTTGCGGTGCGACTGATACACGGGTTTTCCTGCGGTAGCAGCATCTAATTTTACCGCAGCACAAGCAGCCTCCGCACAAGAAAACTGATCCCTCTTCTACTGTCATGGGATCTCGACTCTTACGTACTGTGATAGGCACACAATGATGGGCAAACGAGTCACGGCGAGTGCTGGATCCGCTCCAGCCTGGAATGGCAAAAAGTTTGGATAAAGTGCTGGAATGGGCAAAAAGTTTGGAAATAGTGCTGGAATGGGCAAAAAGTTTGCGATAGTGCTGGAATGGGGCTAATTCCCATTCTCGAACACAATTTAACTTTTTGCCCATTCTCGAACACTCGCTAACTTTTTGCCCATTCTCGAACAGTCGCCTAACTTTTTGCCCATTCTCGAACATTGAAAATTGCCCAGGGTGGGATTCGAACTCACCACCCATACATCCAAAAAATCCCAGCCATTTTTGGGTTCGCCATTTCCGATTCCGATTTCTGTCGGATCCGTTCCTCGAACAAGGTGCCAGCATTGTGGTTGGCTGCTGCGTCCCGGCTCGGTATCCTGGTTGCGCAATGGGTCATTGACGGACCCCCGAAGAATTCAGACCCGAAGAATTCGGACCCCCTAAGAATTCGGACCCCCGAAGAATTCGAACCCGAAGAATTCGGACCCGAAGAATTCGGACCCCCGAAGAATTCGGACCCGAAGAATTCGGACCCGAAGAATTCGGACCCCCGAAGAATTCGGACCCCCGAAGAATTCGGACCCCCGAAGAATTCGGACCCCCGAAGAATTCGGACCCGAAGAATTCGGACCCCCGAAGAATTCGGACCCGAAGAATTCGGACCCGAAGAATTCGGACCCGAAGAATTCGGACCCGAAGAATTCGGACCCCCGAAGAATTCGGACCCCCGAAGAATTCGGACCCCCGAAGAATTCGGACCCCCGAAGAATTCGGACCCGAAGAATTCGGACCCGAAGAATTCGGACCCCCGAAGAATTCGGACCCCCGAAGAATTCGGACCCCCGAAGAATTCGGACCCGAAGAATTCGGACCCGAAGAATTCGGACCCCCGAAGAATTCGGACCCCCGAAGAATTCGGACCCCCGAAGAATTCGGACCCCCGAAGAATTCGGACCCCGAAGAATTCGGACCCCCGAAGAATTCGGACCCCCGAAGAATTCGGACCCCCGAAGAATTCGGACCCGAAGAATTCGGACCCCCGAAGAATTCGGACCCCCGAAGAATTCGGACCCCGAAGAATTCGGACCCGAAGAATTCGGACCCGAAGAATTCGGACCCGAAGAATTCGGACCCCCGAAGAATTCGGACCCGAAGAATTCGGACCCGAAGAATTCGGACCCCCGAAGAATTCGGACCCGAAGAATTCGGACCCGAAGAATTCGGACCCCGAAGAATTCGGACCCGAAGAATTCGGACCCCGAAGAATTCGGACCCCGAAGAATTCGGACCCGAAGAATTCGGACCCCCGAAGAATTCGGACCCCGAAGAATTCGGACCCGAAGAATTCGGACCCGAAGAATTCGGACCCGAAGAATTCGGACCCGAAGAATTCGGACCCCCGAAGAATTCGGACCCGAAGAATTCGGACCCCCGAAGAATTCGGACCCGAAGAATTCGGACCCCGAAGAATTCGGACCCGAAGAATTCGGACCCCCGAAGAATTCGGACCCGAAGAATTCGGACCCGAAGAATTCGGACCCCCGAAGAATTCGGACCCCCGAAGAATTCGGACCCCCGAAGAATTCGGACCCCCGAAGAATTCGGACCCGAAGAATTCGGACCCGAAGAATTCGGACCCGAAGAATTCGGACCCCCGAAGAATTCGGACCCCCGAAGAATTCGGACCCCCGAAGAATTCGGACCCCCGAAGAATTCGGACCCCCGAAGAATTCGGACCCCCGAAGAATTCGGACCCCGAAGAATTCGGACCCCCGAAGAATTCGGACCCCCGAAGAATTCGGACCCCCGAAGAATTCGGACCCCCGAAGAATTCGGACCCCCGAAGAATTCGGACCCCCGAAGAATTCGGACCCCCGAAGAATTCGGACCCCCGAAGAATTCGGACCCCCGAAGAATTCGGACCCCCGAAGAATTCGGACCCCCGAAGAATTCGGACCCCCGAAGAATTCGGACCCCCGAAGAATTCGGACCCCCGAAGAATTCGGACCCCCGAAGAATTCGGACCCCCGAAGAATTCGGACCCCCGAAGAATTCGGACCCCCGAAGAATTCGGACCCCCGAAGAATTCGGACCCCCGAAGAATTCGGACCCCCGAAGAATTCGGACCCCCGAAGAATTCGGACCCCCGAAGAATTCGGACCCCCGAAGAATTCGGACCCCCGAAGAATTCGGACCCCCGAAGAATTCGGACCCCCGAAGAATTCGGACCCCGAAGAATTCGGACCCCCGAAGAATTCGGACCCCAAGAATTCGGACCCCCGAAGAATTCGGACCCCCGAAGAATTCGGACCCCCGAAGAATTCGGACCCCCGAAGAATTCGGACCCCCGAAGAATTCGGACCCCCGAAGAATTCGGACCCCCGAAGAATTCGGACCCCCGAAGAATTCGGACCCCCGAAGAATTCGGACCGAAGAATTCGGCCCCGAAGAATTCGGACCCCCGAAGAATTCGGACCCCCGAAGAATTCGGACCCCCGAAGAATTCGGACCCCCGAAGAATTCGGACCCCCGAAGAATTCGGACCCCCGAAGAATTCGGACCCCCGAAGAATTCGGACCCCCGAAGAATTCGGACCCCGAAGAATTCGGACCCCCGAAGAATTCGGACCCCCGAAGAATTCGGACCCCCGAAGAATTCGGACCCCGAAGAACGAAGAATTCGGACCCCCGAAGAATTCGGACCCGAAGAATTCGGACCCCCGAAGAATTCGGACCCCCGAAGAATTCGGACCCGAAGAATTCGGACCCGAAGAATTCGGACCCCCGAAGAATTCGGACCCCCGAAGAATTCGGACCCCCGAAGAATTCGGACCCCGAAGAATTCGGACCCCCGAAGAATTCGGACCCGAAGAATTCGGACCCCCGAAGAATTCGGACCCCCGAAGAATTCGGACCCCCGAAGAATTCGGACCCCCGAAGAATTCGGACCCCCGAAGAATTCGGACCCCCGAAGAATTCGGACCCCCGAAGAATTCGGACCCCCGAAGAATTCGGACCCCCGAAGAATTCGGACCCGAAGAATTCGGACCCCCGAAGAATTCGGACCCCCGAAGAATTCGGACCCCCGAAGAATTCGGACCCCCGAAGAATTCGGACCCCCGAAGAATTCGGACCCCCGAAGAATTCGGACCCCCGAAGAATTCGGACCCCCGAAGAATTCGGACCCCCGAAGAATTCGGACCCCCGAAGAATTCGGACCCCCGAAGAATTCGGACCCCCGAAGAATTCGGACCCCCGAAGAATTCGGACCCCCGAAGAATTCGGACCCCCGAAGAATTCGGACCCCCGAAGAATTCGGACCCCCGAAGAATTCGGACCCCCGAAGAATTCGGACCCCCGAAGAATTCGGACCCCCGAAGAATTCGGACCCCCGAAGAATTCGGACCCCCGAAGAATTCGGACCCCCGAAGAATTCGGACCCCCGAAGAATTCGGACCCCCGAAGAATTCGGACCCCCGAAGAATTCGGACCCCCGAAGAATTCGGACCCCCGAAGAATTCGGACCCCCGAAGAATTCGGACCCCCGAAGAATTCGGACCCCCGAAGAATTCGGACCCCCGAAGAATTCGGACCCCCGAAGAATTCGGACCCCCGAAGAATTCGGACCCCCGAAGAATTCGGACCCCCGAAGAATTCGGACCCCCGAAGAATTCGGACCCCCGAAGAATTCGGACCCCCGAAGAATTCGGACCCCCGAAGAATTCGGACCCGAAGAATTCGGACCCGAAGAATTCGGACCCGAAGAATTCGGACCCGAAGAATTCGGACCCGAAGAATTCGGACCCGAAGAATTCGGACCCCCGAAGAATTCGGACCCCCGAAGAATTCGGACCCGAAGAATTCGGACCCCCGAAGAATTCGGACCCCCGAAGAATTCGGACCCCCGAAGAATTCGGACCCCCGAAGAATTCGGACCCCCGAAGAATTCGGACCCCCGAAGAATTCGGACCCCCGAAGAATTCGGACCCCCGAAGAATTCGGACCCCCGAAGAATTCGGACCCCCGAAGAATTCGGACCCCCGAAGAATTCGGACCCCCGAAGAATTCGGACCCCCGAAGAATTCGGACCCCCGAAGAATTCGGACCCGAAGAATTCGGACCCGAAGAATTCGGACCCGAAGAATTCGGACCCCCGAAGAATTCGGACCCGAAGAATTCGGACCCGAAGAATTCGGACCCCCGAAGAATTCGGACCCGAAGAATTCGGACCCGAAGAATTCGGACCCCCGAAGAATTCGGACCCCCGAAGAATTCGGACCCCCGAAGAATTCGGACCCCCGAAGAATTCGGACCCCCGAAGAATTCGGACCCCCGAAGAATTCGGACCCCCGAAGAATTCGGACCCCCGAAGAATTCGGACCCCCGAAGAATTCGGACCCCCGAAGAATTCGGACCCGAAGAATTCGGACCCCCGAAGAATTCGGACCCCCGAAGAATTCGGACCCCCGAAGAATTCGGACCCCCGAAGAATTCGGACCCCCGAAGAATTCGGACCCCCGAAGAATTCGGACCCCCGAAGAATTCGGACCCGAAGAATTCGGACCCCCGAAGAATTCGGACCCCCGAAGAATTCGGACCCCCGAAGAATTCGGACCCCCGAAGAATTCGGACCCGAAGAATTCGGACCCGAAGAATTCGGACCCGAAGAATTCGGACCCGAAGAATTCGGACCCGAAGAATTCGGACCCGAAGAATTCGGACCCGAAGAATTCGGACCCGAAGAATTCGGACCCGAAGAATTCGGACCCGAAGAATTCGGACCCGAAGAATTCGGACCCGAAGAATTCGGACCCGAAGAATTCGGACCCGAAGAATTCGGACCCGAAGAATTCGGACCCGAAGAATTCGGACCCGAAGAATTCGGACCCGAAGAATTCGGACCCGAAGAATTCGGACCCGAAGAATTCGGACCCGAAGAATTCGGACCCGAAGAATTCGGACCCCCAGGGTTCGGGACGTGGATCCACGTGGAAATGGAAATCGTGGAAATTTCCACGGATTTCCACGTTCCACTGCCGCGCCGGTGGAATTATCAATTCCGCCAGTTGGGGTTTTTTGACGACTTGCCCGACTGTGGAGACACATTTTCAACCACCATTTTGACCTTCTGGGGCTCAAAACCCATGGTTCACCTTTTTCTCGGTTGTGAGTTAGTTTTACACACGGAGCATTTCCAACACAAGGTTTCTGCATTTCCTGTTGCACCCGTAATAAAATGACGAAAACGAGTGCCAGCCAGCATGAGCGAGCCCGCAACTCGCGCAAGCGCGACAGCGACAACAAACGGAGCACGAAAAGGAGGAAAGTGGCGGTGGATGAGGCTAGTGAGGAATCCGACGACGAAGTCCCGATGAAGTGTCTATGCGGTAAGCTGATGAAGCAGCTGACACAGGAGGAACTGCTGAGTCAGCGAGGGCACGAGCCCTCCTGGGAGTGCGACGCCTGTGGGAGAGCCAGAGGACCACGGTTCTCCTGCCCTCAGGGCAGAGGACACAGCTGTGGCATGGACGTGTGCGGGGCGTGCTTTGCGAAGAACCACAGCTTCGCCATCTTCGTAAACGAAACTGCCGAATCCTTTGCAAACAAGACGTCGAAACTGCGTTCGCGCATCCGCGAGCTGCTCGCCCAGCCACAGCCGCCTGCTGCAGCTCGGAGTGAGCCTGGGGCAAGGGCCGAGACTCAAGCCGCAAACACCGACACGAGCACCCGAACTGCAGAACCATCGCATCCTCCTCCAACCCCCCCACTGACAGACCCGCAGACCCCTCCTCCGTCAACGGCCCTGCGCCGCCCAGAACCGCTCCCGGCAGTCGTTGAGTTCACTACTGAGTACAGTCCCGCTATTGCCAGTGGCGACGGAATCGGCTACTTATGCGGGCCGGTGTACAGCAAGCCAAGCGGCGCCAAGGTTGTCAAGTGCAACGCTTGCCAAAAGGAGATTGCCAAAGCCAGCATCAAGAAGCATTGGCTGGCCTTACACGGGCCTGATTCTCCTCGCTCGAAAGTCTCAACTGCGGCCTCGGGCTCAGCCTATTCGCCGTCTGGCTCGGCTTCTCGCTGGAGTGTTGTCCCGTTCGTCAGACGGGTGGGCCTTTTTGTCGTCGAGCAGTGCCTGCCGTTCTCTGTGATGGACTCGGCCCTCTTCCGCTCCATCTTGAACCCGGTCGAGTTGGCGCGGCAGCGGCTGTGGACGAAGGAGATGGTCCATGAAATTGGGCAATTCGCACAGGACACGGAAGAGCTGTTCTACCGGAACAACGCGGGTGCCGACGTGTTCCTGTTACTCGACGGTGCCACAGTCCGGGGTCGACTTTTCCTCGGGTTTGCTGTCAGCAACGGGAAGGCGACCTACTTCCTGAAGAGCGCCGAGGTGCGTTGCATGACAGCAGCCAGCATCGAACGGGAAGTCGACGAGGTGGTCGAACACCTACGCGCCAAAGCAAACTTGAACGTGTTTGCTATGGTGGCGGACAACGCTTCGGCTATGCAAAAAGCCATGACCGACTTGTGTTCTGTCGCCCGCAAGTTCAATGTGACTGCAAGAGGCGCTGATGCTGAAAGCAACGACAGCGAAACTGTTGATGCTACCGAGGAGGCCGAGAAAGCTGTCGATGAGCTCCTGAGCGTGGCATTGAATGCCGCCAAAAAAAAAGGAATTTTTGCTTTCCGATGTGCATGCCACAGCATGCAGCTCTGCATTGGCGACATCGCTAAGCATGAATACATGAACGAAATTAGCACCTCAGTAATACAGCTCGCAGCAAAGTACAGAAAGCCCTCGGAAAAGTATGATTTGCGGCAAAAACAGATCAACGCCGGCGAAAGAAACCCTGTTGGCGTCAGGTATCCAACTGCAGTGCGTTGGAACAGTGTCTACGACACTGCGCTGAGCATTGCGCGTGTCTATGACAAGGACTCCACATACCTTCCCGACGTTACTGCAACGTTCCGCCGCCAGCTCTCCTTTTTTTTGCATGCCCTGGCCCCCTTCGCAATTGCAACCGACAAGCTACAGAAGAACTCCGGAAACGGTCTTCTCGAGCTCCACGAGATTATCGACGGTATTGCGTTGGACCTGGCACGTCTCAAAGCTCGCTACTCACAGTGCCCGAGTGAACTTAGCGTAATCAACAGAGCCATTGAGAAATGGTCCTACAGGGTCAAACGGAACTTTTCTTTCCCAGCACTCGACGTGCTAAAATTACTGCATCCGAACGTCGATCAGACGGCCGACGAGGTGACAAGTGCAGTGAGAGCAAAGCGATGGAAGCTGCTCTCTCGGCATCTGTCACCTTTTATTGCCCGAAGAATACCCGACAGCCGGGCATTGGGATCTTTCCTAATGCAGTCCAAGGCAGCGTACAGTGAGTTCCGGAACAGGCCTCGAGACCAGCACGGACACCCGATCAAGCACGGGTATGTACACTTCTGGACCAATCATGAGTTGGCCATGCGTGACGAGAGCGAGTTTCTCAGTCTGTTTGCAAGAACGCTGGGAAGAGCAACGACCAGCGAAGCCGCTGTCGAGCGGCACTTCAAAACTCTGTCTGCCGTTATTGGAAAACTGAGGGCAAAGCTCTCGGTTGAGAACGTGAACGCGTCCCTCACACTTGCCATCAACCATAGGTTGCTGAACAGTGAGCTCTATCCAGAGTCTAACCAAGAGGTGCGGGCCGAGAAGCGCACACAGCGAGCACAGGCTACGCTTGCAACTGCGCTGCGAACAGGCCCGACTGATGAGCCTTCCATCCCGAGCCCGGGACCTACCTGTGATTCCCTCGATACTGAGTCTCAGGATGAGACACTTGATGGCCTCAACGAGGTCGACCTTGAAGCAAGTGAGGCTCTCGTTGCCGAAACCAGAAGCACAACTCTCACAGAGGTGCTGCAGTTGGATATTCCCGGTATTCCGGAGAGTGACACTGACAGCGAGAACGACGAATGTATCCGGAGTCTTTTCTGATTCTAATTCAGCGAATCCATCATGATTCCATTTTCTTTTCCAATTTCCGCTCTCAACCCCATCTCGTCTTCTTCTTGCTTGGGGGGTGCTGCTTGGCACCGTTGGCCACCATCGTTTTGATGATGTCGAGTCTACCTTTTTCTATCACCCATGTTCCGCTGTTATTCGACCCTGTGGGTCCCGGTACCGCGGCCGGACTCTTTGTCTTCCGTTTTTATTTTTCTCCGAGGGCTAACCTGCAGATACCGAGAAAAAGGTGAACCTTGGGTTGAGCCCCAGAAGGTCAAAATGGTGGTTGAAAATGTGTCTCCACAGTCGGGCAAGTCGTCAAAAAACCCCAACTGGCGGAATTGATAATTTCACCGGCGCGGTAGTGGAACGTGGAAATCCGTGGAAATTTCCACGATTTCCATTTCCACGTGGATCCACGTCCCGAACCCTGGGACCCCCGAAGAATTCGGACCCGAAGAATTCGGACCCGAAGAATTCGGACCCCCGAAGGATTCGGACCCCCGAAGAATTCAGACCCCCGAAGAATTCGGACCCGAAGAATTCAGACCCGAAGAATTCGGACCCCCGAAGAATTCGGACCCCCGAAGAATTCGGACCCCCGAAGAATTCGGACCCCCGAAGAATTCGGACCCCCGAAGAATTCGGACCCCCGAAGAATTCGGACCCCCGAAGAATTCGGACCCCCGAAGAATTCGGACCCCCGAAGAATTCGGACCCCCGAAGAATTCGGACCCCCGAAGAATTCGGACCCCCGAAGAATTCGGACCCCCGAAGAATTCGGACCCCCGAAGAATTCGGACCCCCGAAGAATTCGGACCCCCGAAGAATTCGGACCCCCGAAGAATTCGGACCCCCGAAGAATTCGGACCCCCGAAGAATTCGGACCCCCGAAGAATTCGGACCCCCGAAGAATTCGGACCCCCGAAGAATTCGGACCCCCGAAGAATTCGGACCCCCGAAGAATTCGGACCCCCGAAGAATTCGGACCCCCGAAGAATTCGGACCCCCGAAGAATTCGGACCCCCGAAGAATTCGGACCCCCGAAGAATTCGGACCCCCGAAGAATTCGGACCCCCGAAGAATTCGGACCCCCGAAGAATTCGGACCCCCGAAGAATTCGGACCCCCGAAGAATTCGGACCCCCGAAGAATTCGGACCCCCGAAGAATTCGGACCCCCGAAGAATTCGGACCCCCGAAGAATTCGGACCCCCGAAGAATTCGGACCCCCGAAGAATTCGGACCCCCGAAGAATTCGGACCCCCGAAGAATTCGGACCCCCGAAGAATTCGGACCCCCGAAGAATTCGGACCCCCGAAGAATTCGGACCCCCGAAGAATTCGGACCCCCGAAGAATTCGGACCCCCGAAGAATTCGGACCCCCGAAGAATTCGGACCCGAAGAATTCGGACCCCCGAAGAATTCGGACCCCCGAAGAATTCGGACCCCCGAAGAATTCGGACCCCCGAAGAATTCGGACCCCCGAAGAATTCGGACCCGAAGACGGTCCGAATCCTTCGGGTCCGAATTCTTCGGGTCCGAATTCTTCGGGTCCGAATTCTTCGGGTCCGAATTCTTCGGGTCCGAATTCTTCGGGTCCGAATTCTTCGGGTCCGAATTCTTCGGGTCCGAATTCTTCGGGTCCGAATTCTTCGGGTCCGAATTCTTCGGGTCCGAATTCTTCGGGTCCGAATTCTTCGGGTCCGAATTCTTCGGGTCCGAATTCTTCGGGTCCGAATTCTTCGGGTCCGAATTCTTCGGGTCCGAATTCTTCGGGTCCGAATTCTTCGGGTCCGAATTCTTCGGGTCCGAATTCTTCGGGTCCGAATTCTTCGGGTCCGAATTCTTCGGGTCCGAATTCTTCGGGTCCGAATTCTTCGGGTCCGAATTCTTCGGGTCCGAATTCTTCGGGTCCGAATTCTTCGGGTCCGAATTCTTCGGGTCCGAATTCTTCGGGTCCGAATTCTTCGGGTCCGAATTCTTCGGGTCCGAATTCTTCGGGTCCGAATTCTTCGGGTCCGAATTCTTCGGGTCCGAATTCTTCGGGTCCGAATTCTTCGGGTCCGAATTCTTCGGGTCCGAATTCTTCGGGTCCGAATTCTTCGGGTCCGAATTCTTCGGGTCCGAATTCTTCGGGTCCGAATTCTTCGGGTCCGAATTCTTCGGGTCCGAATTCTTCGGGTCCGAATTCTTCGGGTCCGAATTCTTCGGGTCCGAATTCTTCGGGTCCGAATTCTTCGGGTCCGAATTCTTCGGGTCCGAATTCTTCGGGTCCGAATTCTTCGGGTCCGAATTCTTCGGGTCCGAATTCTTCGGGTCCGAATTCTTCGGGTCCGAATTCTTCGGGTCCGAATTCTTCGGGTCCGAATTCTTCGGGTCCGAATTCTTCGGGTCCGAATTCTTCGGGTCCGAATTCTTCGGGTCCGAATTCTTCGGGTCCGAATTCTTCGGGTCCGAATTCTTCGGGTCCGAATTCTTCGGGTCCGAATTCTTCGGGTCCGAATTCTTCGGGTCCGAATTCTTCGGGTCCGAATTCTTCGGGTCCGAATTCTTCGGGTCCGAATTCTTCGGGTCCGAATTCTTCGGGTCCGAATTCTTCGGGTCCGAATTCTTCGGGTCCGAATTCTTCGGGTCCGAATTCTTCGGGTCCGAATTCTTCGGGTCCGAATTCTTCGGGTCCGAATTCTTCGGGTCCGAATTCTTCGGGTCCGAATTCTTCGGGTCCGAATTCTTCGGGTCCGAATTCTTCGGGTCCGAATTCTTCGGGTCCGAATTCTTCGGGTCCGAATTCTTCGGGTCCGAATTCTTCGGGTCCGAATTCTTCGGGTCCGAATTCTTCGGGTCCGAATTCTTCGGGTCCGAATTCTTCGGGTCCGAATTCTTCGGGTCCGAATTCTTCGGGTCCGAATTCTTCGGGTCCGAATTCTTCGGGTCCGAATTCTTCGGGTCCGAATTCTTCGGGTCCGAATTCTTCGGGTCCGAATTCTTCGGGTCCGAATTCTTCGGGTCCGAATTCTTCGGGTCCGAATTCTTCGGGTCCGAATTCTTCGGGTCCGAATTCTTCGGGTCCGAATTCTTCGGGTCCGAATTCTTCGGGTCCGAATTCTTCGGGTCCGAATTCTTCGGGTCCGAATTCTTCGGGTCCGAATTCTTCGGGTCCGAATTCTTCGGGTCCGAATTCTTCGGGTCCGAATTCTTCGGGTCCGAATTCTTCGGGTCCGAATTCTTCGGGTCCGAATTCTTCGGGTCCGAATTCTTCGGGTCCGAATTCTTCGGGTCCGAATTCTTCGGGTCCGAATTCTTCGGGTCCGAATTCTTCGGGTCCGAATTCTTCGGGTCCGAATTCTTCGGGTCCGAATTCTTCGGGTCCGAATTCTTCGGGTCCGAATTCTTCGGGTCCGAATTCTTCGGGTCCGAATTCTTCGGGTCCGAATTCTTCGGGTCCGAATTCTTCGGGTCCGAATTCTTCGGGTCCGAATTCTTCGGGTCCGAATTCTTCGGGTCCGAATTCTTCGGGTCCGAATTCTTCGGGTCCGAATTCTTCGGGTCCGAATTCTTCGGGTCCGAATTCTTCGGGTCCGAATTCTTCGTGGTAAAAAATGCGACCGCCGGGAATCGAACCCGGGTCAAAACCTTGGGAAGGTTCCATCATGCCACTAGACCACGGTCGCTCTGATTCAAAGAAAATCGGAAAACAACAATTTTTCGACCAGGAAAGTTTTCAGCCCCGCTTGCAAGCTCAAAAGTTCCGCCACCGGGAATTGAACCCGGGTCTCCCGGGTGAGAGCCGGGTGTTCTAACCACTATACTATGGCGGATGTAGGGCAAAAACCCGGGGACATCCACCCTAATCCGGGCCCTCAGCGGAATGGCGTTCTTCGCGTTCTTTCGTTCAATTGCCACAGCTGGAAGGTTCGCATGGAATATATACCACCCATTCCACGAAAAAGTGTCACAGATTTCGGCTTTTTTCGGATTTCTGCCGAAAATTTCCATCTGCAGGTCCGAAAATGGTCGGTTTCGAGATTTTGAGGACACGTTTGAGTCCGTTGAGGACAGGGCTTTCCGAATATTTGGTCGGATAAAATTTTTGACCGACCCCCCCCCCGGAAATGGAGGTCGGCACCCGAAAAAATGGGGTCCTGGAGATCGGTTTTTTTTCTCTCTGCATCCAGGAGGGGGTCAGATTTTGATCGCTGGGCTAGCTGGCAGCTTGCCCATAATCGCGCATCCCAGAACTACTCGAAAACCAAAAGATTTCCCAAAAAGACCTCGAAAATAATTTCCAGACGGCTGCTTTTCACACCGAAAAATCGCAAAAAAAAAAAATCGGACCGGGGGAATCGAACCACGGCCTACAGGGGCCCAGGAGGGTGCGGTAACCGTTAGGCTATGTTGCCAAACCTCGGGCCAAAATTCGCTTTTAGCGCCTGCTCAGTTGGAATTCTTATCGGAAAGTGCGAGATCGTCATTTACTCGTTTCCAGTGTCCCAGGACGGTATTTCTGCTCTCTCAGAGCTTATTTCGCCCGGTTTGCGAAGAACTCAAAATGAGTCCAAAAATTCTCACTCGGTAGTGAACAAAAAAAATTCCGCCGTTTTTTTAGCCCATGGTCCAGAGGTTACCACACCCACACAGGGGTTTGTGGGTCGGTGGTTCGATTCCCGCCGGAAATCGTTTTTTTGGGTTTTTGAAACAGCCCCAAAACCGACCTTTTGTCCATCTGCACGCCAGATTTTGGTCGCCACGCGAGCTGATTGCTTGCCCATAATCGCCAGGGATAGCTCTTTCCATCCCAAAAAAAATTTCCCAAAAATTCCAAAATTTTGACCCAAAACGGGCTGCTTTTCAGACGGAAAATCTGTGACACTTTTTCGTGGAATGGGTGATACTCCACTTGTTGACGATACATGATGTGGACGTTTGCCTACTCCAAGAAGTCCTGCTGAAGCCATCTGATTCGGTCATAGTACCGGGGTATCGCGTCGAGAGGCGAGATAGGACTGTACCGAGGAACTGTATGTCGCCTTCATCAATAGCCGCTGGTGGACTCCTGACGCTGGTTCGAGAAGGCGTGGTCTACGAGCGGAAGGTTGATTTTGCCCTTACTGGTGTCGACGACCCGACCGAGCGGCTCGACATCCTAGTAACGCTATCTGACAACTCGCCACTCCGACTGGTCAATATCTATCGGCCTCCAATCATGCGACGCAATCCAGGCGAGACACGAACCGACCGTTTCGACCCGGCCTTCCTACCCACCGTCGACGCCGTTGTCGCGGGAGATTTCAACATGCACCATCCCATGTGGGAAGTCCACTCAGACGAAGCTGACACCAAGAGCCGCTCCTTTGCAGAATGGATCCTAAACTCCGACCTGGTCTGCCTAAACGACGCCACCGTGCCCACACGTCCCTGCTCCAAAACATCACCGGACATATTCCTTGTCCCAGCTCAATTTGAACAATCCGGTTGGAGGACGCTTCCCACAGGTAAATCGGACCACGCCCCTATGTTGGTTTCACTCGTATATGGGTCCTGCCCAGCAGCGCAAGGAGTAGCGAAACCCTTCCATTGGGCGAAGGCAGATTGGGACGATTACACAGCTCGCCTCGACAACCTACAACAGCATCTGCAGAGCTTCCGGGACGTCAACAGATTTGCACGCGCCTTTGCCCGAACCATGCGAACAGCAAGAGACAAATGCGTCCCGCGGGAAAGCAAAAGACGAGGTAAGCCCTGGTACAACCCAGAGATAGACGAGGCGATCGCAGCGCGGGACTGCCTCCGCACCCGACTGGCGAGGCTGAAAAGCGCGAACCTCAGTACAACTGAAGCTGAAACATCCGTCGCTTCTGCGCAGGAGCGTGTTGCCACTCTGGTTGCGAACTCGAAGAGAGATGCACTAGCTCGCTCAACTACACACTTGACGCGGCTGTCCTCAACGAAACAAGCCTTCTCCGCGATTCGCCGCTTGGATGGTCGCACCTCAGACCTCTATATCCCGCCTCTGTACGTCAACGGAACGCTGGAGTTCGATGACTCCCGAAAGGCAGATGCAATGGGTAGACACATAGCTAACGTGTGCTCCGGTGCACCGACTCCTCGTCTCAACGACACGTCCGAACACCCCTCGCACGACAAGCCGTTCTCCTCACAAGAGCTTGATAGAGGTATCTCGTCTCTGGAACCAACTACCAGCTGCGGACCGGATGGCATCAACAACCTAATGCTCATCAACCTCGGCACGCAGGCACGGGACACTCTGCTGAGACTGCTCAACCTCTCGTACACCAAGGGTGTAGTGCCTTTCACCTGGCGGGAGGCTCACATGATGATGCTATTGAAGCCAGGCAAGAGTGCGGACCAGCCCGACGCGTACAGGCCAATTGCGTTAACCAGTTGCGTCGCAAAACTCCTAGAGCGCCTCGTCCACTGTCGCCTCTCGTGCCACCTAGAGGGCAAATTGCATCCGACACAAGCAGGGTTTCAGAAAGGCAGATCAGCTGAGGAGCAAATAGCTACAGTCCAGCTCACTCTGCAGGCAGCGCGCGACAGTGGGAAACGCTCGGTGCTCCTGCTCTTTGACATCACGAAGGCCTTCGACAGGGTCGTCAAGAGCATCCTCACTAAAGAGTTGCAGAAGAAAGGAGTGTCGGGCCGCATGCTGCGCTGGATCTGCGAGTTCTTGCGCAAGAGACGGGCGGCCGTCAAGGTCAACGACTCGCTGGGCAGGTTCTACGATCTGGAAAAAGGCGTTCCACAAGGCACAGTCCTCGCCCCGTTGCTGTTCTTGTGCTACATCGACTCTCTCGCCGCTAAGCTCAACAGCATCTTCCCAGAAATAACTCTCTCGCTCTTCGCCGACGACCTTGCCGTTGTGCTGAGCAGTAGCGACCTGAGCAGGCTGAGGGAGCAGGCCCAGGCGGTAGTCAACGCCATTGACGATTGGGCCGCTGAGTTCGCCTTGGACATCTCGTATGAGAAAACGAAACTCATGTACGTCCCTACGACCGCCGACGTGGACATTGAGAAGATCGACGTCCACTTCCCTTCGTCAAGCCGAACCACTATAATCGACAAGGCTAGGATGCTGAATCTAGACCTACATCCGAATGATCTGTTCAATAACAGCCTCACTTTCGACCTCTCAGAAAAAGCACTCAAGGCTTCTGACGATAAGCTCGCATCTCTAAACAACCGTCGCATCGTCGAGTGTAATGGTCTAGGTCCCGCCAACTACAATCACCTGTTAACATGCATAAAGATGTTTCCCCGGGTCCTGATCGCCACCTGTGCCTGCATACCGAATGTGACATCGGCGCGTTTCCTTGGAGTCACTTTTGACAGCAATCTAAGTTTCGAAGCTCACGTAGCAAACGTTCGGAAGCGGTTCAACGCGAGACTTGCAGTCCTTCGTCAACTATCGGGAACGGTCAGGAGCTCACAACTGCACATCTTACGCCCGGTTTACCTCTCGTACGTCCTTCCAGTCCTCACTTATGGAGCAGCAATATTCAGCACCTCGCTCAGACCGGAAACCATGCAGTCCCTCGCGCGAGACCAGAACAGAGCGCTACGCCTCATCTCAGGGCTACCCCAATCCACATCCCTACAAGCGCTACACCTTGAGACTGGCGTATTACCGCTCGACCTCTGCTTCTCGAAACTGGGGGCGATCCTTTACGAAAAGCTCCTGCGGCAGCCTGGTACAAGTGCCCACTCCGTCTGCAAAACGGCCATCACCACGTCACCGACCTGGAGATCAGCTGCTCGAACGCTCGTTGCCGACGCTGGCTTACTTGGCGTAAAACGTCAAAAGCTGCGCTGTAGCCCGTTGCCGCATGACTACCTCGACTCCCCGCTGGTCTCTTTATCCCCATTTGTTGAAGGAGTGTCCAAAAAGAAGTCCGCTGGCACGAACAGGCGACTCACAGAATGCATGATTGCTGGGTTTGGACGAGTGGACTTCTTATTATACACGGATGGTTCCAAATCAGCCACGAAAGACAGGACAGGGAGTGCGTGCTATGTAAAGGTCTCGAATCCGGACCTTCTCAACCCAGCACTGCTGAAAGCCGTACCCCGCGTCGTCCTTGGAAAAGTTCGCTTCCGCATGCTCAAAAAGTCCCCTTGCGAGCTTGTACTGGCCGCTAACGGTGGCACTTTCGCCTCCACATGCAGGGCAGAAATGATTGCACTGCTACTCGCTTCACATGTTCTCTTGCATCTTTCCAAATCAACCAATCTCTCGAGGGCCGTCATCTTGACTGACTCGCAGTCGAATGTACGGGAGCTCTTAAAAGGATCACATGCATTGACGGACTACATCGCGCGCACCGTTCGCTTGCAACTGAACCAAGTTGCACACACCACGAAGGCGGAGATTGGCGTCCAGTACATCCCAGCCCATTGTGGTATAGACGGGAATGAGTACGCAGACTCCATCGCAAAGTATACAACCAGGGACTCCTCCTCGGCAGCCACGCAGCCTGATCCGGAAACCCCTCTAGATTTTCAATCCTCCCGGGCACGCATTATAGAGTTTGTAAAGCACAACTACACAACCAATAGAGACCACAACTTCTTTTTCATAGCCACAGCCGGATCACTCCCGAAGAAACTGCCGGCATCCCTGTCACGACGAGCAGAAGTAGACATCCTGCAACTGCGAACCGGCCACTCGCCACTCAGCAAACCGTACCTCTGTTCCGACGAACGCAAGAAGAAACTCATGTTAAAGTCAGAGTGCTGGCACTGTGGAAAATCAATCAAAGATAGTTACCCGTACCACGTCCTCAGAGCTTGCCCTGCTACAGCCTCTGCACGTGAAAAGCACATCATCAACCCCATCCCCACAAGATTGAGTGATATATTCCTGCCAGGAAACTGTGCAGGCATGATTGCATATCTACAAGAAATTGGAGACATAAAACCCTACCCGGTAATAGGATAATGAGCACACACAATACAACCAGGGAAAAAAAAATAAAGTGCCCAACCCAAGAACGTCACACTTGCCTGTGCAGACCCTCACCTGACCATCAGTGATGGCATAATGAACAAACCCCCACCTAAGAACTAGAACTGAAGTCAAGCCCGTACTTGTGAAGCCCCAGCCAACTTAGACTAGATGTGCAGAAAACAACCCCGCCCGCACTCCTCTCCCTCCCACAGTACACCAGTACTGCTAGAAGGAATTACCCTTCAGTTAGGCCAGTCTCCGGTTTTCTCGTTCATTCGTCTAGATTGGTTTCCCACCTGGTCGCCGGCTTTCCAGCTGAGGCTCCGTTAGTTCGTTGCTTCAGTACCAAGCTTGGTCCCGAATTAAAAAAAAAAAAATTTTTTTTTTTTTTTTGTTGACACCCGACACGGCGGGAAACGGCTTTACTGGGCCGTGTTACTGTCAAGTAACATGCCACGCAGGTTAGACACTGTGTGCTGCACAAGGCACAGGCTAGTTTGTTGGGGGCTAGGTTGCTTGCTAGGCTAGGGTGGGGTGATTTCCTTGTCTCTTGTTTCATTGTGTAACTTTTTAACGTTAACCCAGGGTTACAGTGGGTCGCTTCGTGCTGTACCCGAACTCTCTGGGTTTGTCTTGTATGTTTTTTTGTTTGATGTAGGTGCAACAGTTGGTGGTGCCTTGGTAGCCAGTGCACAGTTTATGGAACACTTTTATGGAACACTTTTGCTGTTGTCGGTGCATTTGTAGTTTGTGCTTCAGTTTATATTCTTGCTGCCTTTGGAGGCGCAGCGGTTTGCGGTGCTTGGTAGCAAATACAACAGTCGTTTTTTGCAGAGCTGAGTTCGACGGCGTTTGTTTGTGCACACGCTGGCTTTGGCCGAGGCGACAATGTGGAAGCTCAAGGACACGCACACGGCAGCTGCGAGTTCATCGGCGTTGTCTGGCAGCACTTCTTGAAGGCCGTGGGTTGTAGGTGATGTTACGTTGACGTCTTGAAGCTGCACGTTGCGTGGTGTCGTTGGGTTCGATAACAGTGGAGTTGAACGATGCGGCGTCGTCAGGCCCAGTCGTTAGAGCCGTCACTGCTGATGGCGTCTGTGTAGCAGATCCCACCAGCCGCCACCGACTCCAAGTCGGGCGTGGGAGACCTGCTGGTGCGGAGAGGCGGGCCGTCGTCGTGCAAATTGCGGTATGGCTCGCTGGCTTCCGAGTCCACTGGTTCACGGCTGAGGCTTACCGGCTGTCTGCTAGCCGGAGTGCTCTGTGGGGCACTAATCTGCGAGGTGACAGTCTGTGAGCTCCACACAGACCTTCCGTCACAGATTGAGCCGGAAGGGGTCAGCGCCTCCCCACAATCTGGTCTCACGTTAACGAACCGAGGGATTAAACCCGCATCCTGCAAGTACTCGAGGGCGAGCTCGGGAAACTTGAAAAGGACGTGCCACAGCTTGTCGGCATTGGTAGCTCCGGGCGGCAGGCGTGACGCGGCCTCGGGCCCCTTGCCGACCAGAGCCTTCGACCACATGCTCCTGCGGTGTGGCTGGCTAGCCGCATCGTCGCATTCAACGAGCAGGTGTTCGAGCACGTTCGGGCGGTGCTTGCCGCACAGTGCACAGCTGCGATAGGCACGCCGCCTTTCCTGCTTGTCGAGATCGGCGTAGTCCGGGGCGTACATGGTCATCACTAGCGGGTGGTGACCAGTCCTGAACTGCCGGATCACCCGCTCAGCGCGCGTCGTGAGGTGAGCTGGGCGCTTGATGTTTCGCCCATCCACGATCCGGGCGTAGGGCAGTGTGATGCGGTGTTTGGTCGCCCTTTCAAACGCCGCTCGCGCCATGGCCTCGGTGGACGGGCTGGTGCCCATTACAGCACGGTTTTGTTAGATTTGCCCATTACAGGGTTCGGGACGTGGATCCACGTGGAAATGGAAATCGTGGAAATGGAAATCGTGGAAATTTCCACGGATTTCCACGTTCCACTGCCGCGCCGGTGAATTTATCAATTCCGCCAGTTGGGGTTTTTTGACGACTTGCCCGACTGTGGAGACACATTTTCAACCACCATTTTGACCTTCTGGGGCTCAACCCAAGGTTCACCTTTTTCTCGGTATCTGCAGGTTAGCCCTCGGAGAAAAAAAAGAACGGAAGACAAAGAGTCCGGCCGCGGTACCGGGAACCCACAGGGTAGAATAACAGCGGAACATGGGTGATAGAAAAAGGTAGACTCGACATCATCAAAACGATGGTGGCCAACGGTGCCAAGCAGCACCCCCCAAGCAAGAAGAAGACGAGATGGGGTTGAGAGCGGAAATTGGAAAAGAAAATGGAATCATGATGGATTCGCTGAATTAGAATCAGAAAAGACTCCGGATACATTCGTCGTTCTCGCTGTCAGTGTCACTCTCCGGAATACCGGGAATATCCAACTGCAGCACCTCTGTGAGAGTTGTGCTTCTGGTTTCGGCAACGAGAGCCTCACTTGCTTCAAGGTCGACCTCGTTGAGGCCATCAAGTGTCTCATCCTGAGACTCAGTATCGAGGGAATCACAGGTAGGTCCCGGGCTCGGGATGGAAGGCTCATCAGTCGGGCCTGTTCGCAGCGCAGTTGCAAGCGTAGCCTGTGCTCGCTGTGTGCGCTTCTCGGCCCGCACCTCTTGGTTAGACTCTGGATAGAGCTCACTGTTCAGCAACCTATGGTTGATGGCAAGTGTGAGGGACGCGTTCACGTTCTCAACCGAGAGCTTTGCCCTCAGTTTTCCAATAACGGCAGACAGAGTTTTGAAGTGCCGCTCGACAGCGGCTTCGCTGGTCGTTGCTCTTCCCAGCGTTCTTGCAAACAGACTGAGAAACTCGCTCTCGTCACGCATGGCCAACTCATGATTGGTCCAGAAGTGTACATACCCGTGCTTGATCGGGTGTCCGTGCTGGTCTCGAGGCCTGTTCCGGAACTCACTGTACGCTGCCTTGGACTGCATTAGGAAAGATCCCAATGCCCGGCTGTCGGGTATTCTTCGGGCAATAAAAGGTGACAGATGCCGAGAGAGCAGCTTCCATCGCTTTGCTCTCACTGCACTTGTCACCTCGTCGGCCGTCTGATCGACGTTCGGATGCAGTAATTTTAGCACGTCGAGTGCTGGGAAAGAAAAGTTCCGTTTGACCCTGTAGGACCATTTCTCAATGGCTCTGTTGATTACGCTAAGTTCACTCGGGCACTGTGAGTAGCGAGCTTTGAGACGTGCCAGGTCCAACGCAATACCGTCGATAATCTCGTGGAGCTCGAGAAGACCGTTTCCGGAGTTCTTCTGTAGCTTGTCGGTTGCAATTGCGAAGGGGGCCAGGGCATGCAAAAAAAAGGAGAGCTGGCGGCGGAACGTTGCAGTAACGTCGGGAAGGTATGTGGAGTCCTTGTCATAGACACGCGCAATGCTCAGCGCAGTGTCGTAGACACTGTTCCAACGCACTGCAGTTGGATACCTGACGCCAACAGGGTTTCTTTCGCCGGCGTTGATCTGTTTTTGCCGCAAATCATACTTTTCCGAGGGCTTTCTGTACTTTGCTGCGAGCTGTATTACTGAGGTGCTAATTTCGTTCATGTATTCATGCTTAGCGATGTCGCCAATGCAGAGCTGCATGCTGTGGCATGCACATCGGAAAGCAAAAATTCCTTTTTTTTTGGCGGCATTCAATGCCACGCTCAGGAGCTCATCGACAGCTTTCTCGGCCTCCTCGGTAGCATCAACAGTTTCGCTGTCGTTGCTTTCAGCATCAGCGCCTCTTGCAGTCACATTGAACTTGCGGGCGACAGAACACAAGTCGGTCATGGCTTTTTGCATAGCCGAAGCGTTGTCCGCCACCATAGCAAACACGTTCAAGTTTGCTTTGGCGCGTAGGTGTTCGACCACCTCGTCGACTTCCCGTTCGATGCTGGCTGCTGTCATGCAACGCACCTCGGCGCTCTTCAGGAAGTAGGTCGCCTTCCCGTTGCTGACAGCAAACCCGAGGAAAAGTCGACCCCGGACTGTGGCACCGTCGAGTAACAGGAACACGTCGGCACCCGCGTTGTTCCGGTAGAACAGCTCTTCCGTGTCCTGTGCGAATTGCCCAATTTCATGGACCATCTCCTTCGTCCACAGCCGCTGCCGCGCCAACTCGACCGGGTTCAAGATGGAGCGGAAGAGGGCCGAGTCCATCACAGAGAACGGCAGGCACTGCTCGACGACAAAAAGGCCCACCCGTCTGACGAACGGGACAACACTCCAGCGAGAAGCCGAGCCAGACGGCGAATAGGCTGAGCCCGAGGCCGCAGTTGAGACTTTCGAGCGAGGAGAATCAGGCCCGTGTAAGGCCAGCCAATGCTTCTTGATGCTGGCTTTGGCAATCTCCTTTTGGCAAGCGTTGCACTTGACAACCTTGGCGCCGCTTGGCTTGCTGTACACCGGCCCGCATAAGTAGCCGATTCCGTCGCCACTGGCAATAGCGGGACTGTACTCAGTAGTGAACTCAACGACTGCCGGGAGCGGTTCTGGGCGGCGCAGGGCCGTTGACGGAGGAGGGGTCTGCGGGTCTGTCAGTGGGGGGGTTGGAGGAGGATGCGATGGTTCTGCAGTTCGGGTGCTCGTGTCGGTGTTTGCGGCTTGAGTCTCGGCCCTTGCCCCAGGCTCACTCCGAGCTGCAGCAGGCGGCTGTGGCTGGGCGAGCAGCTCGCGGATGCGCGAACGCAGTTTCGACGTCTTGTTTGCAAAGGATTCGGCAGTTTCGTTTACGAAGATGGCGAAGCTGTGGTTCTTCGCAAAGCACGCCCCGCACACGTCCATGCCACAGCTGTGTCCTCTGCCCTGAGGGCAGGAGAACCGTGGTCCTCTGGCTCTCCCACAGGCGTCGCACTCCCAGGAGGGCTCGTGCCCTCGCTGACTCAGCAGTTCCTCCTGTGTCAGCTGCTTCATCAGCTTACCGCATAGACACTTCATCGGGACTTCGTCGTCGGATTCCTCACTAGCCTCATCCACCGCCACTTTCCTCCTTTTCGTGCTCCGTTTGTTGTCGCTGTCGCGCTTGCGCGAGTTGCGGGCTCGCTCATGCTGGCTGGCACTCGTTTTCGTCATTTTATTACGGGTGCAACAGGAAATGTAGAAACCTTGTGTTGGAAATGCTCCGTGTGTAAAACTAACTCACAACCGAGAAAAAGGTGAACCATGGGTTTTGAGCCCCAGAAGGTCAAAATGGTGGTTGAAAATGTGTCTCCACAGTCGGGCAAGTCGTCAAAAAACCCCAACTGGCGGAATTGATAAATTCACCGGCGCGGCAGTGGAACGTGGAAATCCGTGGAAATTTCCACGATTTCCATTTCCACGATTTCCATTTCCACGTGGATCCACGTCCCGAACCCTGCCCATTACAGCACGGTCTTCCTTAGATTTGCCCATTCGGTGTTTTCGAGTGCCCATTACAGCACGGTTTTCTTAGATTTGCCCATTCGGTGCCTCAAAAAGTGTCACTCGCGGGATTGGCTTTTTTTGAACCCGAAAAAGTGTCACATGCAGGACTCGAACTCACGACCTTCAGACCTTCCTCTGCGTTGTGACGGTGACATCCACATTTTGGACGATGGACAATGGGCTGTCACCGGGCGTTGCTGTCAGCCACATTGTGGCCCATTTGACCACAAAGTAGCCACAACCTTGTGGCTACCTTTGTGGCCAGGTGGACACCTTCAGTCTGTCAGAAGTTCAGATGAGGTTGACGGGTTTTAGGGCCAGCATTTGGGCCAGCTGCTACGCCGTTTCTGGCTGAAATTCTGCTGGACCACGTCGCCGGCCAAGACTGAAAGAAAATGGCAGTTGTTGTCAACATTCATCCAAAATTCCGGGCCAAATCATCCCAATGTCACCTTCGTAGTGGCCGCACGCTTCGCGTGTTCCGCGCACTTTTGACGAGCACGTGCCGCAGCGACGATGTAGTGACACACTGCAGGCGCAGCGACGCATTCCGTTCGCATCCCGCATCCACCCGAATGATGAGAGTCCGAATCAGCTACCAGCTCAGCTGGAACTGTCAATTTCATCTCTGAAATCTTTCTCCCTACAACACACAGGAACGTGTGCACAAGGTCAAACAGCTTAGGTTTTAGGTTCAAGTTTTGGGTTCTTTTGGTTCCCGGTTTTGGCACCATTTGGGTCCAAGTTTTGGGTCCTTTCAAGTTGCGGCCCCTTCGCCAGGCTGACGTTGCACGCATTTTCTGCGGAGCAAAAACTCTCGCCATTTTCACCGCCCCCTGCCAGCTTCGACCATACCTTTTCTTTGCAGCTTTCTAGTATGATTCAAATCGGACTGGCTGCTGTGGTACTTTACCGCTCTCTGCAGCGGTCTCGAGGTCGCTGGTTCTGAAGAGGCTATCGGACAGAAATCGTAAGAAGAAGTGGAAGTTCGTACTACAGAACTGTAGAACGGGTCTGTCGCCCGCGCGAAGTGAATTATGCACGAATCTGTGCATAATTCCTACTACTACCGGGACAAGCGGGTCGGCCGCGGGACCACCGAACGGTGAACGTGCAAGCAACATGGACGGACGGCGCCTTGCTCCCAGCGGAAGCGCGACGCGCGACGCGACGACGAGCAAGCAGGGGGAAGCGCCCGCAAGAAGCCGAGGCCGCAGCAGCCGCCTGCGAACGAGAAGCAGGTGGCCGCCCACGAACCCACTGTTACCCAGCTCGTCTCCGCCGCGGCTCTGTCCGCGGCTCCGAAGCGGAGCCGCGGAGACGAGCAGGTGAAACAAAACACAGGGGAGTCGAGATCTCGGCCGCGGGGACAGTGGGAGAAAAGGAAGTGCGCCGAATCATCTGGTGGTTCCTCGAGCTCGTCGTCAAACTGCACATCGGGACGTGAAGCGCGCACCGGAGACAAACAGTACGCGGGGCAATAAGCGACCGTGCAGTCTTCACAGGCATCGTCACAGATTGCCTACTACTGCAGAGGTTTAGTAAACCGTTTACCGCCAATGAGTGCCGCACCAGGATAGGTGTAGCTGTTTAGATGGCCCAAAATGCGGCTGACAGCTATGCCCAGTGACAGCCCATTGTCCGTCGTCCAAAATGTGGGTGTCACAGCCACAATGCAGCGGAAGGTCTGAAGGTCGTGAGTTCGAGTCCTGCATGTGGCACTTTTTCGGGGACGAACCCTGCAAGTGACACTTTTTGAGGCACCGAATGGGGACAATTCCCATTATAGTACACTTCCTTATGTTTGTGCCCATTCTCGAACACTATTTAACTTTTTGCCCATTCTCGAACACTCGCTAACTTTTTGCCCATTCTCGAACACTTTTTAACTTTTTGCCCATTCTCGGTAACTTTGTGCCCATTCTCGAACACTATTTAACTTTTTGCCCATTCTCGAACATTCCAGTTTTTGTGATGAAAATGTCACTTCCCCGAGACATTTGCCTCAAGTTTTACCGCGAGAACAGCTGAGTTCACTGATTCGAAGACGGTACCCTTGCTAACTTCAGGCCGCAGCCTCTTCGGCATCTACACTCAGGTTCTTGGTTGCTTCAAGCTCTTCTACACGTGACGGTGGTGTGCGAGCTACCCCGTTTAAAAACCCGGCACAGACTTCACTGAGTTTGCTCGTCTTGCTTGAAAATTGTGCGGCGGCCATTGAGTGACCTTAGTTCACTGACCTACACCAGGAGAAGCAGCTTGCAAACTTTGCAGCAAAGTGATTCAAAAAGTTTGACCGAAATTTTTTGGGTCAAAAAATTTCGGTCAATTTTTGGGTCAAAAATTTAGGACAAAATTTTGGGTCAAATTTTTTGGTCAAAAATTCGGGGTCCAATTTTTTTGGTCAACTTTTTTTCAGAGTTGAAGTGGCAGCGGTTACACTTGGCACATGGCTGCATGATGGCAGGAGAAATGGCTCCTGCCATGCGCCCTGGCGGCTCGCCGGCAATTCCAGTCTCTCTCTCAGCCTGCCAGCCTGCGGCAGGGAGGACAAGATCCAGTCACCAGCCGCCACGACTGGCACTTTTTCTTTGCAGCTTCTACTGTAAGAGTAGCATCACTCAAATCTTGATTGGCCCGCTCCTCCTCTGGAGTCATTCGTGACGTCGCGCCCGTCGCTGGTTACTACTCGTGGTAAAACAGTGGCTCTGATTCTGAAGAGGTTTCGGCACAGAATTTGGAAGCGCTACAAGTAGAACGGGCTGGTCACTCGCGCATACCTGAATTATGCACGAATCTGTGTGCACAATACCTTTAGAAAACCGTTTACCCGTAGTCTGCGGTGTCAGTGACCCAGTGCGCAACCAGGATACCGAGCCGGGACGCAGCAGCCAACCACAATGCTGGCACCTTGTTCGAGGAACGGATCCGACGGAAATCGGAATCGGAAATGGCGAACCCAAAAATGGCTGGGAATTTTTGGATGTATGGGTGGTGAGTTCGAATCCCACCCTGGGCAATTTTCAATGTTCGAGAATGGGCAAAAAGTTAGGCGACTGTTCGAGAATGGGCAAAAAGTTAAAAAGTGTTCGAGAATGGGCAAAAAGTTAGCGAGTGTTCGAGAATGGGCAAAAAGTTAAATTGTGTTCGAGAATGGGAATTAGCCCGCACCGAATGGGCAAATCTAAGAAAACCGTGCTGTAATGGGCACTCGAAAACACCGAATGGGCAAATCTAAGAAAACCGTGCTGTAATGGGCAAATCTAACAAAACCGTGCTGTAATGGGCACCAGCCCCTCGGTGGACACGGCGGACAGGTACGCCTTGTAGCGCGCCACCGCATCCTCCGCCGCGATCGGACACTCCCTTGTGGGGTTACCCCGGCACCGCGACAGCTCTCTGTGGTGTTGGAGAGTGGCGTGCCTCGCCAGTCCGTCGGTCACCTCGTTTCCGCGCAGGCCACAGTGTCCGTACACAAACTGGAGCGTTGCTGTGTATCCTAACCGTGTGAGGATACGGAGCATGGTCCAGATGTGTACCATGAGGGGTTGCTTCTGCGTCTGTGGGCCGCTCGCCAAACGTTGCAATAGCGACTGCGAGTCTGACAGCAGTAAGACCGTTCGGGGCGCGGTGGTGGGCGTGAGGAGCCTAAGGAGGGCCCTGAGGGCCGCGGCCAATGCGAGCGTCTCCGCCTTGAGGCTGGAGGGAAAGCGTCCAGCGGCGTGTGAGAGGGGAGTCAATACCCAAGATAGTACGGTTTTTCTTAGAGTTGATCAAGATAGTACATGTTTCCTTAGAGTTACCCATTATAGTACATACCTCTTAGAGTTGATCAAGATAGTACATGTTTCCTTAGAGTTGCCCATTATAGTACATCCCAAGATAGTACGGTTTTTCTTAGAGTTGATCAAGATAGTACATGTTTCCTTAGAGTTGATCAAGATAGTACATCTTTCCTTAGAGTTGATCAAGATAGTACATCTTTCCTTAGAGTTGATCAAGATAGTACATGTTTCCTTAGAGTTGTCCATGATAGTACGTTTTGCTCTGGTACGGTCTCTTATCCTGTTCTGTTCTGTCCTGTGGGGCGGAACGAAGCCCGGGCAAAACGAGGCTGGGATAAGGTCCAAAACAGTACGTTTCCCGAGTTTGTGCCCAAAACAGCACCTTTTCCTGTTTGTGCCCAAAAGAGTACTTTGTTCTAACTTGAGTGCGGGTCCAAGTTTTGAGTCCAAGTTGTGTCCAAGTTTCTGCAGAACCAGGTTCGGTTAGCAAATCCAGACTCTCATCGAATCAAGGACCAAAATGGCAAGGTTTGCTGCCATGCCGATCAAAAACTGAAACACAACAGGCATCAATTCCCCTCAGCCGGGTTTTCCTCGCGTGCAGCACGGTGCACCGCGTTTGAGACCCAAGTTTGAGACCCAAGTTTGGGACCCAAGTTTGGGACCCAAGTTTGGGACCCAAGTTTGGGACCCAAGTTTGGGACCCAAGTTTGGGACCCAAGTTTGGGACCCAAGTTTGGGACCCAAGTTTGGGACCCAAGTTTGGGACCCAAGTCTGGGACCCAAGTTTGGGACCCAAGTTTGGGACCCAAGTTTGGGACCCAAGTTTGGGACCCAAGTTTGGGACCCAAGTTTGGGACCCAAGTTTGGGACCCAAGTTTGGGACCCAAGTTTGGGACCCAAGTTTGGGACCCAAGTTTGGGACCCAAGTTTGGGACCCAAGTTTGGGACCCAAGTTTGGGACCCAAGTTTGGGACCCAAGTTTGGGACCCAAGTTTGGGACCCAAGTTTGGGACCCAAGTTTGGGACCCAAGTTTGGGACCCAAGTTTGGGACCCAAGTTTGGGACCCAAGTTTGGGACCCAAGTTTGGGACCCAAGTTTGGGACCCAAGTTTGGGACCCAAGTTTGGGACCCAAGTTTGGGACCCAAGTTTGGGACCCAAGTTTGGGACCCAAGTTTGGGACCCAAGTTTGGGACCCAAGTTTGGGACCCAAGTTTGGGACCCAAGTTTGGGACCCAAGTTTGGGACCCAAGTTTGGGACCCAAGTTTGGGACCCAAGTTTGGGAACCCAAGTTTGGGACCCAAGTTTGGGACCCAAGTTTGGGACCCAAGTTTGGGACCCAAGTTTGGGACCCAAGTTTGGGACCCAAGTTTGGGACCCAAGTTTGGGACCCAAGTTTGGGACCCAAGTTTGGGACCCAAGTTTGGGACCCAAGTTTGGGACCCAAGTTTGGGACCCAAGTTTGGGACCCAAGTTTGGGACCCAAGTTTGGGACCCAAGTTTGGGACCCAAGTTTGGGACCCAAGTTTGGGACCCAAGTTTGGGACCCAAGTTTGGGACCCAAGTTTGGGACCCAAGTTTGGGACCCAAGTTTGGGACCCAAGTTTGGGACCCAAGTTTGGGACCCAAGTTTGGGACCCAAGTTTGGGACCCAAGTTTGGGACCCAAGTTTGGGACCCAAGTTTGGGACCCAAGTTTGGGACCCAAGTTTGGGACCCAAGTTTGGGACCCAAGTTTGGGACCCAAGTTTGGAACTCAAGTTTTGGGCACAAACTCAGGTCCGAGTCAGGAAACCGTACTCTTTTGGTATTTCACCCAACCAGCAGCCCGTGCCTGGGCCACGGCTGGGGAAAGGGGGGTCTCTAAAAAAAACGAAGAAAAAGCAAAAACTACGGTTTCTGTGCATTTTTCTTGCATTTCTGGGGGCCTTCCAGGAGTTTCAAGTGTGTGTACTATAATGGGCAACTCTAAGGAAACATGTACTATAATGGGCAACTCTAAGGAAACATGTACTATCTTGGGTAACTCTAAGAGGTATGTACTATAATGGGTAACTCTAAGAAAGTGTGTACTATAATGGGAAATGACCCGTGAGAGGGTGGTCGAACGGACGGCGTCTCGCTGGCGGATCTCGAAGCCATGGTCGTTTGCAAGGGAGATCGTGGGCGCGCACTCAATCAAGGCTGCAGCTCCGCCCCAGGTCCAGGTGTCTACGCATTTCATGGACCATGGCCATATGTTGCGTTCTGCTTGAGAACCGGGCTGTGGAGGCGGCGGCTGTACCCTGCGTACGGATCCATCGGTCCACACCGTACAGTCCGGGGCTGGGAGCTTACGCAGTTGGCTCTCGACAGAACGTTTCTTCTCGGAAGGTGCTGCTGCCTTTTTTCCGCCGGGCAGGGAGGGGTTGATGTCTACCGCCGGACGTGGGTGCCAAGGGGCGAAGGGGTTGTGCACCCAGAGTTCCCTCGGCAGGTTGCGGGTGCCGGCTTTCAGCGTCAGCTCTGTGTATCGTCGACTCAGTGTGGACGGCAGTCTGAAGACGTCCGGCCAGAGGTGCTTGCGGGGCAACATTCTCTCCCAGAGGCTGCCGAGTCTGACGTCCACGTACACCTCCAGCGGCGGAATACCTGACTCCCGGGTCGCCACAAAGTCAGAAACGCCTTTGCGGCATCCCAGGATGTGCGCAAGCGAGCTCGTGTGGAGTCGCTCAAAGGATCTGAGGTAGGCGCGCGACGATTTGAGCAAGTAGGGCCCG